>CM074307.1:3850000-4450000 GCA_037194245.1 Opsariichthys bidens | reverse complement strand
GCTGGCATGAACCTTGAGACGATGACAAACATAGCAGGCTCTGCGTGATGCTGCTGTGCGGGAGGTGACGGACAGATGCAGAACGAGGGAGCGTCCATCGGCATGCTTTACCTTCTTAAAGAAAGGCATTCGTTTCTCACGGGCTAAAGGGGATATTACTGTGTTTGGGCTGGCTTTGGGAGAACGCTGATGGGGAGGAGGGTCACTCTCCTCTGGATCTAACCCTGCAGCGTCTATGTCCACAGCTACACACACATATATAAATGCACACGCAAATGAGCCTCAGCAAAACACAAGGTGGACCATAAGATAGACACTTGAAAATGTACAACATTCATTTTAAAACAAGGCAACAAATTTGGCAACTATTTGGTACAAAATATGCAATGAAGTATAAGCAGACCCTTGTGAAAAAGTGCAGATGCTTTTAAAAAGAGTCCTTATTATGGAAATAATATACTTTTAAAGAATATGCTTAAGTGCAAAATAAATGTAATGTTTATGAACACCAAGTTTTCAATGAAATTAAAGTGAAAATGTATTAGTTCAAATTTATATTAAATGCAATTTGCTGAAGTTATTTTTTGACACACTTAAATAGGACTTAAGTACATCTTTTTTTTTGTTTGTTTTCCTCACTTGTAGGTCGCTTTGGATAAAAGCGTCTGCTAAATGTAAATGTAAATGTAAATCTTTATTTCATAATTACATAATTCTATTGTCTTTGAAATATGGTAAAAGTGAACTGCTGAATGTATTGACCGGCATTTATGGTAAACTAAAATCTACTTTAGTGTGATTTCAATTGAAACTTGTTTGTTGTGTAATTAAATATATTTGTATTTACACATCTTTAAAGATGAAGTTCCAATTTAGTACATTCAAAATATATTAACTTTAAATGTGATATCGAGTAGCTCACTACAGTATACAATTATAATCAAGTACTTTACATCTACTTTACTATGTTAGTCAACACATCAAAATAAGTGTACTTCTTTAGAGCGTGACATAAGATTGTTAAAACTTAATCATTTGATTTGACATTATAAATTGGACTTTTTAAAAGTGTACTTAAGAAATTCCATGAAAATAAAAAAAATTAAATTTCACTCATTAAGTGCACTTAAGTGGCCTTTTATTTCATTACTATTATATTATCTGTAAATACAGTTAAGCACACGTTGTCAAAACTTTGTCACAACTTGTCAAAACAACAGTTGTTTCAGATTGCTCTATTCAAAAAAATCTGGAATGTTTAGAATTTCTATCATAATATGAAATAAATCCTAAAGGATCTTACAGTAGAATTGTCTTACAGGATACCAAACAATGGAGTTATTAAAGGGATAGTCTACCCAAAAATGAACATTCTTTCATCATTTACTTACCCTCATGTGGTTCCAAACCTGTATGCATTTCTATCTTCTGTGAACCACAAAAGAAGACATTTTGGAGAATGCTAGGAACCAAACAACATCGAAGCCCATTGATTTATAAGTACACATTTCTCAAAACATCTTTTCAACAGAAGAATGTTTTGAAGTGACATGAGAGTGAGTAAATGATTACAGAATATTTATTTCTGGATGGAGAATCCCTTCAATCAAATAAAACTTCAGGAGGAGGTAGTCCATTCTTCGACCAATCAAGTAGCTGCTTTACTCTCACATTTGACATTATGGATCAAATCAAATAGTGTTTTCTCATCATCTGAGGGACATTTCTTCATCCCAGTTTACACTTCAGAAGCAACGGCAACTTACCTTTTTAAATCTTTTGTTGTAACAGTGACTGCCACTGCATTTCCAGTGCTTTCTTCCTCCGTTCTTTTCTCAAATTTTGACTCCCCACAGTCCCCAATATTGTTAGTGTTAACAGACTCAGAGATTCTCCCTTTTGTCGATTTCAGTTCTTGTACATGTTAAACATTGACCAAAAACCTTTGCTGATCAAGCACAGAGCAATTTTAAAATAACTACGAAATGTGTTGAAAACTAAAATATAATATGATGTCACATATATAATATAATATACCAAGTACATCAAAAAATTAACATTTTTGATGAGCCGAGTAATGTTGAAAATATAAGATTGAGTTTTAAAGTGAAATCCAATTTTCATAACTTACCTGAGGAGGGAGGGGTTGATTTACGGGAGTTTGAAACCATGTCTCCTAAACTAGATGAAGAGTTTGCTCCTGATTTACTGTAAAGGAAAAGAACAACATATAATTCTTAATAAAAAAAAGAGAGAGAGAAATGAGTAAGGACTAAGCAGTATATCTTTTTCTTTTATGTATTTAAGTGTGCTCTACTGAAGAAAAGAAACAGCCTAGTCCAGCTGAGCAGGTTCAGTTTAAGTGACCAGAAAAAGCCATTTAAGCCAATAAAACTGATCTAAGCTGTTTATTTTCATTAAGCACTGATCATAGTTAAGATTAGACAAAAGTTAAGATTAAAGGCGTCACAAGCCTAAGTACATTGTAGAAAATATTTGACTCCAATGGTCTCTAAATTCTATTTAGACTTCAGGTCCCTTGATAGATATATATATATATATATATATATATATATATATATATATATATATATATATATATACTTTGCAAAAGAGTGCTCATTATGGCTATAAGAAGCTTAAAGGGTTAGTTCACCCAAAAATGAAAACTCTGTCATTTATTCCTCACCCTCATGTCGTTCTACACCTGTAAGACCTTTGTTCACCTTCAGAACACTAATTCAGATATTTTTGATGAAATCCAATGGCTTAGTGAGACCTCTATTACCAGTAAGATAATGAACACTTTCAGATGCTCAGAGAGGAACTAAAACATATTTAAAACAGTTCATGTGAGTACAACCTTAATATTATAAAGTGACGAGAATACTTTTTCTATCCTTTTGCACCAAAAAAACAAAATAGCGACTTTTCAACAATATCTAGTGATGGCCGATTTCAGAACACAGCATTGAAACTTTACGAATCATTTGTTTCGATTCAGTGGTTCGGTTCGCGTATCAAAGTCCCGTGAGCAACTGAAATTGCGAAACACTTATGAAGTAACGAAGTCACATGACTTTGGCGCTCCAAACCACTGATTCGAAACAAAAGATCCGTAAAGTTTCAAAGCAGTGTTTTGAAATCGACCATCACTAGACATTGTTTCTTTTTGTTTTATTTGGAAGTCGTTATTTAGTTATTTTTGGCGCACAAAAAGTATTCTCGTCACTTTATAATATTAAGGCTGAATCACTGTACTCACATGAACTGTTTTAAATATGTTTTAGTATCTTTCTGGGCATCTGAAATTATTTACCTTGCTGGCAATAGAGGTCTCACTGAGCCATCAGAGTTCATCAAAAATATCTTCATTTGTGTTCTGAAGATGAACGAAGGTCTTACAGGTGTAGAACGACATGAGGATGAGTAATAAGTGACAGAATTGATATTTTTGGGGTGAACTAACCCTTTAAGAATATACTTCAGTGCAAACTGAATGCTGAAATGAATTAGCTCAACAAGTGCTTTTGTGATCCACTTGAGTAGGACTTAAGTACATCTTTATATGTAATTTCATAATTATTTTTATTCTCTTTGAAATATAAAATAAACATTTAATTTGATGTTATTAGAAAGTGCACTTTTTAAATTGTACTTAAGAAAGTCATGAATGTGTACTCTCTTTAAGTACACTTAAGTGGCCTTTTTTCATTAATTTATTATCTGCAAGTTTTTAAAAAAAATATATAGACTTTTAAGACTTTTAAGTGCACATTCAACAATTAATCTCCCTTTTTTTCACAAGGAATGAGAGTCTAGTTTTGTATATCAGAGCTATATTTTCCATATCATTTTATTTGGTGAAGTTTGTTGAACAGATACCTTGAGTAAAATTTTCCTTGTTTTGCACGTTGATCCTGGTGGATGCGAGTGCTTTCAAGCTTCACCGGACTTGGGATGAAACCAATATCGCACCCTTCTTTCACCAAGCGACCAATCCACCAGTCGTTATTAAATTTCTGTCATTAAACACACATTACCAATCTCACAGAACTTTACAAAGTAAAAATGTCTCATTCAAAATTTAATGTCATAAACAATTGTAAATATATAAAATACAGTATATATTAGAGTATATAATAAATGTGTGTCTGTTTGACCAAAAGAATCTGTGATACATTATGAATTTTGAGTATTGTGCTTTGTGTTTGTTGTTGTCATGATCTGGTCTTTTGTTTATCTGTTTCTTTCTTCCCCTGTCCTGTCAGTTGTCACATGTTCCTTGTTTTGAGTCTAGTTTTGTTTCCCCATGTGCTTGTCCATCATTAGTTCATTTCAGTCAGTTTGTCATTATGTCAGTCACCTGTGCCTCGCTTGTTATCCTCTTGTGTTCCTCAGTATATATTCCCTCTGTGTCAGTCCTTGTCCGTTGTTAAAGTTTCTGGTGTAGAATTTACATGTTCCTGTCTGTATTCCCGTGGATATCATTAAACTGTTTAACGTAACAGCCCTCGTCTTCGTGCCTTGTCTACACGTTACAGTTGTGATACGGACATGCGGTATTAATTTTATATATTGTTCAGCATTAAAACTGATTTTAAGTCAACCATAATAATTCTTCTTCATTTTTTGTTTTCTGTATATATGTGAATATGAATATGTATGTATGTGCATGTACATACTTCTTTAACATGGAGGAAATCTTTCGCCTCAAATGAGATTCCCATTCCAGGCACGGGGACATCATCTTCATGGGAGGCGCTGTAGCCAACATTAGTACGTACTGCAAATGCCACTGGTTTAGTCTGTGTAGAAGGATGAAGAGTGAATAAAGGATGAAATATTAATGAGTGGTAGAAGAGAAAGATTAGAACATTACAACATCTCTCATGCTATTCTAAATTTGTGGAACACAAAAGAAGTTATTTTGAAAAATGTATCAGTGTTTTGACATTGTCCGTCCAATGAAAGACAACAGGGTACAATCATGTTGTTCGGACCCCCAAATTCTTTAAAATGTCTTCTTTTGTGTTGCATAGAGAAATGCATAAGGATTAGATTAGATTATTATTACAGATAACGACATGATTATAAGTACATGATGACAGAATTATCACAGAATTATTCAGGTGAAAGCTAAATTTTTGGGTTTAACAGATTTACAAGTTGTTACTTTTTTGTTGCATCAGAGACTGAAAAGAGACTGAGAAGAGAAGAGAAGAGAAGAGAAGAGATTGTTGAAGTCGTGTTTTTTTTTTGCACACAAAAAGTATTCTTGTCACTTCATGACTTTAAGGTTGAACCACTGTGGTAACATGGACTATTTTACCAGTTTCTTTACTACCTTTCTGGGCCTTGAAAGTGGTAAAAAGTTCTTGGATTTCATCAAAAATATTTTAATTTGTGGTCTTATGGTTTAGGAACGACATGAGGGTGAGTAATTAATGATAGAAATTTCATTTTTGGGTGAAATAACCCTTTAATGTGGGTTACGATCCAAGTAATTTACAAAAAGGGTTGGAACTGATTTGTGAAATAACTGTTTGCTTTAAAGCATGTAAACCCTTCAATGGTGCATCTATTCCAACCACTTCCAAGCTCTCTTCTCAGATTGTTGCTTTAGGTACCGCCCCATAGACTGAAAACCAGCCTGATAATCCTTATAGCGAATTGAGAAGCTTGTTGAACCAGGTGTCACCTTATGCAGACACTACAGGGTTTCCAACATACAGTGGCTGGTAAAAACTAATAAAAACTAATGTTGATCCCAAAGTCAAAAAAAACCCCCTGACCCCAATGTATCAGAGCCCAATCCTCCCCAGAGGGACAGCCTCGCCATCTCTAATCAGAGTGTCTGATAATGTTTTCAGAAACACAGAAGCAGGAGCTGCTCAAGAGATTGGAGACTGGATTAGTCTCACAGCCTCTGAGAAAAATAACTGCCATGGGGGGTTGGAACCTTTCAAATTGTTTAACCCAAACAAGACTTTATGGAATAAGTTAGAAGCAATTGCCATGCAGAATAAGTTGTGGATAGATAATGTTCAGTTTTTTGTTGAAAGTTTGGTACTGGCCAGTAAACTGACAAAGATTAAGGCCTGCATTCAGTATTGTAATGCACATTCTGCTTCTAAAAAAAAAGGTACCGGAAATTATGGGCTGAGGCCTGGAAATGCGTGACCCAAATTAAGCAATGGGCCAATGAAAGCCCCTTAGAATATGTATTGTATTTCCGCTTGGCATATGACAATAGACTATAATTCTGCCATTTTGATTGAATCTGCCACTAGTGGGCAATCAAAAGAATACAGAGAACTGCTTATCATTAACTCGGTCCACATTGCCAATTGGGGATCACTGCACTAAGTTGGAGCCGTTTTGTCAAAATTGCAAGAAAAACACCCGGATAAATAAAGAGAAAGGGAAGAAAGAGACAAAAAGAAAGAAAAGATGAGTTAGCAAAAACCGCTAGGTGAGTATTAGGAGTCAACATCTCCGGTTCGTGTGATTAAACCGACTCTCGTCCTTTTGTTCATCCATTGTTAGGAGGCCGGCAATGCATAGCTTTGATCAATACAGGTCCAACAGTGTCTATCACAAATATTCCCCTTGAAACCACATCTGATTATTTGTACATCGAAGGTTTAAATGGCAAAGAAGTCTATAATATATCTGTTCCTACCCCTCTTACGCTTACAAACTCTGAGAATGTATATTATTAATTCTGGGTTGGTGAAAACACTGTAGGCACAATAATGGGTGTTGACATTTAGAAAGACTTAGAAGATGATGTTTTGCTTTCAAAAGATAAGATTGTGCTTGGCTGCAATGAAACAATTTGCTTATCTTGTTCTGGTCTCCACCATGATTTAGGATGTGCAGTAGCATTAACTGCTAGTGTGCCAGAGACTCGTCCTGAATAGAAATTTGTATTTTCTAAATTCCCTCTGTTTGGGTAAAAGACAAATTTGATTGTAGGATTGCAAAAAAATCAGCCACTTAGCATCCCAGGCTCAATGCATGATTCCAGACACCACGCTCGGATAGGAGCGGAAATTATTGAAAAAGAATTTCATAAACCATAGTTCCATGCACTATTTTGCATGAGATAGGATCTGAACATTATCAATTCACTGCTTTAGACATTTCGAATGGATTTTTGACTTCCTCCTCTTAGCACCTGAGGATCAGTCTAAGGTTGCTTTCACCTGTAAAGGCCAACAATGGACATGGACTCATAAATCACAGGGGATTTATAATTCTCCCACAATGCTTCATCAGGCACTTGAATCATTCATTGACCTTGTATGCAAGACAATTGAATCTGACGGGTCTGTCATACTGTAATATGTGGATGACATTTTGATTGCTTGCTCAACGAAGTTCAAAGATTTAACTGCTGTAGAAGCGGTTTTGAAAGCCCTTGAAACCGAGATTTGCATTGACAAGATGCATTTGTGTGTATAAGAGAAGAGAAGAAATGAGGTTGTTGAACAAACAATCATAAAGTACAAACAAACTAAAACACACAAAAAGTATTCTTGTCACTTCATAACTTTAAGGTTGAACCACTGTAGAAACATGGACTATTTTATTGGTGGCTTTACTACCTTTCTGGGCCTTGAAAGTGGCAATTACGTTGCAGTCTATGGGGACTCAGATGCTCTTGGATTTCATTAAAAATAGTGTGAAAAAAGCTTGACCCGAAGTAACCTATTGCTGAACTTCCAAAGCAAAACTCTGTTACTGATCTAAGGCAAGCTATGAAACTTCTGAATTACTGCAGCCAGTATGTCTAAACTGTCTAAACTGCTAACAGTTAGGCCTTGAAAGGAGAAAAGCCAGGGCCAGAACTAATTAAAATGAAAAGATGCATTTGTGATTATCAGGCCACGTGTCCAAAGCGTTTTTAGCCAGCTGAAAATTCAAGCCGCTCTGATGAAAACGCCCAGCAGTGGGCGCTTGAGAGTGTTTTGGAGGCGTGTTTGTTCAGTTGAGATGCTTTGCTTCCTATGATACGGAATATCCACGGAGGTGTTTCTAGTATCTCATTTCACAGATAGTTTGTTTTAGTACTGTTTCTATATAAAAATGTTGATACAATGTAAAGTATTTGCTCTGGCACTTGTTTTAAATTATTTTGTTCCATATTTTGGAACAATTATTTGTTGTCATCTGTTGGCATTCTACAAGCAGAATGTGGCGGTTGGTCGGTTTTGTATTTGGTACAAAGTGTTAGTGATGAGCGCTACTTTTACCAAGATTTGAACATTCTTCAACTCGTGGACACCGTTAAAAAAAAACAAAAAAAAAACATCAGTACCTCAGTGTAAAATAGACGTTCAGTTCTTAGTTATGCTCATGGCGTTTAAAAAAACCCGGCGCTCCCATTGAAACCAATTGGAAAAGTACACTAGCCTCTGGAAAAAATGTGTGGGTGGACACCCGGCCTTAAAGAGAATAAAGTAGTAAGAAGCCTTACTTCCACACCAGCTTGAAGAAATGCTGATGCCAGCAAGCCGTTTCATGTGTATACCTGGGTGGGTAATAAGTCCTATTCAGCTGCCCTGGGTCAAAGGGTTCCAGGGAGAATGCCATATAAGAAAGAACAATATTCCTCAACCCCAATTCCTGCCTCAATAGCAGGACGGCATCCTTGCTTGTTGATTTGTGACTGTGCAGAGTGGAAAGTTCTGTGAAAATTACTAAGGAAGCTGTTGCCCACCAAAAGATGATAATACTGAAACTGTTAACAATCACACCTAAGCTCAATTTCTAATCAGAGCAGGCCAAGTGGGAAGCCACTCTTTTAGCAAATATATGGAGATATAAATTGACTCTGATAATGCTTTCAATCCTGCCTCGTTGCTCCTGGGTGAGGGAACTGTGAGTAATTGAACATGTCACCAAGAGCCCTCTAGACACTGAGCCACTACCTAACGCCATGAAACTGCTTGTTGATAGTCCAGGTTTCATGAGCAGTGAACACGCTTCACAGGTTGGGCTGTTGTAAATGAGCATAGTGAAACGGTTGACTGGGGTTCTCTTTCAGCTCAAGTTGCAGAGCATGTCATTTTGACATAAGCCCTGCGAGTTTGGTAAAGGAAAAAGGGTCAGTGCATACACAGACAGTAGATATGCATTATTTCAGACCTGTGTGGAAACGCAGAGGATTTTTAACTGCTGTTGGACTTCCTTTTTCTCTCCCATTAAACTCATAGAGTCATGTGCTCTCCCTGCAGAAGGAGCTGTTATCAAAATACAGACATGTTCACAAGTTCCTCCAGTCCAAGTCAAGTCAAGTCAAGTCTTTGAGGTCCAAGTCAAGTCAAGTATTTGAGGTCCAAGTCAAGTCAAGTCTCAAGTCATTGAGGTCCAAATCAAGTCAAGTATTTGAGGTCCAAGTCAAGTTCAAGTCAAGTCTTTGAGGTCCAAGTCAAGTCTCAAGTCATTGAGGTCCAAGTCAAGTTCAAGTCAAGTCAAGTCTCAAGTCATTGAGGTCCAAGTCAAGTCAAGTCTCAAGTCATTGAGGTCCAAGTCAAGTTCAAGTCAAGTATTTGAGGTCCAAGTCAAGTTCAAGTCAAGTATTTGAGGTCCAAGTCAAGTCTCAAGTCATTGAGGTCCAAGTCAAGTTCACGTCAACTCTTTGAGGTCCAAGTCAAGTCAAGTCTTTGAGGTCCAAGTCATGTCAAGTCTTTGAGGTCCAAGTCAAGTTCACGTCAACTCTTTGAGGTCCAAGTCAAGTCAAGTCTTTGAGGTCCAAGTCATGTCAAGTCTTTGAGGTCCAAGTCATGTCAAGTCTTTGAGGTCCAAGTCAAGTCAAGTATTTGAGGTCCAAGTCAAGTCTCAAGTCAAGTCTTTGTTCTAAGTGTATTGAAATATAAAAACAGATTACTTTTATTTTAAACTTGCCTAATAAAGCACACAAAATACTACTTAAATCATTACTATTACTATACTATTATACCATGTAGAACCATTGCAAGGGAAAAAAAAGTGCTATATATTTTGAGCTATTTGAGTTGCCGTAGTTTGCTGTAGACCTCAAGCAATGCTAGATGATATAGTCTTCCAGTGAGCACCAGCGGTAACAAAACCTCTGTATAGACATGCGTTACAGCAAACAACAAATAAAATGCGTATGGAAGTGTTCGTCCATCTAGATGCAAATGAACTTGATAAATCTGGATATTATATGCTTATATTTTCAAATACTTGGGGTGGGGGGCATGTAGCCCACTTCCTGAAAATGGACCACAAGCAAGCCTCCGCAGCTGTGCAACAACGCAGCTTCCCTTCGGATTAATTGATTGCATTTCAAATTAAATTAAAGTTTATCAACGGGTGATGAATTTGCGTGTCTTCAGATGTGTCGCACGCTCACTGGTTTGGTGTGTTTAGAGATGATTTGTGATATTCGCTGCTGCAACACATATTTGGAAATGAATGAATAGTAAAATGTGGTGTTCCATGCCATCATGTGGGGTAGTAAATAGAGAACATGATCGGGAATGCCATGCCAAAAGACTTTTTTTCACAAGTCTCTGTCTTCAAGTTCAAGTCAAGTCTCGAGTCAAGTCTCGGGTCAGTTGTTCACGAGTCCAAGTCAACTCGCAATTAATTTTTTTTGCAACTTAAGTGCGACTCGAGTCCAAGTCACAGACTCGAGTTTCCATCTCTGTCAAAATAACAGGACACTCAAAGGACGACTCGCCTGAATCCAAGGGAAAAATAGTTCCAGACACAGCTGCCAGGGAGGCAGCAAAACAAACAGAAAAAACTGTTAGTGTAATGTCTCTTTCTCCACAGGAGGCAGAGGATAGTGTCAAAGACATTTTAGCAGTCAGTTGATGATGCTGATGAAGTAGAGCATTGGACAAAATTAGGTGCACACCAGAGCTCAGATGGTCTGGGGAAATTTAATGAGCAACTTATTTGCCCTTCTTCTGCTCATACTGAATTAATGTCTCTGTATCATATTTGGTAAATACAAGTCCTGAAAAGTTACCTTCAATGATTTCAAAAACATGGTGGTGGCCAAAAAGAAATACTTGCACTGATTTATCCAAAAAGGTGTTTAGAATGTCTTACAGTGAATTCCCAGTCAAAGCTTAAAATTTCTTTGGGACATGCTGACACACCTGCAAATTGACTCATCTGCCTTCTAGTGGAGGATTCACTTACCCGTTAAAGGGTTAGTTCACCCAAAAATGAAATTTCTGTCATTAATTATGTCGTTCCTCACTTATAAGACCTTAGTTCATCTTCGAAACACAAATTAAGACATTTTGATGAAATCTGAGAGGTTTTTTTATCCTCCACTGAAAGTAACGAAATTGCCACATTCAATGTCCAGAAAAGTAGTAAAGACATCGTTAAAATAGTCAATGTGACTACAGTGGACCACAGCGATAAAAAATACTTTTTGTGCGCTAAACAAAACAAAAATAGCGATGTAGAACGCCGGCTCCTGTGAACAGGCGTCGGCCAATACTGAGCCGCCGTTCGGAGATAAAACCTAGAACCGCTGCAATGAAAATAGCATAGCAGAATGACAGGAGAGCGATGAATTTGTGGAATAAAGTCATTATTTTTGTTTTGTTTTTTCGCACAAAAAGTATTCTCGACACTTCATAACATTAAGGTTGAATGTTTGAAAAACATTGGTGTTTTTACTACTTTTCTGGACATTGAATGTGGTAATTTCACTGCTTTCAATGGAGGATAAAAAAAAACAATCTGATTTCATCAAAATATCTATAATAATAAAGATGATCGAAGGTCTTACAGGTTTGGAACAACATGAGTGTCATAATCGTGTCTGTTTAACGTCATAATCGTGTGCATGTTTATCTGTTCCTCCTGTTTCCCCAGTCCTGTCGTAGTCATATGTTCCTTGGTTTGAGTTCAGTTCTGTCTTCCATGTGTTCCTTTGTTGTTCTGTCATCTGTCATGTTATCCTTGTTTTGCCTTTCCATGTGCTCGTCTTTAGTTCATCGTCACCACCTGTGTCTCGTAATCGTTATGTCTATCACCTGTGCCCCACCAATTATCCTCATGTGCTGATCTGTATAAATTCCCTCTGTGTCAGTCTTGTCCTTGTTCTTCGTTTAAAGTTATGTGGCTCGTGTTACCTGTCCTGAATCCTGTCTTGTTTAAATAAATTCCTTGATTCCTTCATCTGTCCTTCGTCTCCGTGCTTCCTAGCACCACCACGAGCAAAGCGTTACAATGAGGGTGAGTACTTTTTCATTTTTGGTGAACTAACCCTTTAATGATTGTTTATTGCGTTTCTACTGAACTTCACAGCAAATGCAACACAAAAAACCTTACTTACAAAAAGTTTTTCTGTGATGGGGGTTGCGTTACAAACCAACTCAGAGCAGAACTGCCAGATTATTCTTTAAAAATTCTAATTTTGCAAAAATCACGTACAAGTAAAATTATTATTAAAATGATTATTTTCAATGTTTTTTTGTTTGTTTTTTTCCCAAAAACAGGAGCATGTACTGGAGGGCAAAATCAATGTGGACTCAACGTAATTAACATCCACAAGACGGTCTGCACTGCACACACAATGAATTATGGGTATGACAAACAGAGGACATGGTGTCCTTTAATGGAAGTGTGTATGGTGGGTTGCTCACATGCACTTCATGAGTCTCCATGATCTGTCAAGACAGTGCTCCTTTTATCATTCCTTTCTTTATTTGAGTCTGCATAATTTTATTATTAAAATAAAGGAGACAGGCAATGTAATGAGCTTTAATTTTATATATATATATATATATATATATAGTTTGCAGTTCTCTGTTCAGTTTTAAATCCCTGTTTTGTTTTCACAGCCACTGTCTGCCTCTTATGTAACACAATTTTCCATTATACATGCAGTATTGATCGGACATGGTGATTGTAACCTTGCATGTACATGCCCGTTGAGCTATACGGATTCATTCATTAACCAAAACCACATTTGACAACATGTTTGCTTTATTTAAGAGTGTTTATGTTACATTTTTGACGAATAGATTCAGATGGTTTTGATGAAATGCTGTAGTTCACACATTCGGTCTTAAGGAGGAAACATCTAATACTAAGTATCTCAATTTTTTTTCCCACACTTCTCACACTGAAGACTTCTGTTTCTTTGTCTCTTCAGAAAAATATCTTATTAATTTCAATTGTATCCAGAATTTCAGAAAACATTCCGATTTAGCCAGATAACAAAGCAAGATTAACCAAGGCTGTATGCATATATATTTGATCAAAAATACAGTAAAAACAGTAATATTATCACAATATAATTACGATTTAAAATAACTGTTTTCCCTTTGAGTACTTTTTTAAATGTTATTAGTTTACATGTCAAAGCTGAATTTTCAATGTCACATGATCCATCAGAAATCATCCTAAATCTTAATTATTCAAAACTTTTGGCTGGTACTGTATATTTCCAAGAAAAGTAACTGAGTTATGCTGTCCACAATCCACATGAATTTCATAGCTCTATATTCTTACTGTATAATATGTCTTATTAGTTTTAGTCCTCCAAATGAATTTTCCAGAAGTCTTGGAATATATATTGTGCAGTTTTGTTCTTTTTGAACCATTTCTTTTTATGATAAAGCGCAACCTTAACACATTTTGTGTTCCACTGAGGAAACATTTTCAATTTTGGGTGAACTATTCCTTTAAGGCACTTTCTAAAGTGGTTTAAAGTGTTTGGTTTGTGAAACTATGCGTGTGTGAGAACAGATGCAGACATTTCAAGAATTTTACTTCTGTCTGAATATTTTACTGCCATCTAGCTTTATTTTCAATATTAATGTGAGCATTCAGTAAATAAATGATAACATCTGATTGATGACATGCACTAAAAATAGCTATCTCCCCTAGAGGTGATAAAGAGAGTGACAAAAACAAGATTAAATAGACACCAGAAGAATAAAAATAGATTGGAAAGACTAATGCAGTGAAGATTTCATGTATTGCCTCCAAATAGCTGCTTTGATTTTCCACAGAGAAAGTTCTATATAAAAATTAGCCCTGCTACAAATTAAGCTTTAGAAAAAGAAAGAGTTTTTTTTTTTTTTGGTAAAGTGAATCAATATGAAAAAAACTATTTGAACTTGAAAAAAATCTGTAAAATAAACAAATTTATGTTTTAGCAACTCCTTGATTCTGTGATCCTATTATAGTACTTTTCATAAATAAAAACATGAATTGAAAGGAAGGATACATACACTTTAAACAACAGTGCACTCAGTAATCTAGTAAGTTTGTGAACACTGTAAATCTTATTTTCTCAAGCAAAGACCAGCCTAATGCAAATTATACATACAGTACATATGACATGAATATGAGCATTTATCTTGACATCTACGCTCAAGCCCTGCGTTCTTAGCGCTGTCAAAATAAAAGTTCTTTAGTTGTCAAAATAAAAGCTGCTTCTAAAACTTATCAGCCAAACAGAAACAGAAAAGCATTCTTATAGCAAATACTTGTCGCATTTGGCTGGTGGCGTAAACTGCTTATACTAATCTGAAAAGTCAATATTTTTTAAAGACAGTTACAAAAAAAAAAATAACGTAATATAACTGCTGTGCTCATTGGTCAAACTGGTTCTTGAGACATAATCTTAACATAACATCGATCAGCCCCAGTCTGATGCCAATCATTTAAAAAATCATTCCTACTTAAGATATAGATTGAGTAATATAGCAGATATTCTGAATATTGCCACAGATGATTAGGCAGAAAAACAGACATTCAACAAACCCTTGTCAAACTGCCAGTTAAAGTATTAGTTCACTTTGAAATCAAAATTAGCCCAAGCTTTACACACCCTCAAGCCTTCCGACACGTATTTGACCTTCTTCTTTCTGATGAACACAATATGAATAATATCCTGACATGTCTATGCTTTATAACGGCAGTGAATGGAACCAACGAGTATGAAGTTGAAGAAAGTGCATCCATCCATCATACACATACCCCGCACAGCTTCAAGGGGTTAATAAGGCCTTCTGAAGCGAACCGATGCGTTTGAGTAAGAATATTATCTATAATTAACGTGTTATAAAGTAAAATATCTAGCTTCCGCCAAACCACCTTCCATATTCAACTAACCAAGAAAGCCTAACTGACGTCGCGTCAGTTACACTTTTTTAGTAAGTTCAATACAGAAGGCGTAGGACGTAGTGCAAGCGTTTTGAACCGCGAGAGGCCTTACGCGTTGTTCCTAAGTTGAATACGAATGGCGGTCTGGTGGAAGCTAGATATTTTACTTTATAACTTGTTAAATATGAATATTTTTTCTTACACAAATACATAACTTCTCTTCTTTATTAACCCCCTGGAGACATGCGGAGTACATTTATGGTGAATGGACGTACTTTCATGAGCTTCGTATGCTAGAACTCGTTGGTCCTGTTCACCACCATTATAAAGCTTGGATATTTATTAATATAACTCCAACTGAGTTTATCAGAGAGAAGAAAGTCATACACCTAAGATGGCTTGAGGGTGAGTAAAGCTTGGGGTAATATTCATTTCAGACATTCAGTCATAGTGAGTAAAACATGCAGCAAAACCTTGGCCTTTTCGAGCTGAGCCTGAGCCTGTCTCTCAGCTTCTCTGCGTAAGGTCTCTTTATCTTCCTCCAGAGACACATCTGAGTCCGATGGCCGACTAGTGTATGAGTCCGCAGAACCCTATGGCAAGAGCAGAGAGATTTCTTTTTTCATTTTCATGTGTGCATTTACTTCATAAAGTTTGTTTTATCAGACTCACATAGTTACTTTGACAATTTGATGGTCTTCCTTGATTTTACCACCATGACATTTACTTATTTTACAAATACAGATACCATATGTAAAGGTGAGGTGTATCGTTTTTGTATGGCAGAATAGTCTCTCCTATTCCAGCTAAATATGCAAAGATACATAAGTAAGCCATGAGGTTGATTCCAAACATTTTGAAGAATCGTTAATCAAACTTCATGCCTTCAGGGAGATCTCTGTTCGGTATAAAGTCAAAAACCACCGACCATTTGGGATGAAAGAGAACCAGTTAAAAGTAAACAAAATCTTACTGAGCAAATTTTTCATGTGCTTGGCCAAATTTTACAAAAAGAAAGACATCTCTGTCATGACAACTCTCAGAGTGTTCGGCATGGGAATGCATATGACAATGTTGATATGTTTGGTCTTGGAGGAATAGATCTGCTACGCTGCTGCTGCAGAGCAAGTACGGGACTTCATACTGCCAATACATACAAGACACCTTGCGGTAAGCAAGTAGGACAATATAGCATACATGAATTACCTGTGAGCAAATCTATACAGGTGGAGCTGGGGAAGGTGGAGGGTTTCTTAAAGTGTGCTGGAACTTCTACAACAAATGCTGACCAAGTATTTGAAGGTTGAACAGCACGCTCATTGGCTACTGATATAGCAGGAACCAATCAGCTGTGCCCTATAGAGAATGATGTGATTGCAAGCAGTTAATGAGCTATGAGCCTGAGCCATCTAGAGTCTCATGACAGAACTTTGTATTTTTAAATAGGACTTATTACGGAAATACTTTTAAAGAAGTTTCTAATTGCGAACTGACACATTACAGAATGTTAATTACAATCAAATGAAAATGTGTGCATTAGCATGTTAGTTAACACCTCAAAATAAATGTACTTCTTTAAAGTTTATTAAAACATAATAATTTTAAATGTCCTTTCAATCTTAAAAATTTTAGACCTGGTTTCACAGACCGGGCTTACATTAAGGCAGGATTAGTCAGGATTTGCATCTTGAGACAAAACAATAGCACATATTTTAAGATATGTCAGTCTGCGAGTTGTTTTTAGTTCAAATAAACAAGCTCAAGCCTTGTCTGTGAAACTGGGGGTTAATTTGGGATTATTACAAAGTACACTTTTTAAAAGCGTAGGCCTACTTAATGAACGGTAATGAAAGTGTACTCTCTTTATGTGTACGATCAATAGGCTAGTAATAATAACAACACATGAATGCATTAATGACTGTATGAAATATTTCTACCCTCTTTCGTGCACTAGGCTATAGAGGGTGATTCAAGGAACTGTTCAGAAATGATACCTTGAATAGACACTATGCAACATAGAATCATGATCAACTAATGTCAAGCAAGGTCAGAAGTGAAATGTGGGTGTTATATCATTCAAGAACATTCGGAGAATAAATCACAAGCTACTCAAAACACACAAACAGTGTAGATCAAGATTGATTGCTCCTTACGCCAATGTTGTTCTTGACTCGGTTTCCTGTTGCTCGTTTCAGCAGTCGTATCCAGGAGGCCTTCATCAGCCAATCCGGTTAGAGCATTTGCTCTCCTCACCATACCAACCACAAACTTCAATGAACTCTAACAACAACTACACGCTGCCCATCATCTACCAAATTATATGCAAACATTATAGTTAAACCCTATAGCTGCTACTAATTTAATTAAATGATCTTTAAGTTTAAAGAACATCTATGTCAGAGCAGAAGGTCCTTGTTTGATGAGGAACAAATGCACTACTACAGTTTTTCCTGTAGCTTTGACTAAAACTACCATTTATCCTACGCCACCTAATATCTCTGCTGTTGCCCGGGCTAATGTTATCAATGCTGTCGCTGTGGGGACGGAGAGTTCTGCTGTGTTGTTGACGATAGCGCGCAATTCCATGTGCTCGCTCTCGATCCCTGCGCATAGTGGATGAAGAGAGCTGCAACGGCCTGTGTATTTCCTCCTAGAACGAATGAGGCTCGGTCCATCCCGCTGCTGCTGCAACAACACCACCACCGAGCCAGGCTGTCATGGTCCACTATGAAGAACCCTTTCCCGCTCCCCAGAGCCCAGCGCTCCGACGCTAGCACGTTTGCTGCAGTGATTTGCACCTCTAACTGCCAGTTTTTCTTTTCCTTCCCGCCTTTTGCATGTTCCTCAGTTAAACGGCAGGCAACCAGCCTTCTGTACGCTCTAGTCTTCCTGGCTCTCTGATACGTCTTCTGTTTTGCCTCTCTTTTCTCATCTCCCACCCTCCCCATCCTCCTCGCTCTCTGCCTCTGCGTTGGTCTTCAGAGTCTCTCCATCTGTGTGTCGTCTTCTGTGATTAATCTTGCTGCACATTTACTTGTGTGTGTGTGTACTTGTATTCCTTACATTGTGGGGACCAACAATGTAAGTAAAACCAGAATATCTTGACATTGTGGGGACAAGCTTATAAATCATACAGAATTATCTTTTTTGAAAATATAAAATAGCAGAACATTTTCTGTGATGGGTAGGTTTAGGGGTAGAGGTAGTGTAGGGGGACAGAATGTACAGTTTGTACAGTATAAAAACCATTACGCTTATGGAATGTCCCCATAAAAAATGAAAACACAACGTGTGTGTGTGTGTGTGTGGGTATTCCCTACGTTATGGGGACCAAATGTCCCCACAGGTATCGTAATACAAGTAAATTTTGAACTTGTGGGGACATTTTTTTTTTTGGTCCCCACAAGGAAACAAGCTTATAAATCATACAGAATGATCTTTTTTGAAAATCTAAAATCGCAGAATGTTTTCTGTGATGGGTAGGTTTAGGGGTAGGGGTAGTGTAGGGGGACAGAATGAACAGTTTGTACTGTATAAAAACCATTACGCCTATGGAAAGTCCTCACAAAACACAAAAACACAACGTGTGTGTGTGTGTGAGCATGTGAGCTGTTTCTGCAAAATGTGCATGTGCCATTGTTAAAAAGAAGTGTGCTTAATGTGCACTTCAAACCTTTAACCCTTGTGTTATGTACTCAAGCCTACTTAGGTGGGTCAAGCAATGTTCAGCTAATTGCATTTAATATAAATTTAAACTATATAAAGCATTTTCATTACAGTTAACATGTCTGAAAACATTACATTCATTGCGTGTATTCTTTTTAAATATTACTGTTGTAATAAGTACACTTTTTAAAAGGGGTTTGAATGGTTTTCCAGGAAACACAGAAATGCAAACAACACAAATTCTCTCTCTCTCATATTATAATACACAGAGGATTCTAAGATTTGAGTCTTGGCGTTTAGCTATAAGTCTGAGATAGAACAGAGGTGATTTAATGCTTTAAGTGGAAGAGGTATAAACTTGTTCAACTGACACTTTCTATTATTAATATTATTTATTTTATATAAACCTTTTCTTCAGTATATCTATAGGCTATATTAGTCTACAAAACAATATTTAAGCTCGCTGTCTTGCACTGACTCGACCTTGTCAAAGTCAAGAGCTGTTTTACACAGTCTAATTTTCCATCACACACACACACACACACAAATCCCAACAAGATTTTAAACCAACACAGTTTATCTCTATGAACAACCTTGCATCCAAAGCAAAATATTGCGCTGTGATGATCTATCATTTAATCAGAGACCAAGTTGATTGTATTTTAAATTGCAGCAATTAATATACTTTCAGATAATAAGAAAATTCGTCTCGATATAAATTGATCTGCAATTTACAGAAATTCTTGTGGTGACAGATCTTGGTACCAATTGTCTCTTGAGTTCATATTCTGCAGCATAATACAACAACCCAGGCTTTGCTTATTTACTTTCAAAGTGACTTGTCTCGGTAGTGGCACTAAAAGTGTATTCAATTTCCCAGAAACAGATGCATAGCCAATATCTTGATGAATGCATCAAGGTTTTAAAGGATTAGTGAAGCGTTCCGTTTGTGTAAGAAAAATATCCATATTTAACATGTTATAAAGTAAAATAGCTAGCTTCCGCCAGACCACCTTCCGTATTCAACTTGTGAAAAAAGCTTGTTTCGTGAGTTTAATACGGAAAGCGTAGGACATGGTAGCGTAAGTGTTTTGAACTGCGAGAGTTTTACACTTTCTTCCTTTCACGAGTTCACACTTACAAATAATCAGATAGACTAATTAGTATGCATATTTGGCATGCTGTCCGAGGAGAGGACTCTGAGCTCGGTATTTGGCCCGAGCCCAGAGTACTCCCCCCGTATTCTGGTTTAGGAAGTAACCAGGCAAGTGTGAGATGGTGGAGGGATGCTGAAACTGTCCAAAACATAGGTGAGTCAACTATGTCAATATATATAGGTCTATTAGTTAGATCATTTGAATGTGTTCCTCCCGAACTTTGTTAATAAAACATCATAAGTTGAATATGGAAAGCAGTCTGGCGGAAGTAAGATATTTTACTTTACAACGTGTTAAATATAGATATTTTTCATACAAAAATGCATCGCTTCACTTCAAAATGACTTTTTTAACCCCCTGAAGCTGTGTGGAGTACATTTATAATGGATGGATGCACTTTTTTGAGTTTCAAACAAATGGTTTCCGTGTACTGCCATTATAAAGCTTAGCAGCATCAGGGTGATTATTAATATAACTCTGATTGTGTTCATCACTCTGAAAGAAACTCATATACAGCTAGGATCATCTAGTAGGATGACTTCAGGGTGAGTAAATGGGGTAAATTTCATTTTAAAGTGATATAATCCTTTAAGTTGGTTGTTGTACTTATTGCAGAAGTTCATAACAGAAATAACCAGCGCGGTAAATGCTCTACCGCGTTTGAAGACATCGTACCACGAACACTAAACCCTACATTAACCTAATAGTGTAATCAAAAGCAAACATTTTTTCTTGCTTTATATGCAAAGCTGTAGGCTACCAGGTGAGCTACCGAGCAAGTTTGCTATGTCAGAAAAGCTGTACATATGTAGTTGATTATTTGATGCAACCATCAATATGTATTAGTTTACATGCATATGGAAGAAATCTTTCTTTTCCTCTTCCTACTCTAGCTTTTGCTACTCTGAGAAATGTCTGAAACTTGTATTGTGAGCACTTTCTGTGTCTATTTGCCTCTTCAAGAAGAATTGCTTGTTTGTTTTCCTCACCTGTAAGTCGTTTTTTAATCATTCTGCCAAACGATTAAATGTAAATGTAAGTGTTTTGAGGTCATAACATAATAGTGCACAAGGAAACATGTGAAAATAAGTTTTATAAATCGATCACCTGCCCTAATTTGCGTGAAAAGGAATAAAAGTTGGTGTTTTACTGCCACTAGTGTTCATTTCAGCTGGAAACTGTAGTGAGATGTATGTACATTTTTGCAGTTTGACAGAAATGCAGGCAGAGGCGTGTTTTACCAATGAGCCTCTAGCCCAAAATATACTTCACTTTTTACGTGAATGTGATCGTCAGCATACAGTGCGGGACAGGAACTTTGTCATCAGAAGAGTACACGTGACTCTGCAGCCTACCCGCACCACCGGATTTTTGTAACTACACTACTTTGTATGCTACGGAGCCCCTAAAGGGACGTGGTGGTAGAAAAAATTTGGCATGGGAGGAATTTAAAAAAAAAAAAAACTTTTGCGCTCCCTCGCAAAGATTTTTGTGTTCACTCGCAAAGTTTTGCGCTCTCTCGCAAAGATGTTTGTGTTCCCACGCAAAAATATATGGGAATATATTGCCAACTTTAATTACCGCATTTCCTTATATTCGAGTCAAACAAGGTCAACTCTAAATGAGCCGCGCATTATTTGTGTGTATTAATGCACGGAGCTGACTTAATAAACACTACTGCCTGCCATAGGGACATTAAACAGAAGGTTTTGTCCGAGCTCACAACAGGTTTTGTGAGGGAACGGTAATATCTTATAATATATTTACATGGTTTGTAACCTTAACTCGTGGAGAGAGATTGCTCAAAATTGCGCATCCGCCAAACGCCTGTGTTCGCACTAGTCGAGTGAAGCATACGTTACAAGGCTGTGCGTACGTGTAAGTTTGTATTGTTTTGTCCCTTTTTTGCCTCTCTCTCACACACGATCACATAGACTCAGCTGTGCTCCTCAGGCAATTTAGCATATTTTTTTCTAAGAGGTCACATAGAGCGTGAAACACACACAAATTCACTCGGATGTATTCGACCATGTTCCACTGTGTCATTTTAAATTAGAACACCACACATCAATCGACTAAATCCCAATGATTTACACACACACACACACACACAGGTCTGTTTTGCTATCAAAGTGAGGACATTCCATAGGCGTAATGGTTTTTATACTTTACAAACTGTACATTTTCACCCCCTACACTAACCCTAGTCCTAAACCTACCCATCACAGACAGCATTTTTAATAAAACATTATTTATTATGTTTTTAAAGCGATTTTACACACAGGGACTCATGAAATGTCTTCATATTTCATGTTTAGTCGTAATACCAGTGTCATATCCATGTCATTATACAAATTTGTGTCCTCATAAATCACAAAAACTCACACACACACACACACACACTGGGACAATGTCACTATATAGTCATGCATCTAGTAAATTAAGTGATTTGTTTGCATTTAAAAGTTTTTTTCACTCATCTTTCCTTTCTCTCACACTTTAAATATTAAGCTGTTTCATTTGTGGTGTAGAGTTATTTGTCCTCAAGATATAAAAATATTTACCAAGAATCCATCTACAAAAACACATGCTACAAATGCACAAATTTATATGATAGACAGAGCAACCATTAACTGCAAACTATTCCACACCATTTCACTAACGTAAATCATGAATCTAATCAGATTTATTTATTATTATATTATTGAATGTAAACTTAAACAAGTAATAATACTACTGTATATTTATATAGTCTATGCCGAACCTAATAGGAAATGCGTATGAATGTTGTAAACTTGTCTTAACAAAAAAAAGTGATCCAGGCATTGCAGAGGATTTTCTACTTATTATTCCTTGAATGTTATCATGTCAAGCAGTTGCAGACAGTTCTTTAGAAACCTAAAATTCAGCATGTCTATGTGAGATGGCCTGTGAAAGCTCAATTTATTCCATATTTGATGTTAAAACCCATCGCATACGTAGTTAAGACGGTCACTTGCTTGTAATGACTCTTTTACAGTCTCTAACACATTCACACATCAATGCACGGCTGTGGAAAAAAAAAGTCTTCAGGAAACTTTCAGGAAATGTGTTTTTCCACCCACAAAATCCTAGCCTAGAAAATTCCAGAAAGAGCCGTGCATTGTTTAAAAGAGAAGAAAAGTTGAACATCACAAAGAATGACAAAAACTAGTGTGTAAGCTTAAAACTGATATTTGAGACTCACCAAATCAGACTCCTCGCTGGTTGAGAGGTACATGTCTATGAACATCTGTCTGTGTGTGCGTGTGTGTGTGTGCAAAATGTGTGTGTCAGAGAGCACTACTCCACCCAGTTGCTCTACAAACAGTCCTAGTAAGAGAAGGGGGGAGTGGGAAGAGCGGTTTCCTCTTGCTCTTGTGGGCTGAGTTTGAAGGGGCTCAAATATGTGCTTGTAAAATGAATGGTCTGTTAGTCTACGTTCTGTCTCCTCCCGAAACACGTCAAGTTACTCTGCTAAACCCAGAATTCTCTCTCTTTCCCACGCTAAGAAAAAACCCTACAGTTACAGTCCATCCCACAAACAACCATGCACTCTCGGACATGCACATAACCACATGTGAAGTCAAACACGTACCAAAGATTAGTAAAAATTATTTCATCTGCATCAGGGTGACTAAATTAACATGTTAAAGTGACAGCCCTATAATTCAGATTTGGGATGTATCTGAATACAAGTAACGCATTTCAAATTCTGAATCCAGCCCTATTCAGCCCACATACATATTTTGTTTTGATTACAAAATTAGAAAGTTTTTCATAAAAAGTTTCCAAATATGGAAACTCAAGACTTTTTTTAACAGTAGATAGAGAGATAAATAGGTAGAAAGATATAGATGTTAGATAATATTTAGTTTACTGCCATCTTGATGCTGCATTCTTAAAAATAAAGGTTCCAAAAGTATGCCATAGAAGAACTATTCTGGACTTCCCAAAGAGCCTTTCAGTCAACAGTTCTTTAAAGTTCTTTTTTTCACTCTCTCTGTTTAAAGAATATTTTAATAATCTAAAGAACATTTTTCCACATCAATTATACATCAATTTCTTTTGTATTGCAAGTATGCTGTAATCTATATAATTATAATTATATAGGCTGTAAACTATATAAGTATGCTTTTATAAACTAAAATTGAACCAATTTAGTCCCAAGAAGTATTGAAATACTATAGTACTATATTAAATATACTTAAACTTAAATTTACTTAATTAACTCCCGGTTTCACAGACTGTCAGTGTCATTGTTTTGTCTCAAGATGCACAGAACTAATGTTTTCTTATCCTAAGGCACATTTATAAAAGCTACTTAAATGTCCTAATTGAACTAAGGCCTAATCCTGGATTAATATAAGCCCTCTCTGTGAAACCAGTCCTAAATGAACCTGAACTATACTTGTTTAGTGTTGCTTATCATCCAGAGTTTTCAAAACTGTTCAAAATACATAATACTTAATTCATATGAAATATATCGAAACAGAGGGCCAAAATAAAAGAAAATGTATAATTATTTCTAATCCCTGTTATCTATTTTTGATGTGAAAATCCTACTAAAACATGATAAGTGTTATCTCTGATTTGAGTTTGAGTTATTTAGCTGTTCAGTTTCCTGTGTTAGTTAGTTAGTTAGTTAGTTACAGTTGTCTGGGCACAGAACAGGGAGTCAGCTATTTTAAGGACTGTCTCCATTGTAAAATCCTTCCAGTGCACTTAAACATTTGCTTACTAAAAAGTCCCACAATGCTCCATAAAAACCAGAGAACATTGATGCTCACTATGTTCTCTTAACAGAGGTTATAAAGTGCAAAATTATTTATTTATTTACAGCTGAAATGTATCCATAACAAGCAAAGTATTTATCATAATGTGCTTTAAATAACATTACAAATATATAAATGATAAAGATATCAGTTCTGCTGTTGTTCATAAATACCACTAGTCATGTTGTACAATGTCGCTGGAAACAGTCAACAGTGTCCCAATGTTTAGTGAGCCAGGGTCCTTACTGTCCTTACCAGTGCCTGAATTTGTGTACACGATATACTGGTTCACAACCTACGAAGCTAGGGAGATGTTTGAGACACACTAGGTTTTTGCCCTCATGTGTCACACCTGTGTCTTGTTAATTATCTTGTTTAGTGTTTCTCTGTGTATTTATAGCCCTCTGTCTCAGTTATTGTCTTTGTTTGCTAGTTATTCTGTTCTGAAATAACTGAGGTTTTTGTTATTTTGATTTGGTAATTAATAAAGACTTCTCTGTTTAATTCCCTGCTGCAACCACTGTGCCCTGACAGAATAACAGAAATTATTCATGGATCTAGCAGCCGTAAAGATCCTCCTCCTCCGCTCACAAGGGGATCTTTCCCTCGAGGTGCACGCAAAGAGTTTTTCAAATCTACACCATCTCGTCCATTGCGATGATTTCAGTTTCTGTATGTTTTTTCCAGTCAGGTCTAAATCAACGAACTAAGGTGCGCCTACCTGGAGACAGCCCTCAAGGGACATTCAAGGAGTATTTAGACTGGGGACTTTTCCAATGTGGGTCCCCCTATAGCATCTGTGAGAGTGAGGAGGATCTTGAATCACCAGAGCCTAGCCACAAACCACGGCCATCATGGTCAGTAAGTGAGAGCCCACTGCAGACCTGGAGCTCCAGCCCTTCACAAAGTCCATGGCTGAGCTTATCTTTGCCCCAGAGCCCAAACTCAGTAAGAGGTCTGACCAGGTGCGTGAGCCAGCAAACACTGCACATCTCAGAGGGAATTTTGGTGGAACTGGACTGTGGCTGATTAACTTGAGTGACATCAAGCCAGTTCCACTCTTTGTTTCTGCCCTTGAGCGACCTCCTTCCCTACCAGTCTCATTCTGTTAAAGTCCTGTCTGAAGTTCTTCCCGCTCCACTGTTAGAACCAAGTCTGTTTTGTTGCTCAGCACCATGTCAGTGTTGTTGATGATGCTCCAACCCTCCCTCCCATTCCCACTTTCCCTGCCTGTCCTGTATTGGCCAAGGAGGCTGTCTCTGAACCCTCTGCCTGCCCTGTTATGGCCAAAGAGGCCCTGTCACCGCTGGCTCCCTGCAGTCTTTCAGCTCCTCCTTCGTGGCTCCTTGTAGCTGTTCAGATCTGCCTTCAACCTTCAACCTTCCAGTTCGCCAGCTCTGCCCTGGTGTTTTGACCCCCTGAATGCATCTCAAACTGCTGAGTCCATCACTCCACCTTGGCCCATCAACTAGTTGGCTCCACCCTGTATTCTTGCTCCCTCTGCTCCACCAGCCTCCCTAGCCCCTCTGGTTCTACCTGGTTAGTTGTTGCTCTGCCTACACCGTGGACTTCTGGGTTGTCCACTGCGCCTCATCCCTTATCCCTTCATCTGCATCGGGTTCTTTCTTTCCTCTGGCTCTGCACCGCCACCGCCTTAGACCTCCAAAACCCTCACTCTACCTCAACCACTCATCACCATGGCTCCGTTGTTGCCTGGGCTCTGCGGCCTCGCTGGGTCTCCACATCCACCTCCGCCTCTGTCAGTCCACTCCCTGGTTCGATCTTCTTGGTAGCATGGTTTGAGGTCACTCCCCAGCTCCTCCCATAGTCATCTCCTCCCTGACTCTTCCCTCATCCTGGGTTGTCCCCTCTGCCAGCTCCACGTCCTCCGCCTAGGCCCCCTCCCACCCTCCTCTGTTGAACTTTTCTTTTTTTTTTGTTAAGGCGCATGGACGTGCCTTTTTGAAGGTGGGTGTCCTGATTTATCCAAATTAAAACTATTCATATTGTTATTCACCTAGTACAGATATGCTTTGTTTCTCAATTTTTTGAGTTTACAAGCTGATAAAATCCAGACATTACACCAACATTCTTTTATAATCATACATTATTTCATGTATGCTGTCTATGACATAAAAGAAAGCAATGATGTACTCTTAAGACAAAAAGGTATGGTTACTTAGATGCACACCAACAAAGGCACACACTCAGGTTCTCCCTTTGTCACCCTAGCCCTAACACTAAGTGCATAAAAATATTAATATATATCCATTACAAATGAAACAGAGACCATTTCCTTACCTTGACTTTCTTGGACATGTTCACTGTCTAACAGAGGGGAAAAATGATGGCTACTACTGCAACTGTCCCTCCGATCAATAATTCAGGCTTGAATTCACAATGACTACATGTAGTTTCCAATTACAGTTATCAGGTTAGTGACAGACACTATGTTAACAAACAGCCATCAAAAAAAGTTTGGATGAGCTGTTTGTAAAGTCTTGTAAATGCCAGGATGTAAAGTAACTAACCTGTTAAAGGGGACCTCTTATGCCCTCAAGTCTTGATTTTGTTTGAAAATAGGTTTTGTTCAAAAAATGCTTTATTTTTCTCAAATTTTACATTATTCCAGCACCTCTCAGTCTGTCAGTAACACTCTGCAGTTTAAGTCTGCAGTCAAGGGACTTATGGGGTCTCCAAGCAGCATGATTTATATGAACTACAGCCATATTAATATTTATCAAAATCTGGTGTATGTTGCTAAAGGTCTTTCAACTTACTATTATGAAAAAGAAGTGCACTTAATTGTATTGAACACTTGTATTATACTCTAAATCTTAAAAGTAAAATAAAAAAAACCCCTTCCAGTTAATATATAATATTATTGAAATAAAAGGCCACTTAAGTGTACTTAAAGAGTGAACACTTTCTTAACACACTTAAGTGCACTTTTTAAAAGTGTAATTTGTAATCTTAAATTAAAAGTTTTATTTCAGTCATTATATCTTTAATCATGCTTCAAAAGAAGTACACTTATTTTCATGTGCTGACTAACATACCAAAGCCAATGTAAAGTATTTGATTGTAAGTTTAACCATAGTGTTATTTAATAAAACATTTAAAGTTTGAAATATATTTCAAATGTTTTAAATTGAAAATGTGTAATTTCAAATATATTTAAATACAAGACATATAGAAATTACATTAAAGTATATTTTCAGTTTACCATAAATGGTTGTCAGGACATTTATTTCAAAGACAGTACAAGTAATTATGAAATTACACATGAAGATGTACTTAAGTCCTAAATCCAAAACGCCCTCTAAAGTTCAGATAATTACATTTAATAACAATTTAAAAAATATCTTTTCACTTAATTCCAATTAACATGCAATTAAGTGTCCGACCTTGCATCCAACAAAATTTCATCACATTTTGAGCTCATATAACATGGTTCTCAACATATGAAAAGATTGCATAATCAGGACCATGGATGGGGTCAGTGGTTTTGGACACAAATAATGCAGATAGTGTGCAGGTATAGTGTTCAGATAAGGAAAATGAAGAGAATAGGCATGGATGTGGAATAGATCAATGAGTTCCACTGAGACCTTTCCATTTCATAATAGGATAACAGCTACCAGCTTAACAAAAGTGGCTGTCAATAAGAGCTATGTTGGTCCCTTTAAAATTCTTGACAAGGAGATTTTGTGACATGAAATTCTGTGGCATGCAACTCCTTCTCCAGCACACCAGAGGGAGCGCTCAACTGAATATTAGTCCAAAGCCTCAGTTTGTTTCACAATGTTGGTTGGTTGGTTGGTATACTTCCTGTTTAGTGCAGGTTGTCTTTCTCCTGCTGTCCATTCTCAGTTGTGCAGGAACACAATGAGGATGGAGCATAACTTATTTAAATAATTCACATTAATGTACAGAATATAATGAGAGTTATAGCTTAGGCCTACTTTATATCGAAATATAAGCTAGATATCAGCCTGTTAGCATTGTTTGAAAAAAAAAAGAAGAACAATCAAACAGTTTATATTTAGTTCAAGTTTTTAAAATATTACATTTTCCATGTTTTATAGCAGTTGCACCGAATGACCTGATGTTTCGGGACATGGGTATGAGTAAGTGAAAACATGATTTTTTTCGAATAGTTTAAAGACAGTTAGTTCCCGACCATGTGGTCCTTTGCAGGTGTCTGAATGATGTCACATCCTGTCACATGATATTGACTGCATGACTCAATCCAAAAAGGTCCCTTTATATTGATTTCTCCGAATGACATTAATGAAATTCATTTTTCCAGACATTCTCATAAAAAGCAACGACTTCTACACATAATTTTAATATCATTTTGCGCTGTTGATATATAATGTTATAAAATCATGAATGAAAAATATATACATTATTACATTTTAAGATATTTTAATCACAAATGAATTGTATTGGCCTTTGGACGGTTAAACCAAATGACCTTTTGACACTTGAAAATCTTCAAAATATCTTTGTTTATTATTATTATTATTAGGCCTTTAGACAGAAAAATGACCCGACATTTCAGTGACCCACATATTCATAGATTTTTTTTTTTTTTTTTACAAAATGGCTTCAAATGGGTATGAAAAAAAAAATAAACATGCTTGCTCTAGTCCAGATATGGACTGGCTCTCTGGCGTCATTTCTTCTTTTATGCTGACTGCTTTTGAACTTTTTTTTTTTTACTTTCTGAGGATTTATGCAGAGAATGCTGTCATGTGCTAAAAGGAAAGCAAGCCATAAATAATGTAAACATGCCCTTGTGTGTCCTCACTGTGTGTTTGAACTTTTTAAAAAATATACAAATTTCCATTAAACCATACATATGTATATGCAAAATATGCAAAAGTTTGGGGTATTTTTTTTAATATTATTATCATTATTATTTGAAACAAATTAAGACTTATGCAGCGAGGATTAATTAATTAAAAAGTGTCAGTAGAGACATTTTCAATGTAACAGAAATTCAAATAAATGCTGTTCTATTAAACTTTCTTAAATCCTGAAAAAAGTATTACAGTTTCCACAAAAATATTAAGCAGCACAACTGTTTTCAAAATGAATAATAATCATAATAAATCAATTTTTCTTGAGCAGCAAATCAGCAAACAGTATCAGAATGATTGACACCGAAGGAGTAACGATGCTGGAAATTCAGCTTTGCATCATAAATTACATTTCAAAATATATTCAAATAGCAAACAGTCATTAAATTGTAACAATATTTCACATTATTACTGTTTTACTGTTTTTGATGCAGCCTTGGGGGGAATAAGAGACTTCTTTAAAAACATTACAAATCTTACTGACCCCAAACTTTTGAATTGTTTATATGAGAATATATTTTGTGTTCCATGACCCAATAGAGCAGGGGTGGCCAACGTCGGTCCTGGAGAGCCACAATCCTGCAAATTTTTGCTCCATCCCTAATCAAACACACCTGAACAAGCTAATCAAGGTCTTAAGGGTTACTAGAAAGCTACAGGAAGGTGAGTTTTTTATCAGGGTTGGAGCTAAACTCTGCAGGATTGTGGCTCTCCAGGACCGACGTTTGCCACCCCTGCAATAGAGCTTTACTTTTGCCATTCAGATGATTTCCACCCTGTGTGGTTTTAATGAGAAAGAAGGTAACGTTAAATCTGTTACCTACTGTCAGTTTCTCCTGGAGTTCTAATAGTAATAATTCATTACATTTATATAGCGCTTTTCTCAGCACTTCATGGAAGGGGGAATCTCCTCAACCGCCACCAATGTGCAGCAGCCATATTGTGCCAGAACCCCCTATACCACACAACTTATTGGTGGAGAGGAGACCAATAAGAGGAATCTTCTGGGAAAGATTAGGAGGCCATGATGATGATTGGGGCCAATGGGGAAATCTGCCCAGAATGCCGGGATTACACCCCTACTCTTTTTCGAAGAACATCCTGGGATTTTTTGAGCACCCCCTGCTGGCCTCACTAACACCTCTTCCAGCGGCAACCTAGTTTTCCAAGGAGGTCTGCTATCCGTGCATTAACCCCCTAGCTTCAGTGGGCAACTAGTCTCGGACTACATCGTGGTAGCTGCTGGCTTTCTAGCTACTTTTAGTTGTTAAATCACTTAATTTTCCTTTTTAAATTTTCTGTATTCATTAACATCTATTATATTCATACATTTTCATCCATCAAGGAAAAACCCTGGATGAATGGCCTTGATTTTGTTTTTTATTCAGTCAAATAAGTTTCATTATGAGAATTAAGGTGCACTTTAATTTATAGTATTTAAGAAAGTTCTACTATAAACTACTCGGACTTAATATGGACTAAGGTTGGGTTAGGATACCTAGTTATTGTATTAAGTACATATATGTACCAGACTAAAATAAAGTGCTACCAGAATTATTTTTAACATAGTGTCAACACACCTCCACTGAGAAGCAGATGGTCTTGCAACTGTGTTCAATATTCATCCTGTGAATGTTATTCAAGTCTTTGCAAAGTCGTGGCGTGTCCTTGATAAAACAGATGGCTTCTGAATATGCATTTCCTTCAAAAAGACTTGCAGACATCACACAACAGACTGTGTTAAATTTTCACACAGCAAAACTTTTGATTAACATCAGTCCAGAAATGAAATCAGTAAAGAAACATTGATGGTAAAACTTTTAAAAACCTTGCTTAACACAAGGAGAGGGGGTTCACAATAGGTTGGTGTGAATCAGAAAGCGGACAACTACTTAAATAACACGGTGAAACGGGGTTAACTACAGTAAAGAGCAAATGCTAGTACTGCTGGTGGCACTCGGGTTATGTGAACAACATGTCACCAAAAGTAAATTGTATACAATTGCATAAAAAAACCCCTCTGCAAGCAAGTGCGTAGACTCTCTATACACAGATTATTGATTAGAGTTGATGACATGATATATTTGCAGTTGAAAAAAGAAGTCATAATTTAGCAAACATATCTGTAGCAACCAACTCTAGACAATACGGTCATCGGAATTTTATCCTCCTCTGGATGGCGTTGTCATGAAGAGACATTTTGCATAAATACAGGACTAAACTGTGATGTTATGAAATATTCATTGTTTGTTACCACACCATGTGCTTCACATAACCTTGGATGTTGCACAGTTCTCCCAAAGACCAGCAGTTGATCAAATTTGTGTTTTGCCCTCAAGTTGTCTTGTCCAGTTTGTTTTAGTTTTGTGAATATTGGACATTGTCTTCAGGCAATATGCCAAAATGTTAAAAAAAAAAATTTTATTTTCGATAGCAGGAATATAAGGTAGTTTATAGCTGGAATTTTATAATTCACTAAAACTAAAAAAAAACTAAAAAAAAAAATAAAATATAATAAATAAAAATAACTTAAATAAAATAAAATGTAGAATTTTTTTCTTAATTTCAGAAAGTTGCCTTGGCAACATTTTTTCATTTTAATGTAGTTTAACTTGATTAAACTACATTATTGATTTTGATTTTAACTTCACAAAAATAACAAAAAACATAAACTGACATAAAAAAAATATAAATAAAAGGCCACTTAAAGAGAGTACACTTTGACTTTTAAAAATTGTACTTTGTAATAATGTCAAATTCAAAGTTTTATTTTAGTTTACCAGAAGTGCTTGTCTTTTCCGCAAGGGCAATTTAAGGTCAAAACAAAATTAAAACTGATTACAAATAAAAATAGGGAAAACACTAATTGAGAAATAAAACAATGTATGAGACAATGGCTGCGTCCCAAATAGCATACACTGTTGAGAAAGTAATAACTTCATGACTGCTAAAAAAGTATGTGCTATATAGTATGAGTGTGTGTAGTATGAATGCAATCTGGATATACTACATTTACCATGTTGTCATTATGATGCTTCAGTTATGTCGCTTCACAACATTCTTAAATTCTCCCCTTTGGCCTCACGGGATAGTAAAGTGTCCATCATATGCACATTTAAAGGGTTAGTTCACCCAAAAATTCCCTTTCTGTCTCATGCCATTCCATATCTGTAAGATTTGCATTTATCTTCGGAACACAAATAAAGATATTTTGGAAAAAATCCAAAATGTTTTTTTTTTTTTATCCCCCATAGAAAGCAATGTAATTACCCCATTCAAGGATCAGAAAAGTACACAGTAAACCCTAATGCTCAAAATAATTCATTGATTTGAGTAGGACAAACTTAAATTAATCAAATTATTTTAGTCAAATTAACTTTTTTGAGTATTTAGAACTTTCCCTTTCTTTCAAGTTCACAGAACTTATATATTTAAAAGTAAACTGAACCTTTTCATTGTTTTGAGTTTCATGAACTTATTTCTTTTAATTTAGGCAAACTTAAGTTTAACTGGGCTGGGATTTCTATTTCCGAGCATGCTTTGCCCATGGCACTTGAAAGGGAGAGTAAATGTTAAAATTAAGTGTCATATAGGCAGATGTTTTTTGTGTAAGATTGGTGTTAACGTTGTTTTCGCTGTATAGGCACTGCAGGCTTCCATGTAGTACATTAGAACGCCGACTCGTTACTGGCTGAGGCTGTTCACATGAGCAACACGACGCATGTGTGTGATGCTGACACAGGAGCCGGCCAATAATGAGTCGGCGTTCTGACGTAGTACATGGAAGCCTGCAGTGTCTAGGCTATACAACGTATACACCGTAGGAGAAGAAATTATTGAACGAAGTCGTTATTTTTGTTTCGCTGTTGTGCACAAAAAAATTTTTCTCATCGCTTCATAACATTAAGGTTGAACCACTGTAGTCGCATTAACGTTGTGGTAATTACTGTACGTTGCTTTATATGGGGGATTAAAAAAAAAAAAAACTCTCGGATTTCATCAAAAAATATCTTAATTTGTGTTCCGAAGATGAACGAAGGTCTTACTGGTATGGAACGAAATGAGGGTAAAAAATTAATGACAGAGATTTAACTTTTGGGTGAACTAACCCTTTAAAAATCATGCCGGAAGAAGTAGGTCATCCAGGTACTACTCTTTTATGAGTAGCTACATAATTTTTATGTCGCATAGCCTACTGTTTTTTACCTACTGTATAGTGGAGAAGTATGCGATTTCTCGTATGCAGCCATATTGAATATTAGAACTACGTAGGTCTATAGTCCCACATATAGACAGGGTTGGGGAGTAACGAAATACAAATAACTTAGTTACGTATTTATATACAAAATTTGAGTAACTATATTTCATGACAGTTACATTTTAAATGGTTGGTAATCAGATTACAGTTACATCTGAAAAGTGTTTTAGATTACCAAAGTGATTACTTTGAATTTTAATGTCATTTAAACAGCAATTGGTGATTCTCTGACTCTGACAGTCTGAAAAAGCGGAGTTAAGTTTCATCAACATTTTAATACTTTTAAGAGGGATCATAAAAATGTTGTTATTTTTATTTAGTACTGTCCTGAACAAGACAAAATGACTGAATTTTTAAAAAAAATCACCGAACTGTCAACTTAACTGTCCTGTCATGACCTGATGATCCACGACTGTTTTCATGTTTTGTGAAAGTTGTTTGTGAGTCATTTTATAATTGTAAAAAAGGTCACTGCAACTTTTTCTCACAATTTGTTTTTTTTCCCCTCACAATTGTGAGTTTGCATTTCACAATTCTGACTTCTTTGTCTCAGAATTGCGAGATTTAAACTCACAATTTCAAGTCAAAAAGTCAGAATTGCGAGATTTAAACTTGCAACACTGACTTTTTTTTCTTGGAATCGTGAATTTAGTATGTGAGTTTATATCTCATAATTCTGACTTTTCTCAATATTGCGAGTTTATATCTCATAATTCTGACTTCTCAATATTGTGAGTTTATATCTCATAATTCTGACTTTTCTCAATATTGCGAGTTTATATCTCATAATTCTGACTTTTCTCAATATTGTGAGTTTATATCTCATAATTCTTACTTTTCTCATTTATATCTCATAATTCTGACTTTTCTCAATATTGTGAGTTTATATCTCATAATTCTTACTTTTCTCAATATTGCGAGTTTATATCTCATAATTCTGACTTTTCTCAATATTGTGAGTTTATATCTCATAATTCTTACTTTTCTCAATATTGTCGGTTTATATCTCATAATTCTGACTTTTCTCAATATTGTCGGTTTATATCTCATAATTCTGACTTTTCTCAATATTGCGAGTTTATATCTCATAATTCTGACTTTTCTCAATGTTGTGAGTTTATATCTCATAATTCTGACTTTTCTCAATATTGTGAGTTTATATCTCATAATTCTGACTTTTCTCAATATTGTGAGTTTATATCTCATAATTCTTACTTTTCTCAATATTGCGAGTTTATATCTCATAATTCTGACTTTTCTCAATATTGTGAGTTTATATCTCATAATTCTTACTTTTCTCAATATTGTCGGTTTATATCTCATAATTCTGACTTTTCTCAATATTGTCGGTTTATGTCTCATAATTCTGACTTTTCTCAATATTGCGAGTTTATATCTCATAATTCTGACTTTTCTCAATGTTGTGAGTTTATATCTCATAATTCTGACTTTTCTCAATATTGTGAGTTTATATCTCATAATTCTGACTTTTCTCAATATTGTCGGTTTATATCTCATAATTCTGACTTTTCTCAATACTGCGAGTTTATATCTCATAATTCTGACTTTTCTCAATATTGTAAGTTTATATCTCATAATTCTGACTTTCTCAATATTGTCGGTTTATATCTCATAATTCTGACTTTCTCAATACTGCGAGTTTATATCTCAAAATTCGGACTTTTCTCAATATTGTGAGTTTATATCTCATAATTCTGACTTTTCTCAATATTGTGAGTTTATATCTCATAATTCTGACTTTCTCAATATTGTCGGTTTATATCTCATAATTCTGACTTTCTCAATACTGTGAGTTTATATCTCATAATTCTGACTTTTCTCAATATTGTGAGTTTATATCTCATAATTCTGACTTTTCTCAATATTGTGAGTTTATATCTCATAATTCTGACTTTTCTCAATATTGTCAGTTTATATCTCATAATTCTGACTTTTCTCAATATTGTCAGTTTATATCTCATAATTCTGACTTTTCTCAATATTGTTGGTTTATATCTCATAATTCTGACAAATCTGTACTGAAGTACATTTTAAAAGTAACCTACCCAGCCCTGCATATAGGACTAGGCCTACTGATGTCAAAATACTCCCTTGACACATTAGCAGGCTATTCTTTATTAGTCTAAAAACTCTGGGCAGATAAAGCTTGCTTTACAGCCACAACTGAAGGCGTCAGTGTCCGTGGGTTAGCCGACAGTCAACTGGCCAATTGACGTCTCCTTATTTGACTTGGATTGCTTCACTTTGTATAAGGGCCGCTGCATAGTCCACCGTTTGAAAAGGGTTCAAAGAACTTCAAAGTTTCCGTGGCGAGTCGCAAGCAATGCCTATTCCACGAAAAATGTCACGGAGGAGCTGTTTTCATTGGACTCGCAGAGCGGCCGAAACCACAAGAGCGAAGTTGCAAAAAGTTACTAACTAGGAAACGGTGATTTGTGATTTGCGCCCTCTGTTTCCCTCTGGAAATCTCACGCTGAAATAGGAACTACCCCTGAAACACACATGGTACAATCCAATGCACCTTTTGATCATTCCAGCAGAAGCAGCAGCAGCAGCAGCAGCGACTGACTGTGGAACAACATTTCAAGGTTCTTGGTGGAGTTGCGGCGTCCCGATTTGTCTGTAGTTCAACTGAACCCGTGACCGAACAGGATCACAGGCGCCTCGAACAATGGTGTTTAAAGAGTTATCCATCTAATTCGGCTGATCTGAAGGGTGCTGATACTTGAAAGAAACATTTGCGAAAACACCGCGCGACCGAGAGAGGATTCTCAAGATGAGGCTCACTGCGGCGCTTTGTGGCAGGCTTTTAACTTTCATGCTTCTCGCCGAAGGTAAGTGTTTTGGAGTTCTTTGCTTTTGCTTTGAGAAGTAAACCAAACACACACACACACACTCGCCAGTGTGTGAAAATCCCCCAGAAAACAGAAGAGAATTAAACCGAGTGATCTTCAAAGAGTTGTAGCAGACACTTACACAAACAAAAACAAAACAAAACCTCACACGATGGTCAGTTCGAAACTAACACTGTCTAGTTTTGGAAGGCGCTTATATATAGAATAACAGACATTTCCTCGAGGAATGCCGCCTGACTGAAACCAACTATGTAAACGTGGACGTTTCTACAAGATAGCACGCGAAGCAGGCTGTCTTTTATAAAATACATAATCGCCACTTGGTTGCGAGTCAACATCGCCGCGCACACTGTGTTTGGAACATGTTGGAACAGCCGCTGCACGCGGACAGGAATGCAGCGACTTCAAAGCGCAGGTTCGGCCTTAATAAAGAAATACACGGACAGAATAAACGACACAGTGGAAATACTACGTGTAAATGTCAACTACGTGTCTTCCCTTGCAAATCGGGGAACGAAACACCCATGGAGTGCGAGTGCAGAAAGTGTGCGTAAATGTGTCTCTGCGAGTTTCATTAATCACTGTATGCTTTCCAAACAATTTCATCTCTTACATAACATATCTGTGTTGGCCATGTCTTGTAATATGCATATATTAGCATGTTACATTCACATAAAAATCTTTCATATCTAAATGTAATGTTTTGCTAGCTTGATATCTTGTTCAGTAATGTCCTATCATTTATTATGTAAAGAATATGACAACTGTTTTACAGTGTTTGGCTTTGAAATGTTGACCAATGAAACTATTAAATACACTATTCAATATGTAGATTTGTTTTTGTTTAGGTTGCACGACTTATAAGTCTTATAAGTAAGTTTTGGTTAGTCACATAATTTGTGTCTTTACTCTAGGTTTTTCTCTTTGCAAAACATTGCAGAAGAATTGTCCACTCGGACACACTACTGAAATTGGGTTGAGAGAGAAATTAATTTCCTAAATGATCCACATTCTGCGTGACCTTTAAACTTGTTGCTGTATGGTACTGGTTTTGCAATTTTTGTTATTGAAATTAAAGATGAACTACAAAATGTTTCATCCGTGGGTTGTTGTTCTGAGATGCTTTAACCTCACAACAGGTTGATTCTCTTCGGTGTACTCTTAAGCTGACGCTTCCTTAATGTTTGTTGCGTTTATAGTCACTGGCAGCCATATAGCTCTATCAGTGTCCTGCTTATAAGTGTATGGGCTTTTTATAAAGTGTGTGAAAATGTGTGGCAATGTCTTAGGTTTCTCACAACCCCCCTGGGCATTAGCTCTAATGTCATGATCCCATTCAACTACTCATAAGATGCATACATACACTTCTAATTGCCTTAGGAGTCTTGCCATCAAAAACGGCCCCGGTCGAAGCATTTTCGGTGACGCAATGAACGGATTTAGTGAGAATTTTTGAAAAATTGGTCTTTTTTTTTAAATCATGGAAGTTTAAATATAAATTGAGTTTTATATTCTCAAAAAAATCAACCAATGTGTCAAATTAATACAATTCATAGTAAAAAAAAGTGTAAAAAAAAAAAACAGAAAAGGAAAGTGATCTATAGGCTTTCAGGTTACAGTGACTGTCGGATATCAACTCATTAGGTGAGTTGTAAATGTTATTGCATTAAGGACATTTTTGTGTTTTCTGTGTCTTATTTGGAGAAGGGTTTACATTTAAACAAAATTCTGGGCTCATAGGGACTCTGGGATTGTTTGTGTTTTTGGTAAGCCCTAATGCATGAAGTTTTGTGCAATTATATATAAACCTAAACCTGCATGAGGGAATGAGTAAAGGTGTTACAAGTTCGTACATTATACAGTTTTTGAAGAAAATGTTCTATTTAGAAACTTTTAAAGGGTTCTGTCAGGTGCTTCATATGTAGAACCTTTTAGGAGTTCCCATGATGGGATCATTTTATGGTTTTAATTCATTTTAATTAAATGTTACGAATTAAACATCATGTAAACTTACTACAAACCTTGAAAAATTGAAATAACCCATTAAACCTGTTTGCAATCATTTTAGACATTTTGTTTTTTTTATAGAACCTTTTTGGTGTGAAGGATTCTTTAAAATTCAAGCACCCTAGGGTTCTATAGAAACCATGTATTTCTAAGATTGAGAAGAAAATCTTGAGCGAGTAGCACAAGTTAAAAGGCATTTTAGAATATAGGCTTTTGTTAAGGGACACGGTGTCTGCATGTTTAGTATGTTTGATAGTTAATTCAATGATTAACCGTTACGGTCAGTTTTTTTTATTTTTTAAGCTTGATTTGGAGCATCTATGTAAATTATGGGAATAAAATTCTGTGCCTAGGAGTGGGCGACATCACTAAAATCTTATCGTGAGTATTTTTTTTTCCACAATAACAGAATCACAGTAAAGTTTATTTTATTTTGTCTTTGTTGATTTAATGTAGGAATAAAGCAGTAAATTATAAACAATAGGTACAGTAGCTTTTAAAACGTATCCAGCATAAGCTTTTGAGTAGGAATACTACAGAAAAAAATAAAATGCATAAATAAAACACTGCATACACTTCAGTGCATGAATTAAATGTAAATTAATCCTTATAAAAGCTACAAAAGTTATGCAGTCAGTCACAAGCTGGGTTTTCATCCAAACGTGAAGCGAATCTTTTCAAAGTTTCTTAAAAAACCAAAAAAAAAAACCAAACAAATGTGAATTAGATGTTTCCATTGAGTTGTTCAATGACAGTGGTATTCGTAATCTAACCAACAGTACATAAAACACCAGCAAAAATGTTTGCCATGTCAAATTATTCTGTAAATGCATTTCCATCTCCCGTTATTCTCATCAACGAGCATAAAATCTTCTTTTTTGCGAATTAAGGTTTTTTTTTTCACCCCTGAAATTCCTTATCCATTACTCATTTCTGATGCGATACCTCAAAATGTGCGTAAGAACAGAGTGGTGGAAACTTGGCTAAAGTGAGTGATTTTTCCTCTTTGTCATTTGATTAACATAGACACAGACTGCAGCAGGTAAATTAGGCTGCTGTCACTTTAAGGCCAAATACACAAATCCAAAATATTGGATCAATATACTGTGCATAGAGATTTTTATTTTATGTTGTGCAGTAACGAGATTTAGGATGTCAGCACCACATTTAACCATGGTAAAGAGGGGTGATTCATTATTTTACTCAACCAAGGCTCATTGTAAAAAAATGTGCCTGTGACTCCATTTCTACAAAATATTATGTTTGCTTTTGTTTTGTTTTTTTGCAACACTTTCAAAGTGAAATGTCCAGTGAGTAGTGCTAAAGTGCATTCAGTTTTATTCAAAACAGATGAATGTGAAGCTGGGAATGTTTAATGTTGGTTGTTGTACATATTTTGGAAGTTTGTTAAAGGCACAGTATATAAATTTCGCCACTAGAGGTCGCTTATTCAAATCAAAGGCATAGCTTGATAACGTCTTGATTTTGGGGAATCATAGGAGATAATGTCTACAGTCAATAGAAATAATCCGATGGGACTCGGGCAGAAATCATATTCATGGATGAGCTTGTTTATTAAAGATTTATTAGCACTACTGTAGTATGAAGCAGGGTGTGGCTGAAAGCTGTTGGAGCGGAACGAGGCCGCTGGAGCGATTGCTAATGAGAGACGAGCGCGACACGCGGCTTGAGAGCAGTGGAGTTTATTATGCCACAGTCGCCGCTTCTTCCCGTCATCCGTATGTGGGTTAACATGGTGCCGTTTATCATATTAGATACATTCGTGTTGAAAGTATTAGTATAATGCTACTCTCTGCGCTTGCTCAGCGTCTACTATGAGACACTTGTTGCGCACAGCAGTAAGCTAGATCAATATTAGGCATGGTAAAACAAGGCGGTAAATCAAGAAAATGTTGAGCTATATAACAATGATTCGTTTTGTCGATGAACGTATCCAAACAATCGCTCACCTGTCTAATAAAACACATAATATATTAAAGCGTCTTTGGTGTTTCCATGGTTTCTACAAAAAAACCCTGGAAATCGAGGGTAACACGGATATGATGTCATTGATAGGTGATGCGTGGACACGGTTTGTGTCCTGGTTAAAGTTGCTTATTTCTCCGGATTCAAACAGTCTTGGAAACATCTGGGATAATGTAAGTACACAAGTCAACGAAATATATAACTTATGTTATATGCTTCTACAAGTCTTAGGGCTCTTTTATCATGACAAAATGTTTTGAAATGAGATCATCTGCAATGCTGTACCAGGTGAGCAATTGAGCAAGTTTACTGCATCAGAAAAGCCAAACATATGGAGCTGGTTATGTGATGCAAACTTCAAAATGTATTGGTGTACAAAACATGTACCATGGTAAAAGCATTTTGAGGTCATTACATGGTTGTGCAAGGAACCGTTGAAAAATAAGGCTTTATTAGTTGACATTTAGAGACCATATGTTCAAGAGAAAAACGAAGGCTGAGGTTTAAAATGATCATTCAAACATGAAAATGAAATTTAAGGGAGAATGCAACATTAGGATGTGCATTGAGAAGGTGTTTAGTGTCTGTAATGGCAAATTACTCTTTTAATCGGTATCTATTCATTAGTGTGTTCACAATAGCTGGCATTCCTAGTGTTTTAAAGAAAGCATTCTGAATCTAGAACGGCTATAGAATGAAGCAGTAAGTAATTTTATTTACTGGGTGCATTGTGTCTAATGAACTCTCACTACTCTTTTTCCCAGGCTGTCTCTGTCTTTCTTTCTCTCCGTCAAAGGCTTTCTGTGTCCTTGGCCTAGAAATCTTTCACTCATCCATGTCACGTTCAGTGGTCCCTCTTTTTTGAAACCCCTTGTCCAACCCCCAACACACACACTCGCACAGAAATACATTCACACCGCTATGCCCGCATACCCTAAACCATCCAAGAGGCCTCAGCAACAGGCTCTGTTAAAGAGACAATATGGGTTTCTAATAGTAATAGTCCTACAACACAAGGCTTTAAGTAGCAGTATGCAAGTTAAAAGCTCCACTCACTAATGAAGTCAGAGAACTTAAGTGGTCCTTTAGTGTCGGGACAAAATGTCCAAACAAGCCAGCCTCTCTCCCTAGCAGTATAGGATGTATGCAAACAATAGCTTTTGACTCTGTGTAGTGTCCCTGTTTGTTTTTCCTCCCAATCAATGAGGCAGTAGGAAAAGGGCTGTAAAACTTTAAAAAAAAAAAAAAAAAAAAAAAAAAAAAAAGTGGTGTACCTGCATTAAAAAAAAATGGAAATTGTTTTTTGAACCAAAACCAATATTATTAAACGTGCCATATTTTTCTTAATTTTATGTTTAAATCAATGCCGTTTCTTTAATTATGAATTTGAAAATTATACACCGGATTTTTTCAATGTAGGATTTACTTTGAAAAATATTCACTCAGTGAATTTCACAAAGAAACTGCATGTAAGCCACTGAATTAAATGTAAATTTTGCAGTAAAAAGACTGGAGTAGTACCTTCTTGTAAAATTTGCTAATCTTTATTTACAATTCTCAGTTTAAGTGTTTAGTTAGAATGGGGCTCTTACTGGTAACACTTTAAAATGAGCTTGTATTGGTTACTGCACTAGTTAACATTTACTAATTAACAACGAACAACGTTTGTATACAGTGTTATCTAATCTTTGTTAATGTTAACTTGCACATATACTTCTCTTAATGTTAGTAACTGACCGCTTATTGTTCATGAAATGCTTTTGTCTAGTTTTTGATATGGAATTATTTTTTTTCTTGGTTTGTGTGAGTTGTGATGCACGTTTTTAGGAAGAAGTAAAAAAGTAAATGAAAAAGTAATGAAAATATTTTTTGGAGGAGGGAATTTCCTATGATTCTTAATTTTCAATGAGAATTGCGAATTATAATTGTCCTACCAAGGCCATTACAATATACTTAAGTCTTTGTGCTCTTTTATTGTGACTTGAGTTTCACGGGACTCGTAGTTGAATGCTCCCCATGTTTACTATGTCACAAAAGCCAAAACATATGGAGCTGGTAATGTGATCTTCATCAAGTGTTTTTAACATTGATTTCTTTAATGACCTCATTTACAACTGTTATTAAGATTGGTTTAGGGTCACCCAGTCATAAGTGGACAATCTTAATACAGGACCAGAATGTGGTCCAGTTACTCAAATTACACTTAGAGGTAGGACTAGTCAAAAACACATGCATATGTGGTGTAATTGCTCCTCCCTTCTGATGCAATAACACTAAAGAACTGACTGGTTGAGCTGGAGTGCATTGAAATATGCAGCATTATTCAGTTCCTCCCATTTTTCAAAAAAACCCCCCCCAAAATGGCCAATAGCATTTATCACAGCACAGCCAGAGTATATAATATATATAACTAAATATATTTAATATATGTAATAAAAAAACAACTCGTTTTAAATGTTAGTGCATCACGGTTTCTGCAAAAATATTAAGCATCACAACTTTTTTTCATGATTGAGAATAACAAGAAATGCTTCTTGAGCAACTAATCAGCATATTATAATGATTTCTGAAGGATCATGTGACACTGAAGACTGGAGTAATGATGCTGAAAATTCATCTTTGCATCATCATCGAATAAATTGCAGTGTTTCACTATTTTATGGTTTGTACTGTGTTTTTCATCAAATAAATAGTCTTGTGAACATAATAGACTTCTTTCAAAATCGGTAAAAAAAAAATCTTAATTTCAAAATTTTGAAAGATGCACATTAGTTTTGTAATAAAACAATAAGCCGCAAGAAGCCCCGGCTGCTTTAACTTATGAATTGGTTATTCCACATACCTGGCAAGGTTTCATAAAGTAAACACCCAGACATACAAATGTAGTGTTTTGGATAAAAATATTATTCTTCCGCCAAGCAATGTAGTTCTTCACAAGCGAAATAGTTGCCAAGCAACACAGACGCTGCAACACAAAATGCTATTTCAGTCTTTTTACTGCACAATTTCATGTTTAATTCAATGAGTTATTTGGTATTACTTTATTATTGTTTGTGAAATTTATTAGCATTTTTTGAGTAAATCCCACACCAAATTCAGTGTAGAGGAGTATCGTCTTCCAAGCTCTTTATCAGTACACAACATGCGCTGAAACTAAATTGTAATCCGTCTCCATTGTAAAGCGTAAACAGTAAAAATTCATGATTACAACCGTATCGATACCAACTATCTTCAGCCACAATGTTCACTCAAATTTGTAGTTTTTACTTTTTTAGTCTTGTTCCAGCTCTGTTGCTTTCAGCTTTTGAGGTAGCAGAGCCTAAAGACCATGAATACCATGGCAACAGTGTTTTCTGTGCTATTTTGCAGGAGGATTTCCAGTCTGCTCAGTAGTGTCTTCACTGAACTGACTGCAAAAAAAGAAAGCGAAAAAAAGTGTACAAGCAGAATGTATTTATTAAAATATATTAAAGCAGAGTCTTCTGGCTTTTTTTGTTGCTTGTTCTACTTCTCATAAGTTGTGAGCCACTTTTAAAGCTTTGTCAACATAAAAATATAATAATCTAAGTTATGGAATGATTATGGCTGAGGTTGCTTAGCAACCTCTATGAAATTTGAAAGTATGGAATCTCGGGCTATGAACCCATTTGAGCTGCTGATTTGAAATTTCACACATTTTTCTTAAGAGCTATTTTGCATTTGGGACATATATTTTTAACTATATTAATTAATATTAATATTTTAATTTCCCAACTCTACCTAAAGCCACATACAAGTTTATAGGCAGTGTCAGTAAATATATATTCCAGTTCCAACTGCTGAGATGTGTGACATAAAATGGTTCAGTAAAAAAAGATATTTGTCAGTTACAGTGAGTGGTGGACAGAATATTATTCTGCTGAAACTAACAACATCTCTCTATATATATATTTGTAATGTGTTCATAGTTTCCTCAATTCTTAAAGGGATAGTTCACCCAAAAATGAAAATTATCCAATACTTTACTCACACTCAAGTAATCCTAGGTGTACTTGACTTGCTTCTTTTTTCGGCCAAACGTAATCTGAGAAAAAAAATAAAAAATCCTGGCTCGTCGAAACTTATGGGCGTTAATCGAGGATGAGATTTTGAAGCCCAAAAACAGTCGATCCATCCATCATAAAACGTACTCCATGCGGGTCCAGGGTTTAATAAAGGCCTTTAAAAGTGAATTGGTGTGTTTGTGTAAGACGAACATCCTTATTTAAAGGGTTGGTTAATCCAAAAATGAAATTTTTGTCATTAATTACTCACCCTCATGTCGTTCCAAGACCTTCGTTCATCTTCGGAACAAAAATTTCAATATTTGATCAAATCCGATGGCGCAGTGAAGCCTCTATTGACAGCAAGATAATGAACACTTTCATATGCCCTGAATGGTACTAAAGACATATTTAAAACCGTTCATGTGAGTACAGTGGTTCAACCTTAATTTAATGAAGTGACAAGAATGCTTTTTGTGCACTAAAAACAAACTCAAACGTCTTTATTCAACAATATCTAGTGATGGGCGATTTCAAAACATTGCTTCATGAATCTTCAAAGCTTTACAAAACTTATGTTTCGAATCACTGGTTTGGAGTGTGTATCAAATTGCCAAATTCACGTGATTTCAGTAAAAAGGCTTTGTTACGTCATAAGCGTTTAGAAATTTCAATGGTTCACGTGACTTTTGCGGATTGATACACGCTCCGAACTGCTGATTTGAAACAAAAGATTCATTAAGCTACATCATGTCATTGTGTACGTTGCGGAAGTTAACGGTTTTTAGACGCAAATCAAATGCGTATGGGTTTAAAGCCTGAAACTTGTTATTTTGCGTTACTTTAAGGTCTGCGGGGTATTTTTTTTTTTTTTTTTTTTGCTTGAACATCTGACTTCCACGAACTTGTAAGGAGAAATAAACTGGAAAATATTTTCACGTGAAAGAAGGCGGAGTCTCAGCGCACACCTGCCGTATGTAAAGACCACGGACCAGTGGTAGTACAAATGTGTTTACCAGCCGAAGCAAACTTTTCTGGAAAGTTCGCTTTGGCAAGCAGATTCGAACTCCCAAAACGAACTCCAAACAAACTTCTTTTCAGCCAGATTTTGTTCGAAATGATGTCGCATTAGCTCGTTCTTTGATTTAAAGTATTTCAGGGTCTTTAGTTGACCAAATTCTAAATTAATCGGTTAATTGACCCTTCGCAAAGACCCGCCCCCTTTAGTTACGGTTGCGATGCCTGACAAGCTATGTGCTCTCATGCCACACATCATGTTCTCACACAGTGAAAAATATATCGCAGAGCAAAGAGGACACTGACAATGTATGAAACAGTTTCATATTTAAAATTTTTAAATTTTTTAAAGAAGTTTAAACCATAAATAGTGTATAGTGTCTCTTTAATGTGTGGTGACAGATCGCTGTAGCTCCTCGTGAACCGATCATCTCTTCATACTAGTTCATTTATAGCATCAAATAAACATGAATGAACATCAGAAGGAATAGATGTGTGTACACACAAGTATCAAATGCGAAAAGATGTGAGTACGCACAATTTTTCAAGTTCAAGTTCACCAACATTAATCTACTAACTCCCCTGACTGCTTTGACGGATAAAAAGGTGGGTTATGATTGGTCAGATCACCTGTCAAACTGTTTGCGAAGGATCTATTGCAGAAAGAAAGGAAGGAAAAAAAAACTACACAGGAGGTGGCAAGGACACGCAGTCCTTTCGTTACACAGCTTGCCCATGTGGCAATTACAGTATGTTAGGCAGGAAATCCAAATGTTTACCTACACTGTAAAAAAAAAAAAAATGTTAACAATATTACATACTTAATGGAGTTTGTAAGTTTGGATTCCTTTTAATGGAATCTACTTGAATAAATCATGTGAAATCTCCTAAATTATTTAGTCTATGATATTTTTAGTGAAATGTCCTTTTTTTATTTTAAGTTGACTCTCAAAATTGTGATTTAAAGCGAAAGGAAATGACCTCTTTATATTTGAATTATATTGTACAATTAGAAGATTGTATTCTGCTAGCACAGCACAAATAAGAACAAACTTGTTACTGCACTGGCAATAGTAAAGTTATTGCTCATTGAACATTATTTTTAGTACATGCAGTTACTCACAACATAACCATGAGCTCTACTCGGCACAATGGTAACAATCAACTTCAACACAACAGAACATTAACAGATTTTTCCCTTCACTCAAAAAATCATAAAATAACCGTCAATTTCAATATTATTCTCCATTTCCAGCCATATGCAAAGCATGCTATGGTGTCTCTAAATAAAACCACATAATTGAGCTAATTCTCTTAAAATAAATAGGTAGCCTTCTTTCCTTAATTTTATTAGCTTAATCGGCTCCTCAATTGAGGCTCCTCAACTGCAAGTTTCCTTAAAAAAATTAGGAATTATTTAATGTTCTCAATATTTTCTATACAACACAGAACCACAGTTTTATTATTAAAAGTCACACTACGAAAATGACAAAACCAATGATTCAGCACATCACAAAAATGAACCGAAACTTGTACTAATACAAGAAGCACTGTCTCACAGACGTATTCTATATCGCTAAAGCTTGAAATGTCTGCTTTTCCAATTCGAAAACAAATATTTTCTGATTATGTGATCCGTATAAAGGTGCATTTCTCTCTAAAGGCCACTATGCTGCGGAGATAGTGAGTCAGCATCGAAAACTTCATCTTTGACTCACAAAACCGTAGTTTACTAATAAATTTAAAATATTCCGTAAGTGTCCGACACATTCATTTCTTGGTGCGTTGCGGCAAGTGCGTGCACTTGTCCTAATTTTTTATTTCGAAGTCTCAGTATTATGGTTAAGTATTTCTCGGTGAATTAGAACAATGTTAGCAATGTTAACCCTGAAACTCAAACCATTTTTTGACTAGTAGCGTCTTTAGTCGGGGCAGCCCTAGCACACCGTGTTATTCTGAATGTTTGTGCGATACATTGTTAATGGCTTTAATAGCCATAATGCCAATGAATAAATGACCTCAGATATTGAAAATAGTGCTCAAACTGTGAAGTTTATTACATGACTAAGATTGTATCAGTCACTGAATATATATTTGGAATGATGGTAAAATGCTTTAATTTTTTTTAATTGATTTATTATGTTCTTATCCGTTTCTTTATCTTGCAGATAGACTCTGGCCACACACTCTTCTGTTTTTATTGCGTCTTATTGCTGTCTTGCATCTGGTTTGCTTATGTTGCTGGAATCTTGTTGCATCTGGTTTGTAAATAAAACAAAGATTATTGGAGTATCGTTTACAAGAAAATACCGTTTCTACATACAAGTTTTATGTTTCATACAATGCGTTACTTGCAGTTAATAGCAATTTCTGTGTTTCATAGTAAATCCTACTCTGAAAAAAAATTGGTGTAGAAATTTTCACTCTTACATTTCTACATTACTAAATTTCACAGTTAATTACAAAGAAATGGTAAATAACATGTTGAATTAAAAATGACATTTTGAAGTAGAAGTATTTTGAAGACTGAAATCTTCTTTAGTAAAATGTACTCTAATAACCTTTGTTAAAAAAAATAATCAAAATGTACACAATTGACTCTTCGCCGGCAATCTGACTGACAGAGGATCTAACCAATCGTAATCCCGAAGTCAAGTCATCTTTATTTATATAGCGCTTTTTACAATGCAAATTGTGGCAAAGCAGCTTTACATTAATAAGAAAATGGTGTCATTGTGCAGCTTATTCTATATATTATTGATTCATTCCGTTGCAAATATCAGTAGTTATTAGTCTAGTTAATTTATGTATATCAGCACTGCAGAAAACAGTGACGTAATCGTCCGGCTTAGCTCTGTTCGCATACAACGGCACTAATGCAGGCATATCAAATTTTGTCTGACAAAGCAGTCTGGGGAGTTAGTAGATTAACATTGGTGAACTTGACCTTGCAAAATTGTGCGTACTCGCGTCTTTCCGCGTTTGAAGCGGCATGTTCATTCATGTTTGATGCTATAAATGCCACTTGAGGAGCTACAGCGATCTGTCACGAGACATTTAAGAGCCATTATATGGTATTTATTGTTTAAACTTCTGTAAATAATTACTAGATTTTAAATATGAAACTGTTTTATATCAAAAGTTGGGTTCAAGGCCCGGTTTCACAGACAAGGTTTAGATTAAGCCTGAATTAGTCTTTAGTTCAATTATGATATTTAAGTAGCTTTTATAAACATGCCCTAGAAAAAACATTACTGATGTGCATCTTGAGACAAAACAATGGCACTGACATATGCAAATTGCTTTCAGTTAAGACTGCTCAAACATGCATTTTAGTCTAGGACTAGGCTTAAGCCTTGTCTGTGAAACCAGGCATTTTGGGTTAAACCGAAACACTTAATCCAATGAACTTGATCTAAACCTTTAAAAAAAAATTAATTTAGCTGTTTTCACTTATAATAATAATAATACATTATTATTAATATCATCTTTGTGCAAACTGATGAATATTCCAGAGACCCTGCCACTTCCGATGATATGGATGGTATTTTGATGCTACTTGGCATCACGGTTCTTCAGATGGTATATTACTGTGAGACTAAATTAAGGTATTGTGACACCCCTAGTCTCTGCTGCTTGGCCAGTGTTGAGATACTTTGTCTCCTGCAGGTTTCATAGTGAATCATGGGGATTTGGGCTGGAATGTTGTGAATGTGCCAGTGTTCCCTCAGCCAGTCTCATACGTAAGCCCTCATTTACAGCTCTGACAGGTGCCACGGCTTAGTTCTGTGTGTGCACACTTTTATCTATGCGGGTGTGTATTTGTCATGCTCTACTTTGTGCAGTTTGACATGCACAAACCTTATTGCATATGTGTCTACAGACTCAGTTATGTGTGTTTGAGACAGGTGCATGGCGCGGTCCAGTTGCTGGGCAGTCGTGGCTGTGGGTAGAAAAAAATGGCTCATTTGGTGCCTGCCTGGCTTCATAGTCAATGGTCAGATATTTTCCATTGGCAGCCTGCCCTTACTTCCACCCACCCTCTCTTTTCATGTGGTATTCTTTGAACTCTTCCCACATAGTCAGACATACAAAAAAGGGTTATACTCTTATTTCTAATTATTCTAAAACACTCTAAAATTAGTATTTCTGCTCAGTTGCCATGGTATTTATATGCCCTATTGCATCCATCCACAAGGCATTGTTTTCTAGATTGTATCTGAAGTGCATTGTTTTCAATGTTGTTTATCAGTAATATTGTGTGGTACTTTCTCATTTATTTGGGTGATTAATAATTGCAGCATATGTTAAAAGATCTTTAAAGCTTAAGTGTGAACTGAATATAATGTTTTTAGACCGTTCGCAAAGACTGTTGTTATGTCCGACAAGCCATGCCACTCTCACGCCACACATCATGTTCTCATGAAGTGAAAAATATATCCGAGAGCAAAGAGGAGAACGCATCGACTGACAAGACAGAGCAGGTTACTTTTGATATGAAACGGTTTCATATTTAAGATATGGTAATTTTTTTAAAGTTTAAACAATAAATAGCGTATAGTGGCTCTTTAATGTGTCGTGACGGATCGCTGTAGCTCCTCGTGAACTGATCATCTCTTCATACTAGTTCATTTATAGCATCAAAAAAATATGAATGAACATCAGAAGGAATGTTGTTTCAAGTGTGGAAAGATGTGAGTACACAATTTTTCAAGTTCAGGTTCACTGACGTTAATCTAATAACTCCCCTGACTGCTTTGTTGGTACAAAATGGCGGATTTGGGGTTATGATTGGTCAGATCGCCTGTCAATCAAACTGCCGGTGAAGGGTCGATTGTATGCTTATTAAGTCCTAAAGAGTGCTTTTTGACCATGTACACTTGCATACACATTTATTTTATTTACACTTTGCAATATGATTTCATTAGTTAACATGAACTGTTTAATCTTAGTTTTTTTTAATGTATTAGTAAATGTTGAAACTGCAATTGACTAAGTTTTATTTGTTAATATTTATTGCACAGTGAACTAACCTGAACAAACAATGAACCTTTAGATTTTTACTATAAAATTACAAAAGGAATAATAAATGCTTTAAAAATATATTGCACATTTGTTCATTCATGATAGCTAATTTTGACTAATGTTTACAAATGAGACCTTATTGTGAAGTGTCACCAATTTATTAATATTATATTAGCAGCAAATAGTTTTTTTTTTTTTTTTTTTTAAATATACTGTTAAGATTTGAAGTGCAGTAGTTTAAATGATCTTTAAAGCTGGAGTACAGACTATTTTGGTTTAAAACCAAAAAGTACATTTATATATGAAAAAAAAAAATGTTACAGGAAGTTTAATGATATTAGATGATGATTTGTTGGCAGTCTTGAGCGAGTCTGGTAATTGAGTTATACATGACACCTTGTTTAAATGATAACCGCATTATATGATTTGACTTATGACTGCTCAACGAATCTTATCGCACATAATTCCATCAGTATTTCACAGCAGGCGTAGTAAAATAATACCTAAGCCAAAAATGTATTTTCTATAAACAGATGAAAACTTCCATGAATATATTCTCTGTAGACAGTTCCAGCATTTGGTAATAAGCAGTTTTCCATATACAGCTACTGTTCTGTTGTTGCTTGTTTTCAACACATTATTTAGTTGTAAACAAAATTATTGTGCTATCTTTTATTTGGTGCAGAGTTGTGCACACAACGAGCAACCAGAGACAAGTGAGCATATGCAATCGTTTGTGTCCTCACTCACAAAGCAAAGTAGCTTTTTAAAGTGGTTTGAGACTTTGTGTTGGTTTGTTTAAAGACACCGGAGCAAAATAATTAACCTGTTCGCTAAATCTCAGGTCTTACTGTAAGGATATTATAGTGACAAAAGTTAGAGTCTGGGCTGGATTTACCACATATTGTGTGTTTCTTTTTTTTTATCATTTACCTATTAGGTTATTACCTTGTAAACCACTGGCAAAATTACTCCACTAACAATGTTGAGGCAGGAGGAGCAAGCAATGAATAGAGTTCAGATGAGGGCCTTGTGTCAGTAGTCACATGATTTGTAGAAAAGCGCCAAGATCAAACAAACCCTTTGGCTTCTCCACAGTGAATTCATTCATAGGACTAAGTTCCAAGCATGCAAGATAAGACTTTAAAAAAAAGAAGCCCTAAATAGTGATAATGGGTGGATTGCCTTTGGCTTTCTTCCAGAGTCCCATGACTTGTCAATGGATCATTGCATTATTTTTGTAACTATCAAGATATGAGTTTTGTTTTCAGATAAGTTGATGGTCATCATTTCTATTCAACAATGTTATTTTAACAACCCCCCCTCTTTTTAAAAGTATATTAAAGGCACAATATGTATGATTTTTTTTTTTTTTTTGGATTGAAATCTCCAAAAATCACCAGAACAATGTGATATTTTGTTCACACTATCCCACATTTTGAATCCAGAGAAATAAGCAATATTAACCCGGACATGGGCCGTGTCCATGCGTCACCTATCAATGACATCATACCGCATCACCATTGGTTTCCAGTTTTATTTTGTAGAAACCATGGAAACCCCAAAGACGCTTTAATATATTATGTTTTATTAGACAGGTGAGCGATTGTTTGGATACGTTCATCGACAGAAAAAGAATCATTTTTATATAACTCAACACAGTAAGTCTTATCATTTAAATCATGTTTTCTTGATTTACTAAGAGCACCATGTTTTACCATGCCTAATATCGATCTAGCTTACTGCTGTGTGCTTTATAGTAGCATTATTTACATTTACATTTAGTCATTTAGCAGAGGCTTTTATGCAAAGCGACTTACAAGTGAGGAATACCAACAAGCGATTCTTCATGAATTGGCAAATAGGCACAGGAAGTGCTCACAATACAAGTTTCATACATTGATCAGTACCATAAGCTAGAGTAGAAAGGGAAAAGGGAAGGATAGGGTTTTTTTTTTTTTTTTATGAGGGGATCAAGTGTTCACGGAAGAGATGAGTTTTCAGCTGTCTCTTGAATATTGCCAGGTATTCTGCGTTCCTGATGAAAGTAGGGAGATCATTCCACCAGCGGGGAGCAGTGAAGAAGAATGTTCTGGAGAGTGATTTTGTGCCTCTCTGTGACGGTCCTCCTTCGTTCCTTTAGTGATCACAGGCTTCTGGTGGGGACGTAGCGTTGTAGCAGTGTGTGGAGGTAGGAAGGTGCAGAGCCTGTGGTGGATCTGTAAGCAAGCATCAGCGCTTTGAACTTGATGCGAGCAGCGAGGGGTAGCCAGTGCAGAGAGATGAAGAGGGGCGTGACGTGGGCTCTCTAAGGCTCGTTGAAGACAAGACGTGCAGCAGCGTTCTGGATCATTTGAAGAGGTTTAATTGCACTTGACGGCCAACCAGCCAGAAGAGCATTGCAGTAATCAAGCCTTGAAAAGACATAACTTTCAACACACAAATCTAATGCCTTGTTTTCACTGAGCGGTACAGGACCGTACAGTTCAGCACGATTTGGGACGGTAGACTCTGATCTGCTTGCGCTTCCACCACCGACAGAACCCTTACTTGATAGGTGTGATGTATGCCAGAAAGTAGCGATCAATATCATTTTTGCATGAAGAAGAAAGGGACATGGTAAACAACAATGGAGGACATACAGCAGATATTGTTCTAGCTTCTCGGTATGTGGCTGTTTGTCACAAGAAGAAACGGTATTGTTTCAACGATTCTTTGGCAACCAATCAACGTTCTGCAGTGAGTGTAGCTCCACCCTTTACTTCCAGACTACTGTGCAAGGTACCTCAATGGAAGGGTCCCAAAAAAGTGATACGGTTCGGAATTAGGGTATTATTCACAACTTCTTAGAATGGAAATGGTAAAAATTGCATGGCGTACTGAACTGTACTGTACCGCACTGCTTGGTGGAACTGATAAAATGGCACAGCTTTACCACATAGGCTTGACCGGAAGAAGTGGAAGTGCCCGCATAATAAAAGCTTCTCTGCTCTCGAGCCGTGAGTCGCGCTTTTCTCTCATTACCAATCGCTCCAGCGGCCTCGTTCCAGTCCAACCGCTTTAAGCCACACCCTGCTTCGTACTACAGTGATGTTAATAAATCTTTAATACATTAGCTCATCCACGAATATGATTTCTGCCCGAGTTCCGTTGGATTCTTTTCCACCAACTGTAGACATGAAGACATCACCTCCCATGATTCGGCAAAATCAAGGCGTTTGTTTTGAATAAGCATCGAAATTTACATATTGTGCCTTTAAATCCATAAGTACTCTTACAAGTATGCTGAAGTGTGCTTCTTTTTCACAAGGGAATGCTTGTGTCGGAAAGGCTTGTTTTTTCATCTTGTTTGTGTTAAGGCGAGTGTGTAAATGACGGTTTTCTCCCACAGGAGGTCAATCGTTCACTTAAGCCGTGTTCTCTAATGGTGTCTGGACGTTTTTCAAAGTGCCTCTCCGCATCCCAGTGGAGCTGTTTAAGTATGCAGCAGCTACTGATCATTTTTTCATGAGCATGCTGTCCAGACACAAGGAGGCTGCAGATGACAGGACATCATGGCAAATCTGGGTCATAGTGCTTATCTGCCAAAATTTTAAATGTGGCTCCCTGCTGGAGGAAGAACTTATTTGTATGTGGACAGGACTTTCTGCTGCTCTGCCCTTTTCTGTATTCCTGAGTGTGCAGTCAAATGAAGGTGGGGGATTAATGTAGTCTGTCAAAGGCATCACAGCTTTTATATCCCGGTCAGCAGCCATCTGTTTCCATAGAGTTTCTAGAGTGATCTCTAAATGTCCCCTCCAAACATGGGACGCAGTCAACGAGGAAGGCAAAATCAGCACTCCAACTGATGTCAAAAGTACAAAAGTGCTTTTACTTCAGTACAAACTTGATATTACAAAATACAAAATATAATGCTTTTCTCTCTGCAATACCAGTAGTGTACAATACCACCTCAGGTTTGCTGTGCTTTATAATTTTATTTTGCCAAAATTTTGTCATTGTATATCAATATGGCTGAATACTAAATGAAAACAATAATACATATTTCTAATATAATATTTAATTGTAAAAATTGTTTAAGGAAATATTTAACTCTAAAATTCTAATGCCAATTTTTAGGGCTGTCTTCATTTTCAAACGATAATCCTGCAAACTTCTTTTATTTTGATAGAAAACCACAGGGAGCCCTTATCTTCTCTTTTGTTGAACAGCACTTCTCACAATGAGTGTCTGAAGATGGACCCGAATGCACATTAAAGCAACTCAAACTCAGAGCAGATGCAGATGGAGTTTGTGTGGAGTAGCATTTTCTCTGAGATGCTGCAAACAGTGGCGGATCATGAGATGCTCAAGTGCAAAAACACAGTGCCGCACTTCACTCTGAATCTTGAAGCGCACTGGTCGAAAGGTTTTAATGTTTTTGAAAGTCATTTAAGCTCACCAAGGCTGCATTTATTTGATCAAAAATATAGTAAAACAGTTATATTGTGTAGCATTGTTACAATTTAGCTGAATTTTCAGCATTACTCCAGTCTTCAGTGTCACATGATCCTTCAGAAATCCCTCTAATATGCCGATTTGGTCGTTCGATAACATTTCTTATTATTATCAATGTTGAAACCCATGGTACACTACCATTCAAAAGTTTGGGGTAAGGATAATTAAAAAAAATGTATGAAAACAAATTAAAACTATTATTCAGCAAGGACGCATTAATTAAAAGTTACAGTAAATACACTTATAATGTCTCACAAGATTTCTATGTTTAAATAAATGTCCTTTTGAACTTTCTATTCTTCAATGGTTGCCACAAAAATATTAAGCATCAACATTAATAATTATAACAACCATAAGTAAGCGTCAATAATAGTTAATGATAATTAAGCAAAAATCGCATATTAGAATCATTTCTGAAGCATCATGCTGAAGACTGGAGTAATGATGCTGAAAATCTCTGTGCTTTGCATCACAGGAAAAAAGAATATTTTAATATAACTTTTCAATATAATATAATATGTATTTTTAAAATTGTAACAATAATTCACAATATTACTGTTTTACTTTTTTTTTTTTAATCAAATAAATACAGCCTTGGTGAGCATAAGGGACTTCTTTCAAAAACACTGAAAAATTCATGATTATTCCAAATTTTATATTGATTTAATAGTAAAACTTTACAGTAAGGTTTAATTACTTAACATGAACTAAGAACGAACAATACTTCTACAGCATTTGTTAATCTAGTTACTGTTTATTTACTAACACGTTAAAATTCAAAATTGCATTTCTTAGCATTAATAAATGCACTGTGAACTAACATGAATAAACAACTTTTTGTTGGAGATTATGAAATTATTAGATTATGTAAAGATTATGACATACTGTAACAAATGCATAGTTCATTGTTCATATTAATGTTAACAAATGAGACCTTATTGTAAAGTGTTTGACAATTTCAGTTTTGTTTTTGATTAATCATGTAATGGTCGATGCATCATGCTCATCTTAGTATCAGTTATGTCTTTCCCTCATCCCAACCATCTCGTAAGGTTCACACCAGCTGCTTCAAGAGACTGGCCTAATGCGCGTTTCTTGAACCATTGTCTGATCTTCAGCTCTCTTGGGGAACCCCTTCCCCCTTTTCTTTCCTCCACTGGCCCATCAGCTGTGCCCAGTCAATAGCAGTCAGTCCCTCTGGGACTTTCTTGAACTCGCACTCTGTTTCAGCACGTCCTGTCTAAAGGACGCACGGCCTGTCTCCTTTTGTTCCTCTGCAAATATGATCAGAGCTTTATTTTCTTTGCTCTTGTGTCTAGAGCAAATGACACATGTGCTCCTCACAGGACTATTGGTCTTTGACAGGTCTATCAATCAGAGGCCCCATGAGCCTTCGCAAATACGGCTTCCATTCTGCTGCTTTAACTCTGAGCCAATGAGGGCCTTTTGTGGTGGTGTGGCAGGTGGAAGTCAGTAAAAACTGACATTGTGTCCACAATTTTCACTCAGATTCCTAGTAAATGTAATGGCCTAATTACAAAGAAATGGCAAGAAAAACATTGAATAAATAGTGAAATTAAGTAAGACTGAACAAAATTTTGTAAAAAGTCTCATTGGACTTTATCTCGTCATGCATGTAGAATCACACAATCTTTCTCGTTACAATGATGCCTTTATAGAAGTTATAACATAGTTGTGCAGATAAAGTGAGTATTCAGCAGTGATCTCAATATGGCACACAGATTTTTCTAGGTCACTGATGTTACTGTCTTCACCGAAATGTACCTTTTTTTTTTTTTTTAAATAGGAAAGTGGGTTTTTTTTTTTATATGCGTAAAATTAGAACCCATTAAACCAAAATCTTCTAAATAAACTTTCACTAACAATAGCCATTTAACTCAAACAGACCTTATCCGTCTCCAGGGGACAGTTTATCTCTCTTGCCTTGCCACATTAGAGACACAGGAAGCAGGAGCTTGAGACAAATGGCTATAATAAGCTAGGTTTATTCTCAAACATATGCTCCTACACAGCAAAAAGGATCATATTCCTAAAGGATTAAAACTACTAAAATATCATCATAAAAATGGTCAACATAACTCATGCACTAAGATCCACTCCATACAAAAGATTTCTGTGAGGAACAGACCTGGAAATGAAAGGGATAGCTCAGCCAAAAATGAACATTCTGTCATGTACTCGGCCACATGTTCTAAACCTGTAAGACTTCCATTCATCTTTGGAACACAAAAGATATTTTTAATAGAATGAGTGATTTCTCTACTTCCGTTGACAGCTACGCAACCACCACTTTGACGCATCAAAAAGTTTATAAAGAGATCGGAAAACGAATCCGTATGAATTGAGTGGTTCAGTCTAAATTTTCTGAAGAGACTCCATCTCTTTTCTGATGACCAGATTGAATTTAGGCATTTATTCACATATAAACATTGGTCAGTGAACGTAAACGGAAGCTCACCCGAACCTGCTTGATGCACTAGAACAAACCTCTTGTGGAAGCTCAAACGTGCTGCGTGACGCACGAGAATGAACCTCATCACATCGATCAAACATGTTTGAGCTTCAGGGTGGGTAAATGATGTTTGGATGGATTTTAACTGAAAATCTTAGTTCTCTCCATCTGTTTTTGCTCTAATAATCTGATTATGATAATATTGCTTGCAATATATTTAGAGTTATATATTTTAATTAGTATGTGTGTGTGTGTATGTATGTATGTATATATGTATGTATGTGTGTGTAAATTTGTATATATATGTATGTATATGTGTGTATATACATGTATGTATATATATATATATATGTATGTATATATATATATATGTATGTATATATATATATGTATGTGTATATATATATATATATATGTGTGTGTGTGTGTATATATGTATATGTATGTATATATATATATATGTATGTATGTATGTGTCAACAACAACTCGTTCTCTTATATAAACGGTATAGAAAGGAAAATCTTTTAAATGTAACAAAGTAGTCAAATGAATTATGAATAAGTTACTGCCATTGTGAGATTAACATACAATCATGTAATCAATAGAAAAGTAACTGTAGTCTAATTACAAGTTTTTTGTAATATAATTAAAAAAATAATAGTACTTCATTTTTGGAATCTCGTTATATAATACAGATTACATGTAATCAGCACTGTATATGTGAATATAATATAATATAAATTGTTTTATATTGTTATATCAGTGTATACACTGAATGATGAAAATGAGGTTTTTAATGGCCGATTTGGAGAGCTAGGTGGCCAATGACTGACTTTATATCCAATAAAATTCATTAAATTAAATGAGATGTAGCTGAAGTTTTTGAAATTAAATGAATACTCAATTTTAAAAACTATTCCTCAAATATTTATTTGATATTGAGATATGAGATATTTATTTGATATGGGAAATGAATGCTTCTGTTAATTGTCCAAGCATCCACAGTTAATGATGGCTAGTGCTGAATCTCATAATGGTCAAATACTAGGCGATTAAATGTAATAGTTGAAAGTTGAAAATGTAATAGATTGGGCTCTGTTGCATTTTTGTAAGCATTTTTGTGTTTGAATAAAACATTATTGTAGTAGTTATTTATTGGTGAGTTAACAAAAGGATTTACAGGATTGATTTTCCCAGATTTACACTCCGGAACAAACAGATCCATTAACTGCTACAGTTTTGAGAGGGCTTCATTGAATGTTTTTTGTGTTTTTGGAGAATGTGCCATAATCACTTTAATAGCCACTGTTTATGCTGTCGGGGAACATGAACACAAAGGTTTTGTGTAGTCTCGGTGTCACTTTTCTGATTTCATCATGCTAACATGAAACCTTATCCTTTTTGAATTGTTTCAGAGAAGGTTACGTGTTCATGAAGTAGCCCTAGCTTTATAACTGTTGTTTGTTGTGGTGATTCGTGTCTTTGCATTGTGCGAGCACATCAGACACCATTTTGAGGGTGCGTATAGGGTACCTTTGTAGCTACGGTAAATTGTGCATTGTTGATTCATCATTGCTCCTAGACGTTAAACTGCTTTTTTTGTGTGTGTGTGTGAAAACCTTTCAGGAGTGCTAAGCTGTTTTTGAGTCCTGTGGCGAACTGGCTTTGTTAGTGTTTTGGTACGAGATTCAAGTATTTCCTACCTACAGCTTTCAATCAATCAGCCTCTTTCTTTTTGCTTCCTCCTTTTACCCCTTTTCTGTGGCTCAGGTTTTCTCCAAGGTGGGGGTTTGGGAGATGGGGGACATTGAAAAGAGGGATAAGAAAGTGTGAGTTTCACGACTCCCTTCTACTTTTAACTGCAGCTCGTTCTGCCTATGGTGCTTTTGTTGGGCCCCTCGCACCCCTGCCGAGCATTGTGGGACAAACCCTCCCCAGTATAGGCTTGTGGGAAAAGCTGTGGGTTCACTCATCAAGGCTGACAAAATCAAAAGGTCCCCAGGAATCTGCTTTACTCTGGAATAAGCGAGCAGTGAGCTTCACTTGACAACTAATAAAAAACTGCTCTTTTGAATGATTATTTTTTTAATTTTTTTTAAATGGAGCAGATACTGTGCATGAAATATATTCATTCATGATGCTAAATGCTTTTGTGTACAGAATTACAATTAATCAGTGTTTTTAGTTAATAATTGTCTGACACTCTGACTGTTTGATTGGTTTTACAAGATAGATCGATTGCTACCCATCTAATTTTGATGCAATAACAGCCAGACAGCCAAAAATGTGCAATGCGCAGTAGAGCTGCACAATTATGACATAAATCATAATTATTTTCCTCCATATTGTAAACTGTAAAATAATATTTTTTGAATGTTGTACATTAAATCACCAACATTATCGGAGTTGTTTTTCAAGGAAATACTATTTCAGTCCTTATACTTCAAAATTTCACGTTTATTTCAATGTCGTTTGTTTGAAATTTGCATTCAGAAATAGCTAGTACATTTTACAAAATTGTAGGTTTTATGTTCGAATAACTTTGCTGCACATTCAAAATGAGCAGAAAAACATTTCTGAATGAGATTATTGCTGTTATACATGGCTAAGTCAAAACATTCACTGTACGTCAGTCATCAGAAATTGGATTCTCTCCCACATTCAGATATGGTTGTCACTGCTGAAACTCTGAAGTGTGCACATTTTAAGTTTTAAAAGCAAAAGTGTTATCCTAATAGCTTGTGTACAGAAACAAGCAAAAAAAACCCTATCTTTATTGGTTTTGGCCACAATTTGGCTGTCTGAGACAAATTTTGCAAATTAGGGATGCACCGAATGTTCGGCAACCGAAATTAAAAGGTAAATAATAAGTAAGAATAAGTAAAAAGGCTGAATAAATTTTGCCGAACAATGACGTTTTTAATAATGTTTTAACGTTCACATATCGCGTCTTTTCCGCGCGCATATTCTTTATATCCTATGTAGGCGTGCGCTAACCGCGCGCAAAACGGAAGGCATGCGGTGCGGCGCGCTTGTTTTTTCCGGGCGCGCCTGTGCCGCGGCGAGATGAAAACATCTCAACTTTTCAGAATGCCGCGAGCGCACCGCAGGTCATGTGACAAGAACCAACCGATCAGCTTCGACCTTTCCGTAACAAAACATGGAAATCTCAGCCGAACAGCTGATCATAGCTGTACAGGGGGGTTGTTATATCTCATTTACATAAATATGTCTAGTAGTAAAGCTAAAGCAAGGGCTAAAAATCAATTTATCCCTTGCTGAAACTTTCTCATCGTCAGAATCCACAGTTCATGGTTGCATAGCAACGACAGACGCCACAGAAGCGCGAGCTCCCGAACGCTTGCAAAAGAAGGAGGAAGCGACGCGGCCGCGCTTTACACACTTTAGGCGCGATATGTGAAGTAGGCTTATGTCTAGGACAGTTATTTATTTGTTGTGGGTTCATCCACATTTTTTTGCACTATTCAATGCACATTTGTTGTTGTAGACATACGGAGTTACATTCTTTCAGCAGTCAGTTATAGGCTATTCAAGAAGAACATAGGCTTCAAAGATGGCCAAATCATTTTTTATTTTTTTTTATTTTACTAATTTATTAATTTTAAGTTATATTGTACTTCGTTTGTATAATATCTGCTGGAATGTTAAAAAAAATGTTCAGTGTTAAATATTTTGAAATTATATTTTTGTTATTTGATTTATTTCTCCGAAAAGCAACACAAAATAGTAAAAAGCAAATTTTTACTATTTAATTATTGTAATGGTGAAAAAATTGGCAAAATAAATGGAAAAAATGCGAAACACCACATTCGGTATTCGGCCTTCGGCCAAGCATTTCATTATTATTCGGCTTCGGCTTCGGCCAAGAATTTCATTTCGGTAATCTTTGATCGCTGACAGCTGATTAATGACTATTGCCATCAAAATTTACCTCCGTAAGTGTCAGAAGTGCTGAGGCGCAGGGACTTCTCCCACGACAACAAACCACCACTTGTTCCACACACATTGTATTCGTCTTTCTCCTTCTCTCTTTTTAAGACAAGTCAGGATCAAAATTAATGCTAGAGATTTTTACCACAAGCAGCAATTGTAAAGAACTATTCTAAATCGTACGGTGTGCGCCTGGCTTAAATGTTAGTTTCCCCAAAATTCTGTCATTTATTACTCACATCAGCTCATGTCGTTCTACACCCGTAAGACCTTCGTTCATCTTCAGAACACAAATTGAGATATTTTTGATGAAATCTGATGGCTCTATTGCCAGCAAGACAATTGACACTTGGCATCTGAAAGTATATTATATATTAAAACATATATTAAACAGTTCATGTGAGTACAGTGGTTCAACATTAATATTATAAAGTGACGAGAATACTTTTTGTGCTTTTCAAAAAATATCTAGTGTTGGCCAATTTCAAAACAAGCTTTACAAATCTTTTGTTTCGGATCAGTGGTTCGGAGCGGCAAAATCTCTTGATTTCAGTAAACAAGGCTGTTACCTCATAAGTTTCAATTTCAATAGTTATCGTGACTTTGTTAGTTTGAGGTGCAAACTTGCTGGCTTGATGATAGTGAATTTGATTAATGACTATGGGTGTGACGAGATCATGAGGTGAAAAAGCTCTTGAAACATTGCCAAGATGGAGTGTGAAGCGTAATGTAAACGTGCCACCGTTACTTGTACATTACGCCTCTACTGTCATTTTGCTTTTTAGAAATAAAAAACATTCAATACTGTTGGATAAAGGTTGCTTCCCATCCGATCCCATCCAGCTCATCCAACACAAGCTGCACCAATGCACATAGAGCAGTAGGAATTAGAGTTCACTGATCAGTGACGAGATGACTGACAAGACCATGGCGGAGGATTCGTTGCACAATAGAGCCTAAGAGTCTGACAAATGTCTCCTCTTTTAGAATGCATATTTGGCACAGTCACTCTGTATACTTGGAGTACACGTGAGAGCGAAATTAAAATGTGAGCGTGCATTCAAACGTGATTTCAAAGCTACGTTAGGCTGGGCTGTGTAGTTGTAACCATCTCTAAGCTCTGTATCATGCTTGAAGAAAATTTGGTCTCTATTTGCACTTTGAATATTCCGAGTACTTTGATTATGGTTTATTTTTTTGCGCTTTAGGCAGAGAGAAAACTGTTATTCCTTTTTATTTATACTGTTTTTATTTCTATTATTAATTTATGGAAAGGAGTTCATTTAGTAGGTTAGAAGTTCTCATATGAAATCATACAGGAGGAAAGCCAGTCAGTTGAGTTCATGGCAAAACGTGTTTCAGTGTTTGAGTATTGTTGTCTTTTACTGCATATGATCATTCATACTCAGAGAGTAGAACGGAAATGACATTTCATTTCAAGATGATTAGTTATTTCAAATGGACCAGCAGACTATTTTTCTTGACATGCATTTCATTATTGAGGATTTCTTAAAAATACTGTTTAAAAAGATGTCGTCTCATCTCGTTCTCGTGAACTCAGTCTCATGTCTTGAGCTAACTGTCTCGTCACAACCCTATTAATGACTTATTTTTTAGAACATCAAGCTCTTATCTAAAAGATTACATTAGATTCCCTTTAGATTTCTTTAGATTGCTTTAGAGGTCCTGTGTTTCATTTGTGTACTCTAGGCCACATGCACTCTATTAAAAGCACTCTTGTCCTTGTAGGAATTCTTATGACTGATACTTTTCTGAGCAAATGCCATCAGCATATGAACAGCTGATAATTTGGGCTATTTAAAACACAGTCTGACTGTCCCAACTCCTGCTAGTATCTCTCTCTCTCTCTCTCTCTCTCTCTCTCTCTCTCTCTCTCTCTCTCTCTCTCTCTCTCTCTCTCTCTCTCTGTCTCTCTCTCTCTCTCTCTCTCTCTCTCTCTTCTCTGTCTCTGTCTCTCTCTCTCTCTCTCTCTCTCTCTCTGTCTCTCTCTCTCTCTCTGTCTCTCTCTGTCTCTGTCTCTCTCTGTCTCTGTCTCTCTCTCTCTCTCTCTCTCTGTCTCTCTCTCTCTCTCTCTCTCTGTCTCTCTCTCTCTCTCTCTCTCTCTCTCTCTCTCTCTCTCTCTCTCTCTCTCTCTCTCTCTCTCTCTCTCTCTCTCTCTCTCTCTGTTTGACCAACTAGCAGTTAACCAAGAGGTTATCCGTCTTAAATTTTTCATTTCAAATTATATAAAAATTATCTCTTTTTTTTTATTTTACGGACTTTAAAAAGTTATGACCTGTCTAACTTAAGACTAGTCTTAGTTTATGCAACTGGCCACAGTAATTTAAAATTATATTGATCAGATGATACCACAACTTTTGTGCATCACATGAACAGCATATAAAGCATATAAAGGGCAGGCCGAATGAATGCGTGCAACCATTCTTTAGATACACACGTTGGATTTTGTTTTTTATTTAGTATTGGCTTGAATAAGTTCTTTCACATAACAGATGTTTACATAAATTCAACATTACAAAATAATGGGTGAATTTATGCAAACAAGTCGGTACTAAAGTTTACATCTCTTTTTTTTTTTTTACACAGAATTGATGTAAAAGATTGATTGCTAGTTGCCTACCAAAAATTTACTTTGAGGAAAACAAAAAGAGGAATTCTGATAAATATCCCTGTCACCCTTTCCCATTCAGTGACCATAAATGGATATTGTATTGCTTTAAAAGCACCATAAAAGTTGTTCATGCCACCTTTTCCAAGTCTACTGTTGATCTACAATGTTGTGGTCTCTTGTGAGTGACAGGTTGTCCTGCCCTCGCACCAGTAAACCCATAATCAGAGAAGAGATAAAGGGAGGGAAAGTTATTTTGATTACGAGGCAGATTATAAGGCACGTGAATTAAAAAAAATTATAATGATGTGCACAGATAGGCGAAGGCGAATTTTAAGTGAAAATACTGATTTCTGCCAGTCATGCTTGCTTGTGCTTAAAGTGTGTTCAAGTTTTTTTTTTTTTTTTTTTTTTTTTAAACGAGAGAATTAGTGTTGTTATTGCTATAAGCTGAAGCACCATTTATATGCATACCTGGTAATATCTCTAAAATCCTGTTCCATGGAGGGGTCCCCCTTGGCTTGACGCTGGGCCTGCTACCTTGTGCTATTCTGGGTAAACTTTGTATTACTGTCATTTCTAATATTATTGCCTCCTTAAGATGATTTGCTTGCATTCCTCATAAGCATCTACTAAATGAATAAATGTAAATGTAATGTAAATTAATGAAAGTCCTGTATAATGACTCCCAAGGACTCCCTTTACTAACTCCCAAAAACATTTAATTTGGCCACATGGCCCCCTTCTGTTGTGCACTGAAAGACCCTTTAGGTGGAAAGAAAAGATATAGTGTCCCATTAACTGAGGACAATGGCAATGACTATTAGGCCTGGCCTAGCGGGAGACTGTGCTTTATGCTACAAATGATGTTTAAAATGCTTAAAATGCATTTGAAATGCTGTGGGAACTCCACAGAGTAAGTTTGCATGCACACTTGCATGCTGCTTAAAACACAAAAGTGGCATTTGCTGTACATGTACTGTGTTAGTGACTTGCTCTTATTGCATTGCAGTTTAGTCGGTAAGCAGCTTTCTCCGCACCTTTCCATTTCTTTATTTATCCAATCTTTTCACTTATACACACTCTTTAAAAACCTGTAAGAACGCCACTTATATTTATGGGTACGTCTCAATCAGCTTCGTAGATAACACACACACACACACACACACACACGTTCGTTTTGCTATCAAAGTGAGGACATTCCATAGGCGTAATGGTTTTTATACTGTACAAACTGTACATTCTGCCCCCCCAACCCCTAAACTTAACCCTCACAGAAAACATTCTGCATTTTTACATTTTTAATTAAACATTTAGTATGTTTTTAAAGCTGTTTGAAAAGTGGGGACATATGAAATGTCCTCATATTTCACCTTGAAGTTGTAATACCAGTGTCATACCCATGTCTTTATACACATTTGTGTCCTGATATGTCACAAAAACACACACACACACACAGCTTTGTGCAATACACACAAAATGTACATCTTAGATGGTTGGGCTTCGCTTATGCACATTACTAATGCTAATTTCGAACACTCTAACCTTGTTTCATAACAAAGTTGAAGTATTTTTCATAGTATTTTCAAAATTTTCATTTGTCAGCACTTGGATATTGTGCATGTTGGCAAATAAGAATGGGCATCCCTGGGAGTGATGCACAGAAAATGTCAAAGATTTATATGAAATAAGGTCAGTCAGGGTCCTGAGAACTCCCAGTCATGTGTGAAACTTCATTCCATCTTCTATTTCTTTTAATTTGTTTGTCTTTCACAAGACCGACTCAGCGCTGGAGAAAATGCTGATGCTGAACATGGTGGATGTATTGAGCAAGGCAGAGCCACATGAATTGTTCAGAGCGCAGCCATAGCAGGCAGCATTGTTCATTTCTGTCTTTTGATGAAGACAGAAGCTTTCACACAGCATGCTCTGATATCCTGCTGGGCTGGCTTGGGAAAGCCTTCTTAGTGGTTGATTTAAATTAAATCTGGATGATAATGCTGTGGAAAATGGGAAAGACTTTGACATTATATTTTCTGTTGTCCATAAAAAGATTGCGAAATATGATGTTTATTCAAGACTTAAACCCTCTGTAAGTGTTCAGTTTGGTCACATTTTCATTTAATTAAAGCGTTAGTTCACCCAAAGATTGCAATTCTGTCTTCGGTTACTCACTCTTATGTCATTCTAAATCCATAAAACTTTTGTTCATCTTCAAAACATCCACAAGAACCAATGAGGTGTCATGCTTGAGCTTCCTTTTACCATATTTGAGTGCTCTACATTTGCTGATAGGGTTTGGTAGTTGTGGCCTAGTGGTGAGGGAGTCGGGCTTGTAATCTGAAGGTTGCTGGTTCGATTCCCATGCCGGCAGGAATTGAAGGTGGGGATTGTGAATAAACAGCACTCTCTCTACCTTCGATACCACGACTAAAGTGACCTTGAGCAAGACACCTAACCCCTAATTGCTCCCCTTGTAAGTCGCTTTGGATAAAAGCATCTGCTAAATGATGAAAAATAAAATGTAAAATGCTGACCAGTAAGTGAATAAAAAAATCTAATCGTCATATAAAGTGATTGTGTCTCTTCAGAAGACTTCATCAAAGTTTTGGGTCAGTAAAACGGAGGGACAGAAATCTCTCATTTCATTAAAATATAGTCATTTTTGTGTTTCTGAAGATGAACGAAAGTATGAGTTGAGTAATTGACAGAATTTTCAATTTTAGGTGAACTTCACAAGTCATCAATTGTAACGCTTTATTTTACACTGTAAGAAAAATTAGTAGACAAATGGAAAGGGAACTGATGATTTTCTGCCAGGACATTATCCGTTAAGTTTCCTTTAACCCTAAAACACAATGCAATGTATAATTCAGAATACAGGTAAAACACCTAAATATGGAAATTTACAGCATATTAACACAATACATTGGGCCCAATTTTTACTTTTTGTTATCGACAGCAGTGCCCTGGGAATAAAATCAATGCAGTGGCAGTGCCCATACTGGTTACAAGTTACAAGGTTTAAAGTCCCCCTTTAGTCAATATTTATCCCTTAACTTTTGATCACCAAAATGACTATGACGTTTTTTTTCCTGTGAAAAAAAATTCTTCATGCCTTAAAATAGCTTGAATGTAACTTTAATGTGACTCATTTAGTATACGCGGATCAATGAATATGCAAATTAGCCCCGACTCCACTCACTCACTCACTCGGTCAACTTACTGAGGTAAACAATGGTATCGCACTTTGCGTCATCTGACACATAATGATTATTAATATGATTAGCTGTTTGCTTGACTGTTATCAAAGGGCTACTAATGTGTTGCTAATGTAACACAAACCATGTTCCCATTTGCCATGGCAGAGTCGGACAGCAGTATCCTTACAAACGCTTTGAACAAGAAAGGTATACGGTTCATAAGAGCATCGTAATATACATCATGTACCCGCCATATTGCTAACTCTACACAATTTTCAGCACAGCGGGTCCTTAACAGAACATGTATTCTTCCAGAACCATCACGGTACGGACGTCACAGTTCCTTGCATACAGTCAAACGAAGAATAAAGTCAGTTGCACTCCAATCCAGAAGGGGGTGCACACGGTAATACAACGCTGTTTGCTAACCTCCACAAAAAGAGTTGTAGAAGAATAGACGATCTATGCACCAACCCAAAACAAGAGTTCTGAGGCACACAAGAGCTTGCTAATAGTTTATACGTGGAGTTTTGATTCATTTGTGACATACTCAACAAATTTCATGGAAAGAAAACCAGGACTGCAGAAAGCAGCATCATGTTTGTTTTTTTAAATTTTACAAAAGCACAATGCTTTCTTTTTATTGTGAGTGTACAGTTTCGAAAGATGTCTTACTAATATCTATATGACCATAAATGACAGAGTATTTTAAGTTGTTTACGCTGTTATAAAGATTGTGATTGTGACCAAATATCTTTTTTTTTATAAGCCCTACACACAAAAAAGACCTGTTCTAGAGTGCATTCTGTTTACTGCTTAGTGAAGGAGGCTGTACCTCAAGGGAGACTAAATGCTGATTGGTGGAACAAACTGTAATTTCATTTTCATTTTTCATCATTTAGCAGACGCTTTTATCCAAAGCGACTTACAACGGGAGCAATTAGGGGTTAGGTGTCTTGCTCAAGGGCACTTTAGTCATGGTATCAAAGGTGGAGAGAGTGCTGTTTATTTACAATCCCCACCTTCAATACCTGCCGGTGTGGGAATCGAACCAGCAACCTTCAGGTTACAAGCCCGACTCTCTCACCACTAGGCCATGACTACCCCATAATAACTACTACCCCATGTGAATAAAAAAAGAAACCTAGCATTGGGGATTTGTGGCTTTTTCCTGTTTTACCCAACTCTTGTCGAACAGTGTCCACAAAACCAAAGTATGCAGTGACTTCTTTGTACCTTTACACCCCTAATAAGCCCTATAACCCCTATTTAATTTTATTTGGCAATTATATGTATTTTTCTTGTGTTGTGGAAACGCAGAAAGAAATAACAGAAAGAAAGAAGGATAGATTTCTTGAAATTGCAGTTCTAACCTATCAGAGCAGAGAGATGAGCTGTAGTTCAAATGGAACAAAAGTGTCTTTGTGAGATGAGGCATGTCCACAGGGAAACAAGTGACCCTTGAAGAAAATGGTGCTGCTTCTTCCTTAAGGACAGGATGTTAGTGAGTGCTGTCAGATGAGGGATTAGAAACAGGCATGCTCGATGTCTGTTTGAGCCCATCTGTGATTTTTCTGAGAAATGTATGCATAGTATCTTTATGTGTGGAAGACATTGTGTGTAGATGAAGAAAAGCAACTGCTCAATCCTTTTTTCCCTTTCATGTGACATAACGTAAAGACTCAAAAAACTGAATCTCATTCATCTCCACTAACCTTCGTATGTGTGTGCCTGTAACTCTGTGACCTTCTTTGTGAGTTTAGCTATCGTCTTACACTTCTCAAGGTGAATTCCTCCCTGCTGATGGATGACGACAAATGAAACATCTGGCACTGTATGCAAGTGATCAGCTGAGAAACCATGACTTTATGCATAATGGCATTTATAGTCCTTAGCAACAGGCTTCAAATTGATGCAGGATGTTAAACCCAAAGTTGAGGCAATGCAAAGTATGCATACAATAAATGCTCACAATAATTGTTAGCAAATGAGACCAAACTAGAAGGTAGATACACAAACTCATACATATGTGCAAAATGGCGCCAACCAAAAATGATTTAAGATTATCCAAAATTTGCAAGGTTAGTGACATCAAAATTTAAATATATTTAGAGTTTTAAGACACTTAGTAACTATTTAGCCTTACTCATCTGTTAAGTAGTAACTCCTTGCCGCTTTTACATTTCCCGTCTACGAAAAACCAAGCCAATGTTGATTCGCATTTTATTACGAGTTCTTTCACGTTCTCTTTTTGCCCGCAGACTCTCGTCTGTTCTGATTTTTTTTTTTTTTTTTTAGACTGGTGTTACAGCCTTTCTTGCTCGTTGTGAAATCTAACCTATGCCACTACCACACCATACACTGTCAAAATAGGAGCAATCTTTTTCTAATTACGTACATACGACGAGACCTGCAGTTAAAAAAGTAAAAAAAAATGCTTTGGAAGGATTTATGGTGCATTGACTCGTTATTTAAATTGTTGTTGTTTCTTAAAATGAGAACAGAGTTCTTTACAATAGTATTTTAAGGGAATATTTCAGATAAACACACCGTTAAACTGTTTGTTCGAATCAAAACCGACTCTCTTTGAATCAGTCAGATGGTCTAATTGGGCTGGTCTTGCCCAGAATAAGTGGACTAGACTTCTTGCTGATAGTCAAGTTTGGCTATAGAAGATTGTAGGTTATCCAGACTTAAGCCTCAAGACAAATAATTTCAGTGCTGGAATTTAGTCGTTACATCTGCTTAGATCAGCTGGATCCAGAGAGTTTGCTGATGCATGCGTCCCGCGAAAGGCTCTCTGGGTGGGCTTACTTTTACCCTGGTGTATTTCTGAGCTGGTAATTCGGACATTGTAAGTCATACAGCAGCGTCTAGGTAACTGGAATGGAGATAAACAATTATTCTTTGCAGAAAGAACATCAGAGAAATGTGGGAAACAATGACAAAAGTCAGGTGAGGAAACAAAAGATGAAGAGATAGGGAACATAAATGCAACTTGGTTGAGATCGATATTTGTGATCAGGATATGTAGTAGTATCGGTGTAACATACACAAATGCAAAAATGTAAAAGCATTTGACTAAAATGAATTAGTTAAACTTAACTATTGTAAAATCAATTGTAATGTTATACATATTTGTATTACTACTATGGAAGATTTAGATAACATGCCAGCATGTGAATAATGAACAGCAAAGTAATACTTTGGAATGTCATAGTGAATTATTAATTAATTGTTATTAATATTTTTTTATTTTATACAACATCAGTCATTTTTATGACCCTGTGTTAACTTGTCCTCAGTTTTTTTTTTTTTTAGTTAACCCTTTTACACGCAAGTTTAAAATATTCCCCTAGCGTGAGTTTTTCCAAGGCGACAGTTATTTAGAACCTATCACTTTGTTTCCATCGTGTGTCATTGCTTGTCGCATGACACACCGGAGCCACAATAGCGCTGTATGACTGATGATCTGCTTAAATTTTTCCTTTTTTATTCAAAATACTCAAATTTAACTAGAGCACGAAATATCTCATTTTCCGAATGTCAAATAAGTGGATATAAAGTGAGAAACAAATGAAAAACACAAATAATCAATTGTGAACATATGCACACATTTTTACAAAACCATGTAAAATGCCATGTAAAACATTTTAAATGCACAAAATGTAATTTTTCACAGCTAGAGGTTGCCTATTCAAGACAAAGGTGTAGCTTGATGACGCCAAGATTGAGCGCAGACTCATGGGAGTTGTCGTCTTCACCTCACAGCCGGTGGAAAAGAATTGGGACGGGACTCGGGCTCGTGTTAATGGATGAAATTATTAACATTACTGGAGTATGAAGCTGTGCGAGCGGAACGAGATCGCTGGAGCGATTGCTAATGAGAGATGAATGCAACTCTTATTATGCCTCAGTCGCTGCTTCCGCTTCTTCTAGCCCCTATGTGGGGTAAAAGCAGCACGGTTTAACATATTAGATACATTTGAGCGTTGAAAAAGATGTTATAATGTTACTGTCCGTTCGTTCTGTGGCTGCTGTGAGGCACTTGTAGTAAGCTAGATCAAGAAAACAAGATTCAAACAAGACTAATAATGTTGAGCTATATAATAATTCGTTTTCGGTCTATAAATGTATCCAAACGGTTGTTCCCTTGTCTAATGAAACGCATTGTATTAAAGCGTCTTTTGGTATTTCCATATTTTCTGCAAAATAAAACCAGAAAATCGAGGGTGACGCAGTTGGGAAGTCACTGGTAGGCGACGCAATGACAAGGGATGGGACTAGTTAAAATTGCTTATTTCTATGGATTTAAACATTCTTGGAAACATCTGGGATAATATAAGTAAACAAGTCATCAAAACATATATATGTATTTTATGTTTTTTAATCATCCATAATTGTGCATTTTTAAAGTGAATCAATTCAATACCTTGTTGAATTAAATGAGAACATATTTCGGGAACCAGTTCTTTTCCCAGTCTGCATTCCCAGTGTTAAAAAAGTAATGAGATAAAAATTCAATCAATCTATTTTTAAAATACATGTTATTGGTCTTATTGTGAATGATTCAGCCAAAGAAAGACGTCAGTCGCGGAAAGACGTCAGTACACACAATTTTTCCAAGTTTACCAACGTTAATCTACTAACTCCCCTGACTGCTTTGTCAGACAAAATGACGGATTCGGGTTTATGATTGGTCAGATCACCTGTCAATCAAGCAGTCAACCTGCGACGGTCAGTTGTAAAACTCGAAAATCTCAGATTATTACTTTCGGATTCAAATGGAGTCGAGGCTGTAATGCTGAATTTATAAATGCTTTACTCTCCTTTCAAGTTCATGCCACCGTTAAACTTCCCCCTTTCCCATTCCTTCAGCCCACTGACTCTCAGCTCTGCCTCAAATGCAGACTAGAACAGCCAAGTTCATTAAAAATGGCTGACTGATGGAAAATAACCGACACTCAACGACAAGCCCCATTTTTCTTTTCCAGTCCTTTTCCCTTTTCTTTTTTTTTTTTTTTTTAACCCTCTAAATACATCATACTGTATCTTTCCCCTTTACTGTACCTCATCATTCAAACTAAAACTCTGCACTTGGCTTCTGCAATAGGATACCCTCGTTTTAAATCTCAGACAAATGTCTTTTTCCACTTTCTCTATGCGGCTTTAAAAAAAGGGCTTATGTTACAGTTCTTGCAAATAATTTAAACTTTAAAGCCAAAAGCCAGTTTAGGTTATCTTTTCCCCCCAACCTTTTAAGAAACATTGCAAACATCCTTCTCGGTTCAGTGAGATTTCACTTACAGATGGTCATTTTTCAGACATCTGTTCAGTTGAGTGACAAACATCAGGTCTGTCCAGCAATGCTAGCTTATTTTGTGCTTTTTTTATTTTTATTGTGACTGCTTTGTTTCTTATATGTCTTATTTTCACGTTTGACTTCAGGAAAACATTTGGCTTGTTGCATCCATTCTCCAAAATGCTTGTTCTGTAGTGTTGTGAAGATGCTGGAGCCTTTCCAATAAATAATCAACTTAACGAATAAATTGATTATCAAGTAATATTTTTTTTAGTTACTTGACTACTTTCCATATTTAATTTCACATTTAAACTTGAACCTCAAGACATTCCATGATATGTTTAAGACCAATCTTTTTTGGTAAACTATTCTTTTAACAAGAACTTTTTTTATTATTATTATTATTATTGCCAAAGTATCTCACAATAGCATATTCATCATGAGAAATCAACTTTATCACTTTGATGTTGACTTTTTATGTTAAAACACAATCAATTGTAGACTACACTACAGGTTTTGACCAGTTATTTTTTTATTTTTTTTTAAATGAATGATTAGCTTATATATTATATTTAATTTATTTATATTATATTAGATTTAGATTATATTTATATTCGATTTTTGTATTCTATATTAGAATATATTCAATATTTTTTTTTTTTTTACATTATCTGTTTTCATCTTGATTTTAAAGTTTTTGTCATTTTTTTAAATTAGTTTTATCTATATAGGTTTTTGTATCTCACTTCAACTTGATCTTGGAAATGAAATATGTTGCCTTGGCAGCTTTCAAGTTATGAAAATTATTTATTTATTGGATTTAGTTTTTAGTTAATCACTCTTAATTATAACCCTGGTTTCAACAACTTGAACATTTTCACTCCAGTTTCAAAGACATTTTTTGCTCTTTCAGCTCTTTGAATTTTTTTTCACTCTTTAGAAGCGAGCAAAAATAAAGATCGTTTTGTTCAATTTATAACACAGTAAGCAAATCTTTCATCAGCATTGAAGAACTTTTATAAAATGAAGATTCCTTTTTTCTTGCTGAAAGTGTGGCTCCCGTTCATACATCCACAGCTGTCTTCATTTCGCATTTGAGGGGTTAAGCTTAGAAGTCTGACAGCTTTCTGGAAAGATGTTGATATATCTTTGTGGTTGAGGGGTAATTTCATGGTATAGAAATTAGAGAGAACAGCAGTTACACATGCGCACACACAGTGAGGTATTGGCATTTTTTGTTGCCAGTGTCTGTAACGGAGAGCAACCAATGCCACAGGGGGGAAGAGAAGAGATTCCAGATGTGAGGGGTTTTCAGCAAATGGAAGGGTGGAATTGAGATGGAAAGCTGGAAAATGAAAAGATGATGTTTTGGATAATTTGAGTACAGACTATCTGCTGCTCTTTTATTGTATAAGTGATCTCATTAAATTGGTCTGCTCAGCTTTGCTATGTTTGTCTGCTATTAATCTGCAAAAATAAGGAAATTAATAAATGACTTTTTTTAGGAAATGCATATGTGTGTTCACCTTTGCACAACTTCATTGCTTTTTATTTCCACTCTAATATGCACATTTGCATGCCAGTTTTCAGTCCCGGTTCTATCATGGTGCTACTGAATGCTTAACATAACATAATGTAGAGCAATCCAAACTTTCCAGCAATACTAGTTATACCTTGCCAGTCAGTGTCCTAATCTGCAGTGCAAGATTCTGCTTTCATGTATACTCAAGCATTTAATCTGTATGATCTTAGATTGCACAAAGAATTCAGTGAATTCTCTCGCTCAAACAGTTGCTTCTGGTTTCTGTTTTGGCACAAAGATACCCATAACCACAAGTCTTGGTCAAATCTAAACCATAATTACTACTGAAATGCGATAAGACGACTCTAGAACAGACCGATTGTTGCTTGCTGGGATTTAAGCACATAAAAAATGTATTTTTATGGGGAATTTTTTTTTTTTAATAAAGGCAGTGTAATTGATGGATTAAAAAGGATTTATTATATTTATCAATTTAAAATGAATTGCAATGGATCTTAAAAAAAGTATGGTTCGTTTGGTCCGGAAAAAAAATCCTGGTCCGATTGGCAATTTTATCACCAAACAAAAAGATTTAGATACCTAAAGGCATTTCATGACCAATTGCCGATTTTGAGACGGAACTTACCAAACATCCAAAACAAAGCTGTGAGATAAATGCGCTTGTTGTATGCGTTTACCCTGCGTATGATGGTATTTTAGCCAGCTGGGAACTCGTGAAGAGCTTATAAAATGTGTAAAAGTCTAAACGGCGGCAGGAATCCCTCCGTCATCCACACAAACGGTCTGCTGTTTGGAGATGCGTATCTGATGCCTGTGATGGGCAAACTCGCAACTGACGAGAAACAGATATGCGTGAGGATTCTGTCCTTTTTAGGGTCTCATCTTTGTTTTTGGTTCGTTTACATGTCTTTGGTCTGTGTTCCGTTCGTATATCATTCGAACCGCACCAGAGTTTGCTTGGAAGCGGACCCATCTTTTCAGCGGTCTCAGTCCACTTGTTTGGTGCGCAGCAGGGTTTGGATGGCAGCGTTCATTACAATTGTCATACTGATAATTATATACCTTGAATGCACTGTAAAGGATAAAAGCATATGCTAAATACATTTGTGGTTTATAATTTAAGGAAGGACTAATTGACGACGGCCCATTGAATTATTCAAATAAAATATACACCCAAGGTGGTAATGTAACCACGAATGCTGTTACACCACGGGTGTGCATTATTTTCTAATAATTCAACGGTCCGGAGGGAATTATTCCGCTTACACTATGGTTACGACACCTTAAGACACAGTTCAGATGTTCTATTTCAAGACATTTGTCAGGTTTTTGTCCTTAAAACACTCTTGTGTGTGGGACTGATTTCTTACGCATCTCATCCCAAGCCTCCGTTGCTAATTCAAAAACGTCAATTCAGAATTAGAACCGGAGGGTTGAGCCTTGATATCGGAATAATCTGTGTGTCTATACTATACAGTATTTGTGTACATTTGAAAGGGAGAGCGGGGACAGTATGGGCTTTCAGCACACAATCAAACCATGACACTATTTTGTTTTTATCTCATTCTATAGTTTACCATATTTGCTTTTTCGATTTGTCGTTGTGGGATTTGTTTCTTTTGGGGTAGGCTGCAAGGAAATCATTTGGCGAAGTGATATGGAACTGCAATGCGGTCAAGACCTGCTTAGAACTACTTTAGCCGTGCATTTCTCTGAAAATAATTGCACTCCTTAGAACGTTCGTCAACCAATCAGATTCAAGCATTCTGCAGCCCCCATAGTAGAAAACCTAATAAATGCATTTTGTGAAAATTTAAAGTCTACTTTAAACATCTTTAAAGCATAGTAGACATTTTTAATATGTTTGGGACTGAAACACTTACAGAAAGACATTTTTACTTGTTTAGCTGATCGTCAAATATCAGGTCTGTCCACAATATCGGTAAGTGTATTTTGTGTTTAAAGGTGCAGTCGGTGATTTCTGAGAAACGCTGTTGAAAATGTTCGGACTGAGCTCCACAAACACACAATCAGCTGTAGGGGACATGTCCACTCATGATGGGAGAGTAGAGAGAGTGAGCAATAGGGACATTTGAAGAAAGACTGTAGAAAGAGAGTTGGGTGAGAGACATTACAAAAGAGAAAAGCTTAGTGGACTATCACTGGAAAAAGAAGGGTTATGATCAGGAGAGTGCTTTAGGAGCCGTGTTAATATTAGAAAAGCTTTCCAGTGCTAGAGAGTCCGAAGTGGGAAGGTCTGAAAATGGATGCAGAAGTTGCTTTATGTTCCATATGTGAGAATCATTTTGCTGAGTTTCACAGAACCAAGATGTGCTGTTGTTGTAATGTTAGCTATAGTAACAGGACAGTTTTGAGTGGCATTGTTTGTCTGGAGCTGGTGTGCTGCTGTAGGCAACTAACGATGAACTCTTCCTGTGTACTAAATGTTCATTTTTTTTTTGTTCTTTCTTGTCATCTTCATCTATGACTAAGGGACATCCGCTGTCATGCATTGTGTGTTTGTGCATTGTGGGGTGGAGCAATGAAGGGTGTTTGTTTGGGTTGATTTCAAATGTCAACAGTTTTTCTCAGAAATCGCTTACTGCACCTTTTAATAAGAAATGTTTTTGTAAAAAGATTGCATTCGCCCGAATTTGCATTGGACCTATGTATATAAAATATATTTCACTTTTTATCAGTGGTTTTGTTTGGTTTGTATCAAAGGTATTAAGGAGTTTTTGACATTGAAAGAGAAATGGCACGTCTTTAAAGCATACATGAATGTCTTGCTTCATTTGGTGACTAAACATGGCATATATAACTTGATCTCCCACAAGAGAAGGGCTGTAATTATTCAAGCTTGCCAAAAAGGAACACAGAACCATGTGCTTCTACATGCCAAGTTCACTTTTGATTCCCTACGCTTTTTCATTCGGCCTCTTTCTTATAATCCTGTCCAAAGCATATTCTAGTACAGTGAGATGAAGCAGAGGAACAAATAGATGCAAATGATATGACATTAAACCAAGTAAATAGTCATTCTCATGAAATAGACATATTTAACCACATACTAGTAGTAGTTAAGAAACTTCCTTTTAATGATTGTGTTTAGAAGAAATTGCAAGCATATTGTTCAGAATAATTTTAGTTGGAATAAGTCGGATGAACTTGTGTTCACCATATTGGATTTAAAGTGTTTATCATGTCTGTGACATTAACAAGGGTCACCTTTATTTTGTTTAATAATTTGCCTCATGTGATATTGGGAACATAAGCCAGTGGTGATTCTCATAAGCATTCTTTGCATTTCTCTAGATAAATGGATGCAATCAGTGATTAAGACGATATAAAGATCTGCTGTTTGTGCCTGCTGAGGCCTCTGTGTTTTCTTGAACTTCAGATCCCACACTGACAGCTAGGAAGTGAGACCAAGAGGACGGGGTTTAAATTGAATGTAAAAGATGCATTCTTGAAGATAATTGACTCTTCCTCGGCCGTTTGATTGACAGGCGATCTGACCAATCATAAACCCGAATCCGCCTTTTTATCCGACAAAGAAGTCAGGGGACACTGTTAAAAAATTACTGTAAATTTTACAGTATAATACTGGCAGCAGGGTTTCCACCCAGTTAGTGTAAAATTTACAGTAGTGTTACTGTAATTTAATTTATAGAATTTCCCTGTATTTTCTGATTACAGTAAATAACTGTATTTTTTAAATTACGAAGGGTCAATTTACAGCAATATTTTGTAAATTTGAGTCAATCTAACATGTGACCCCAGAATGCATTGCAGTTTACAGCAATATGCCGTATTATTAAACAACAGCCAGCGGCTGTAAAATAATGCTGTACTTTTTACAGTAATTCATTACAGCACTGTTAAAAAATTACTGTAAATTTTACAGTATAATACTGGCAGCAGGGTTGCCAGCCAGTTAGTGTAAAATTTACAGTAGTGTTACTGTAATTTAATTTACAGAATTTCCCTGTATTTTCTGATTACAGTAAATAACTGTGTTTTTTAAATTACGAAGGGTCAATTTACAGCAATATTCTGTAAATTTGAGTCAATCTAACATGTGACCCCAGAATGCATTGCAGTTTACAGAAATATGCTGTATTATTAAAAAAAACAGCCAGCGGCTGTAAAATAATGCTGTAATTTTTACAGTAATTCATTACAGTGGAGTTAGTAGATTAACGTTGGTGAACTTGAAAAATTGTGTGCACTCACATCTTTCCGCGCTTGAAACATTCCTTCTGATGTTCATTCATGTTTATTTGATGCTATAAATGAAGTAGTATGAAGAGATGATTGGGTCACGAGGAGCTACAGCGATCTGTCACGACACATTAAAGAGACACTATACGCTATTTATTGCTTTAAACGGTTTAATATCAAAAGTAACCTGCTCTGTCTTGTCTGTTGACACGTTGTCAGTGTCCTCTTTGCTCCGCGATGTGTGACGTGAGAGCGAATGGCTTGTCGGACATAGCAACAGTAACTAAAGGGGGCGGATCTTTACGAAGGGTCGATTTATTACTTGTTGCTGGATGCATTACATTATAATTTATCTTTACTGACTGAATTTCAGACTTTCAACCCTGGGACCCCAAAGAGCTACATGCTATCCATCACATTAAGTTTAACAATATGAACTAACAACAGTTTTAAGAAATGCTGCAAGAAAATCCTGCACTCTTCCCTTATCATCGAACTTTGTTACGATGTCTTTCCGAAGAAACTTTTAAAAATAGATAGATTCTGACTATATAGAATAGAATCATTGAATTTGCACACCCTTTTTATATTTTCTGGAAAATGAACTAATGATTAAATTACCTTTAGTAGCTGACTTCATGTGTTTGTGTGTCTTTTGTAGGAGTTTTAAGTGCCGCCGAATGCTCCTGTGGAAGAAATCACTTCACGTGTGCGGTCAGCGCGTTTGGCGAGTGCACGTGCATCCCGGCGCAGTGGCAGTGTGACGGGGACAATGACTGCGGAGATCATAGTGATGAAGACGGCTGCAGTGAGTCTTTTACCACACACACATTCATGAAAATGCAATAATATAATTACACAAAACAAATACCAGTGTGTATTTTATTAAAAGACAGGTAAAATTGTTATCCAGTCCTCTGCTTTGACTACAAAAGTTATTTTCAAAGGTATATGTATACGTTTGCGGGAATGTATTTTTTCAGTTGTTAAGTATTGAAATGAATTTTCCAAAATGGATTGGTTTGCCATTCACTCTGAAGCATTTGGAAATCTCACTCTCACGCATTGTAAAGCTTGTATTGGTTTCTCAGTCCTTTAAACAGTGACGTGATTCTTTTGAACACTGATAACAAATGGAGTGAGAATTATCTGCAATCAATTAAAATTGATTCTACAATTGAATTGTACAAATTGACTGGACAAATGGAATACAATTGAAATTGATTGTACGTCACATGCACTTTAAAAGTCAATTTCAGTCAGACTAAAGCCACCATTTGTCTTTTTTAAATGTCATGTAAATACTTTAGCATGACTGAAATCGTGGTCTGAAACTGGTCCATTTTTTGTGAGGTATGACAAACAGATCTACAGAATGCAGCTGATGCGCAGTCTTGTCCAGCATGTATATTAAACCTTTATGAAAAAGTAGAGTTTGCTTTTTATTAAGTACTTTATAATTAAAAGAACATACTTGGTGTGAACTGAATGTGAGGTTTTCAAACACTTGAAATGAAAGTCATACATAAATTTATTGTGGTTTAATTTAATATTAAAAGCAATTAGCTGAACATTGGAGTGCTAACTAGATACGACTACTCTAACTAGAGTAAAATAACTGAAGTATACTTCAATGTCATTTTTATTTAAAGCATATATGTGACCCAGGACCACAAAACCAGTCGGTCACAATTTAACTAATGTTATGAACTTTATTGTAATGTATTAACTACATGAACTAACCATGAGAAATACATTTGTATTTTGTATTTGTAGTAAATGCATACTGTAATTACTAATCTTTGTTAACGTTAGTTAATGAAAATACAGTTGTTCATTGTTTTTTCATGTTAGTTCACAGTGCATTAACTAATGTTAACAGGATTTTAATAATGTATTAGTAAATGTTGAAACTAACATTAGCAAAGATTAATAAATGCTGTAGAAGTGCAGTTCATTATTAGTTCATGTTAACTAATGAACCTTATTGTAAATGGTTTCCAACCAGTCAATTTTTTTAAATTAGGTTTTACACATAGTATACACACTGAAAAATTAAGCTTTCAATTGATGTATGGTTTGTTAGGATAGGACAATATTTGGCCGAGATGTAACCATTTGAGAATCTGGAATCTGAGGATGCAAAAAAATATTGAGAAAAGCACCTTTAAAGTTGCTCAAATTAAGTCCTTAGCAACACAACTTAGGAACATTAAGGAAACACATCGTAGGAAATTAACAAAATATCTTCATGGAACATGATCTTTACTTAATATCCTAATGATTTTTGGCATAAAAGAAAAATCGATAATTTTGACCCATACATTGTTGACTATTGCTACAAATATACCTGTGTGACTTATGACTGGTTTTGTGGTCCAGGGTCACTAATGTAATGATGAAATTGCACTTTAAATAGTAGATTTAAAATGCATAAAATTATAATGCAAATTTCAATATAAATAAAACACAACTGTAAAAATGATCAAATGTGCTTAGTATGTTAGTCAACACATCAAAATAAGTGTACTTTAATGCACAACAAAAGATTGTTAAAACATTCACTTAAAATGTATTTTAAAACTTTTAATTTGACATAAAGTGCACTGTTTAAAAGTGATAGTCATGAACTTAAGTGGCCTTTTATTTCTTTAATGTTATGTTATTTGCAAGTACAGTTTATTAAAAATACAATTTTAAGTATACTACAAGTGCACGTTCAATACAATTAAGGAACACTTTTTCACAAGGAATGGCATTCAGAGTGTGATACAAAAGGCAAAATTCAGGATGGCTCTGACACCATTCTACAACAGCACAATAGAAAGCATCTTTTTGGGCAGCACCATTGCCTGGCTCACAAACTGCACCTGACAGAGCTGAATGACCCTGCAGAGGGTGATGTGCTCAGCTGAGCGTGCCACTCTTTACAGGGCCATATAGAAGCCCTCTATCCTCGCATCAGGATACTTACTCCAGGAGGTTCAGAACAAGCACCAGGAAAATCATTAAGGACCTTTACCATCCTAACAATGGCCTCTTGTCAATGCTGCCATCAGGCAAAGTCTACCGTAGCCCTGAGAACACAGAAAGGCTCAGGAGTCTCTTCCTACGTATATATTCGTAATGAGGAGCAAGACTGAAGAGCTCACTGCACTAAAAGCCAAAATGCCTGAATTCTAAGCTTTTTATTTTATTTACAGAGTATTAGCAAATGCAAAAGCCATTGTTGTCTCAGAAAAACATCAAAGACAGAATGAAGTTTTTGGCAGAATATGGGAAGTTATCTGTGGAGTGATAAATTACAATGAAACATGAGTTGCTTGATGATGCTCCAGAGAGGTGTCTTCGAAAATCTGGTGAGAAATCAAAAAATAAATGCATCTTTACCTGTGAAGCATGGATGAAGAGGTGTTATTGCGTGGAGAGCCTTTTTAGCTGCTGATGTTTGTGAGCTACTTCACTGTGAAGTCATTTAATACTTTGGAATTTAGGAGAATATTGCAGAATGGCTCCCTTCCCACAAATGAAAAGTTCTCTGAAGAGGAATGATTAGATGTTATTTTTCAACTAGACAACTAAGTGGCTTAAGAAGTCCATCAGGCTCATGTTTTGGCCTAGTCAGAGTCCAGATTTGATCCCTATAGTGAATATTTGCTCTCGCATTGAACCTTTTTTCAACTACTCATGAACTGTTTGAAGCCATCAACATCTTCCTGTAAAAAGCATGCATGGCGGGGAAGGCTATTCCGAGCTAAGTACTTTCCGTACTTTCTCTTTATCTATGGTGTCATGTGTTAAAGGTTTGTGCAATTCTTGCTAATTTCCTGACAAAGGGATTTGTAATTAAAGGGTTAAGACCATTAGGTTTTTTTTTTTTTTTTCCATTGACACAATGGTTTTTAAATGTACAATGTATATATTCTATCCCCTAAACCCTACCCATCACAAACTTTCTGCATTTTTACCAGTGGTGGACGAAGTGCACAAATAAAGTACTTAAGTAAAAGTACAAATACCCTATTAAAATATTACTTCAGTAAAAGTACAGATGCATCTCAATAAATTAGAATGTTGTGAGTTGTGTAATTCAACTCAAATTGTGAAACTTGTGTATTAAATAAATTCAGACAACACATACTGAAGTAGTTTAAGTCTTTGGTTCTTTTAATTGTGATGATTTTGGCTCACATTTAACAAAAACCCACAAATTCACTATCTCAACAAATTAGAATATGGTGACATGCCAATCAGATAATCAACTCAAAACAGCTGCAAAGGTTTCCTGAGCTCTCCCGAGTTGTTCAGAAGACAATCATTGACACCACAAAAAACCCCCCCATTAGAAAAAAAAAAAAAAGGCAAAAACATCAGAAGTATTTGGTGTTATATTTGGTTTATCAGATTATATATTAATATATGGTTTATATTATATATATTACAAGTCATTTTTTTTTTTGTTAATATTAATATAACTTTTAAATTAAATTAGGATTTTACAATTTATTTTTTTTTTTTTATTTACATTTATTTATTTTTTTTTTTTTTTATTTATATCATCCAAACATTTTTACTATTTTTTGTTATATTTACAAGATTTGACGTGACTGAGGGTCATTTCAGTGTGATGATGTATTCATTTGGAATTTAACATATTTCTCTGGGTTGAATTAATGGAAATTGGTGGGCCAGTCAGGTTGATCATATTGGCATCATGAAAAAACAGAGACTGAAAAAAATTTGAACATGTTGAAACAAGATTCAAAGGTATTCAGACTGAACAAAATTTCTTTCACAACAGGATGAAACCTCTAAAAGTCTGCATGCAGTTCTTAAGGAAATTCTTGCTTAATGCTCTGGGTTTTTGGAGATTCAATTAAGTTAATTGCCTGCATTGGCGCTATGGCCTGCAAAGTGAAACACAAATAAAACGTGCACAAAGCCAAAACCTCGAAATTTCAAATTAACCTTCTCTAGGCCATCATGGCCACCTAGCTTCTTTCAGAATGTCTTGTTCAAATCTTCTTTGTCTTCTTCTGGTCTGTGTGATTTCCTCTTTTAGAATTTTCCTCCCCTGTCAATATGCATCTCAGTGTTAATGACTTTCATCTAGGGTTTCTCTTCAAGTGATACATCTGTTAAATGTTCATGATTTCCAGGGCAGCTGCAGCTGATAGTTTCTCTCCTGGTTGAGTTGAGTTTTAAATGATGTTAAAACTTCTCTTTGCTTCCTCTCCTTCAAGACAGAGAAGCTATGAGGAGAGAGCAGAGATAGAGAAGAATTATGCATCATTAAAACCAACATGGGTCTAACACATTTCCAATTCTTACTTTTATAAATAGTTTTCACACAGACTACATTTATGTTTGCTTTTTAATTTTTAATTTTTTAAAAATTTTTATTTAATTTGTATTTTTAATTTTTTTTTTGTTTTTTAAATTTGTTCTTGAATTGTGATTAAAGACCAGTCAGTAGCAGATAGCAGAATCCAGCATTTATTCAATGCATTTTGCATTATTGCAATTTTTTATTTATGCTACATTTATTTTACACATATGTGTTTTATGCATTTATCATCAATTTTGGTTATTTTTTGTGTATTTTGTTTTTCTGTCTGTGGCTTGTTAGCTACTTTTAAACATAATTTCTTTTCAATTTTGATTCTGTTTCCTGATTCTAAAGGGCCTAAATTATATTCTTTATCAAGTTGAACTGAAAAAAAAAATAAAAAAAAATTGCTGGAATAAATAACATTTTATTTATTTTCTGCCCATATCATGATGATGCATGGCATCATAAATCCATAACACGGCATAGCTGACTGTAATTGTAATTAGTAATTAATTTAATTAAACTTCATTCAAATACGTTTATTACCTCTTCCGTCGAAAACCATCTTCCGTTCGTCAATTCAATTGATGAACACTGTGCTCGCTGGCATCATTCGCAATGATGATGATGCTCGATAACGGAACGTCGGGGCGGGGAAAAAAAGAAAATCAAACAAAAATGCACCAATTACAACAACAAAAAAAAAGTTAAAAAAAAAAAAACACTTGGGGACGCTAGGGGACGCTAAAATAGGAGTAAGTTAGGTCAGCTCTTACAAAACAAAACAGTATACGGAGGGGAGGGTAAACTATATATTGATCCTCAGAAGTGTAAATACGCAAACAGCCCTGGAAAAAAAAGCAGCATACGGTATATATACGCGCGTATGCCCCGACTACAACCACTGATTGACACCCTTCACAAGGAGGGTAAACCACAAACATTCATTGCCAAAGAAGCTGGCTGTTCAGATTGCTGTGTCCAGGCATGTTAACAGAAAGTTAGAGTGGAAGGAAAAAGTGTTGAAGAAAACGATGCACAACAAACTGAGAGAACTGCAGCCTTATTGGGATTGTCAAGCAAAATGGTTTCAAGAATTTAGGTGAACTTCACAAGGAATGGACTGAGGCTGAGGTCAAGGCATCAAGAGCCACCACACATAGACGTGTCAAGGAATTTGGCTGCAGTTGTCGTATTCCTCTTGTTTAGCGTCTTACCTGGGCTAAGGAGATGAAGAACTGGACTGTTGCCCAGGGGTAAAAAAGCCCTCTTTGCAGATGAGAGCAAGTTTTGTATTTCATTTGGAAACCAAGGTAGTAGTGATCGTGAATTTGTGGGTTTTTGTTAAATGTGAGCCAAAATCATCACAATTAAAAGAACCAAAAACTTAAAATACTTCAGTCTGTTTGCATTGAATTTATTTAAAATGCAAGAAACGAACTTTTCCACGACATTTTAATTTGAGATGCACCTGTATTAAGTACTCCTTTCCAATTTTACTTGAGTAAAAGTACAAAAGCACTTGTTGGTAGGTCTCAGTTATGGAAGACATTGACAATTCATGGCCCCGATTGGCCAATAGGAGGTACTACAGAAATCAAATGGGAAACCACTCATAACTCCTAGACTATTTGTCGTAGACTCAAGTGCTTTATACCATTGGAATCCTTTGTTCAGTGTATATCTTGGTATATATCTTGGATTTAACTTTTTCTGCCATTTTGAATTTTCCACAAAATCTACTCTTTTCAATCTTCACAATGTCAGAAGTTGAAATATTTTTAATTGTTTTAATTTCCTCTCATTCTTTCAGTATTGCCCACATGCTCACCCCTAGACTTTCACTGCGATAATGGAAAATGCATCCGACGCTCATGGTTATGTGATGGAGACAATGACTGTGAGGATGACTCCGATGAACAAGACTGTCGTGAGTAAATTTATCTTTTTTTTGTTATAGTTTAAGAATAAAAAAACATGTTTGTTTGTTTTGGTTTTGTTCTTTAAAAGACTGATGCGGTGATTCTGTACTTAACTGCAATTCTGTGTTTTATATTTTAAACAGTATATTTAATTGATTTAAAACAGCATTTTTCACCCCCATGTTTAAATTATTTTGACAAAAACAATACTCTTACATTATCTCATTGGAATGGTATGACACTGAGTTTTGTGGCACTTGCCATATGAACACACAATTGTGGACATAATTCAAAAAGGTTAAATGGTCCTAAAAAAGATGACGACTTCTCCTCATGGTCAAAAAATGACTGCCATGGAAATGAATGGGAAATAAATAAAACAATAAATACAATCTTAAAATCGAAATGGCACTCAGCAATGAAGGGGTTAATCGGGGGAAAAATGAAAAAAAATTATTGGTTAATTGTATTGTAAAAACTTAAGGTAAAAGTTAAACACAAACTACATTAATGTGCCTTCAATTATCTCTAAATACAAAGTATTATTGAACAAAAATATTACATTGATTTTACTGGAAAGAAAAGTTGCTTTTGAGGTGTTCGTCCACTTTGAACCAGGAGTAGGAGTGTGAAGGCAAAATGAGGAGCACCAGAGGGTTAAGAATAGTGTTTGTCATAAAGCATATCTTAGGAAATTGAAAGGAATATTCTTCTTAATTGACCCTTCGCAAAGACCCGCCCCCTTTAGTTACTGTTGCTATGTCCGACAAGCCATGTGCTCTCATGCCACACATCACGTCGACAGACAAGACAGAGCAGGTAATTTTTGATATGAAACAAAGTTTCAAATTTCAAATATTGTAATTTTTTAAAGAAGTTTAAACAATAAATACTGTATAGTGTCTCTTTAATGTGTCGTTACAGATCGCTTTAGCTCCTCGTGAAGCGATCATCTCTTCATACTAGTTCATTTATAGCCTCAAATAAACATGAATGTTGTTTCAAACGTGGAAAGACGCGAGTACTCAATTTTTCAAGTTCACCAACATTAATCTACTAACTCCTCTGACTGCTTTGTCGGATAAAATAGCGGATTCAGGGTTATGATTAGTCAGATCACCTGTATATCAAACTGTTTGAGAAGGGTCAATTCTGTGGAGCACAAAAGGAGAACGTTTGAAAAATAGAAGGATTTAGACTGTATATTCTAGTGCTCTGAAAGCATAGGGTTTTGGTGAGAAACAAACTGAAATTTCATTTATTATTTAGTGATCTTGACCTCAGCATGTACTCTCCTGTGTTCATTCATGAATGTATGAGGGCAGCAATTCTATTATAAAATAATTATACTATAATTATTTTATGATACCTTGTGTCTTTTTGAAGTTCTAAGATGGTCACACTTGTGTTTCCATTCAAAGTTGTAAATTTTACCTACCCGCAAAATCGGCGTATCACATAAAACATTTGCAAATGAAACAGCGTTTCCATCCCATGTGTTCAAAAGAACAAAATAGTCACTTCCAGGGAAATTGGCGCAAAATATCGGTAATAAAAATGAAACTTCCTGCAATCATTGTCGCCCTTAATAAATAGAATTATATATATATATATATATATATATATATATATATATATATATATATATATATATATTATATATATATATATATATATATATATTATTTTTTATTTTATTTTTATTTTTTAAATATATATTCATTAATGACTTGTGCCTCAGATCGCACAGATGAAACAAAATAAACGCTGCATGCGCTTGCCTGGTGTTTGGGAATGCGATCGTGTGAGAGACTTCTGGGAGGTCATTATACCAAATCATTCTTATTATCAAACCAACATTTGAGATGCTGTACATCCAGTTATCTGATCCCATCCAAAGTCACATGAGATTTTTTTTTTTTGTTGCGCATCCATGATGGAAATATATACATGATGGTAATAAATGTTGTGATGTTATTTCCATCAAGAGGTGCATCGATTTTTGGCCAACATCTTGTATTGACAGTGCAAGAGGTGAGCACTCTGTAAAGTCTCCTCCAGCACATCCCAAAGACTTTCAATGAATTTAAGGTCTTGACTCAGAGGTGCTAATTCATGTGTGAAATGCTTCTTCATGCACCCTCCAAACCATTCTTTCACAATTTGACCCTGATGAATCTTGGCTTTGTCATCCTGGAATATGGCCATGATTTGTCTTCCTACATGGTTGTTTAAGAACACACTCCATCAATTAGCATTAGAAGAACTGTTGCCAAACATATGCTATATAACATCATAATCATTGCAATAATGATCCAGTCATAGACTCTTAAACATTTATCTATTTAAATCATATATATGTATATAACACATTTAATGTTGTAAAAAGAACAGTATATCTGTCTGTGAGGCTGTGAGAGAAAAACAGACGGATCTTTGCATCTGACCCATATTTCTCAGCGCTATACTCTTGAGGCTCTTCTCATGACGGGGGGTCTGTCTGCCATAAGCTTTCCATGAATTTTTCATTGACATGCTTTTGTACAGTGAGTGTCTTTTCCACCACACTTCTCTATGTCTGCCTCATCTCTTACATTCAGTTTCTCTCTTTTCTGCTTCTGTTTGTCCTTTTGTTTTATATTTTCATTTAAATAGCATGATGTGGTAGTTCATGCTTCCTATGTGAATTAGTGCCTAAAACTGCATGTCCTGTATATTTAAATTCATTTAGAAGAAAAGTGCTTTTGTCCATTTAGGACTTTTGTACCCCATGTTTTTATGTAACTATGGGTTTTGCTACAAACAGTCAGGGCAATATGAAAAAAATGTACATAAAGATAAGATAATATAAAATACTGAGATATGAAACATGGGGTTCCAGGGAGTGGGGACTTTTTGATTTTTTTGGTGTGGTTTGATGCAGTTTGAGTGCGTAAGAGAGTAAAAGTGCAGCGGTGCAGAAATACCCTGGTGTCGGTCGGTCTGTCTGGCACGGTGGGGGGTGTAAATACAAGCAGCATCACATTTAATGCTGCTGTTCTGGAGTCTCTTACTGGTGTGAATAAAATGCTGTGAGCGCCACCAGTGCACTGGTTTGGGGAGCTGCAGAGTGTTGCTAGCTTTCTGGAGGACTGAGTTGCACTAATTTAAAATATAGCTAATAAAGGACCCTGTGAAATTATCTTTTTTATTTTTTGGATTCTGTTTCAGTGGTTTAATAAAAAAAAAAAAAAAAAAAAAAAAAAAAAATATATATATATATATATATATATATATATATATATATATATATGTATAATCAATTGAGTTCATAAGATAATTTAATAATGTTTTACATGTTCTTTTTTATGTTTTTTCAATAATATTTTATGCAATGAAAGGAATTTAACATTAATATTTTTTTTTGGCAAAGAGTTCAAATTAAAACTTGGACAAATGTGTGATTCTACTTAGCAAATGTGTGATATTCACAAAAAAATAATAAAAATTGTATTATTGTTTTGAGAAGTGGATTCTATTGTAGAATAGTAATACATTTCGAATTTTGAATCTGTCAGAATTTAAACCAAACTATTATTATGACTGGATTCCATGATTAAGTCCGCTTTTTCCAGATTTGCGGAAATCATAGGGCCCTGACTTTATTTTGCAAAAAGTTCATATGTTTGATCTATGTGAACCCCTGACATTTATTTTTAAGTCTGTGTTGTGTGGTTTTTGTTTTTGAGCAGCGCCACGAGAATGTGAGGAAGATGAGTTCCACTGTCAGAACGGATACTGCATCCGCAGCCTGTGGTACTGTGATGGAGACAATGACTGTGGAGATAACAGTGACGAGCAGTGTGGTGAGTTCCTTTATACTTCTTTCGGGATGATTTGTAAAACTCGCCCTGCTCCGAAATTGAATACTTCCCTAATATATGGTATGTAAAAAATAGTACACCAACAGACTGGTATGACAGAATACATAGTATTATAAAAACAGTAGGCAAAAAGTAACCGGATGACCTGCTACTTCCGGTGAGATTCTGAAGTTCGCATTAGATGGACTGATCCTATCCCATGAGGCCACGGGAGGGGATTTATGAATGGCAGTGAAGCGACACAACTCATACTGGTAGGTTATGTGACAGTAACAACATGGATGCAGAATGTCCAAATCATATTCATACTATATCGAACATACTTTTTTTAATGGTTGCAAAGTAAGTTTAAATTCAAATGTAGAACCTACTCGAACATTATATGATTTTGGATGTCTTGAATGTTGGAGATATTACACGAAGATAAAAAAACATCAAATACAAAAACAGTTGTAGAATTTTAAATACCAGCAGCGTTAAGTTTAGCAACAAGTTGTTGGTTAACATATGGTGCTGGAGAAAGACATCCTCATGAGAGTAGTGTGGTGTCTGTTTGGCACTTATGCTTTCTCTCTTCCTCCCATTAAGCTATCACAACAGGCAGGTCGTCCTTGATTGTAATTGGGGCCAGCTGGTCTTAATCACATACCTGCCAAGAGACCGTGGAAGGAGAAATATAGAGCAGAAGAGAATAGAACAGACTAGGGGTGTAACGGTACACAAACATGACGGTTCGGTATGTACCTCAGAATTGAAGTCAAGTTTCGGTACGGGTTCGGTACAGCAGGGGGGACAAAACTTAACATGAAATTGCTTTTTTTTTGTTTTTTTTTAAAAAGTGGTTTATTGAACATTGTCTCCTTTCAAATAAATTCAATTATAATTCACATTTTCTTAAGGATAAAAAAAACTCACGCTGTAAACTATACAGAGAGCCCTTTCTTGCACGTCATAACTTGTTTTCGTCACAAATTTATTTAAACATACATCAAATAATTCAAACATTACTAACAGGTAAAGTAAATATAATGAATACATAAGATAATTTTGTCCATGTTTTTAGTGAAACTTTGCATTACATTACAAACATTACATTATATAACAAAATAGTTAGTTTTTCTGGTGAACTAATATGCTGTGGACACTAAGTGACTTGCCTGAGGTAAATGTAATGCTACATGAGATATATGTAATATTAGAGGTATTGGCTGTTTTATTGATGTCTTTCTGCAGTTGAAATACTGGTTGAGAGATTACACGTAAACGTGTCTATGCATAGATCGTATGTTCTTGTTCTTCTGTGCTTTTTCCTCTTGTGGCGGTTAGCAAACAGCTTGCGTTACTGCACGCACGAGTGTGGATCGCCTTTGACTGACTGACTATTCGTTGTCTGACTGTACGCACCGAACCGCTACACCCTTAGAACAGTCAAGTCATCTTCATTTATATAGCGCTTTTTACAATACAGATTGTTTCAGAAGAAAAAAAAAACAGACCATTGCAAAAAGTTTAGCAAATACCTTTTGATTGTAGGCAAAAGGTGAGCTTGATTGTAAATCAGCAAATCACTGGTGGTGGTTAGTTCACAGCAGAGACAGAAATGACATTTTCCAATAAGTTTAAACTGATTTTGACCATGATTTGACCATGACTGATTTGCATGCATTTTACCCTTTTATAAGGACATTTTTTTTTCTTGCCTAATTAAATGTAGCCTGTGCATAACTTACTGTCAAATTATGACATTTAATTAATAAATTCAATTAAAATAATAAGACACTTTAGGGCTGTTACCAATCAAATTAAATCAGAATGAACAAAATCTGGCTTTACAATGTGAAGGAAACAGAAGCTGCTTCTGAAGTGGCATTTAGATGCATTTACACAGACTGTTTAATGCAGCTCAGAGGTAACATAAATGCATTTAACCTGCAGTTACAAATGCATAAATAATGTTTGTAGAGCAAAACAGGCAATATTGTGTCTAGTCACTTAATTGCTTTTGTGCTGATATTTGGGGCAAAAACGGCACTCTTTGTGAGATTTGCTTAACTATATCATGTGATATGAATATAGCCTAAAAGACAAATACTGGGGAATTTTAACTACATTTTAAGAGTAAATCATGCAGTAAGAGCACACACTTACTATATAATGTCAGATTGCACATTGTTAAAACAGCATTTAAGTTATTATAGTAGACTATATACATCTGCACTTATGTGCAGTTGTAGTGTGCTTCAAATGTTTAAAGTACATTTTAAAAAAGACATGCTTACTGATAATATATTCTGAAATAAAAGACCACCTAAATTTGCTTGTAGTGATTACAGTTACATGACTGTTTAACACACTTAAGTACACTTTTTAAAAGTGCACTTTGTTGTAATGTCAAATGAAAAGTTTTGTGTGTTTTAAATGATTATTTTAACTATCTTTTTGTTGTGTGTACTTTTAAAAAACACTTATTTTGATGTGTTCACTAACATACTAAACCACATGTGAAGTACTTATATACTTATATAACCTTAAATGTAATATGAAATAACACTATAGTTAAAATCATAATTTCACATACAAATGTGTAATTACAAATATGTTTAAATAAAAAACACACATTTCATATATAAATGACTTTCATTTTAATTAAGTGCAGTATTTTTCAAACTCGCGGTTCATTTAAAGATTCCTCCCCTTGCAGCAATAACAGCAGTTTAGACCTTGTGCTTTCTTGTCATCAGTTTATTAAAATATTCAGATGAACTTTATAAACACAGGGTTGTCTAATCAGTTCTTCAAGATCTGCAAAATTAATTTTTACAATTTAGATTTTTTTTTTTTTTTAATGGTGTAGAATTTGGACCTGTTTTTTGTTTTTATTATTTATAGTTGTCAAAACATGCAGTAAATTGCATGAATAGATCCGTGAGCAGGTCATGAGCAAACATGGTCACGTTGTGTTTTCATACTTGCCATGTGTCATCTGTATGTCAGGGCTGCAGCTCTGCTCAAAAAAATTATAATCATTTATGGGGGACTGAACTAATTATTTTCTTTAATAACAGGCACATATTATAAGAAGGGTTTTAGGAGGGAGTAATTCAGAACATCATTTGTAGTCCTATATGGATGGCAAACAAACACAAAATCAGTGCATTCTCAAATAAGGAGGCAAGATCCTTTTTATTTATTTTATTATTAATTAAATGTTAATACATTTTCCTGTTACACTTAATGTTGTCACATTTCCTGCTTAAATAAACATTACATCAAAAAAAAAAAAGGAAACCAAATACAATTCAATTTTGTCTTTTTTATGTATTTTCATCAGTCATCCTGCTCCATGAACACTGGTCACAGACCAGATGATTGCTCACCAAAACTGGCGGGTCACGTTTCAGGAGCTTCGCATTTGTTAAACTATGAATAATGGTCCATTTTGTAGCATCTAAATTTGTCTAAAAGCCCAGAGACATGGCAATCATAACTTTGCAATGTATATGGTACTGGTGTGCCTATTCTTACAATTTGTTCTTGCAACTGTATTTCCACTTGCTTTTATTTTGGTTCTGAAAAACCCTCATAGTAGTACCATCTGCACATCTCAATGCATGACTTGTGTGTGTCCAGATAAGAGGAAGTGCTCTGATAAAGAGTTCCGCTGCTCTGATGGAAGTTGCATCGCAGAACACTGGTACTGTGATGGAGACACCGACTGCAAAGATGGAACTGATGAAGAGAATTGCCGTAAGTTTATGCTGGGATTGGATGGATGGATGGATGGATGGATAATCTGTCTATCTATGTCAGACAGATAATCTATCTGTCAGACATAATTATCCATCATCCCCATCCAATCCCATTCATCCATCATTCCAATCCAAACCCATCCATCCATCATCCCAATACAATCCCATCCATTCCAATCCATCATCCCTATCCAATCCCTCCCATCCATCCATGATCCCAATCTAATCCCATCCATCCATCATCCCAATCCAATCCCATTGATCCATCCATCATCCCTATACAATCCCATCCATCATCCCTATACGATCCCATCCATCATCCCTATACAATCCCATCCATTCCAATCCATCATCCCGATCCAATCCCTCCCATCCATCCATCATCCCAATTTAATCACATCCATCCGTCATCCCAAAATAATCCCATCCATCCGTCATCCCAAAATAATCCCATCCATCCGTCATCCCAAAATAATCCCATCCATCCGTCATCCCAATATAATCCCATCCATTCGTCATCCAAATATAATCCCATCCATCCATCCATCATCCCAATACAATCCCATCCATCCATCCATCATCCCAGTACAATCCCATCCATTCCAATCTATCATCCCGATCCAATCCCTCCCATCCATCCATCATCCCAATCTAATCCCATCCATCCATCATCCCATCCAATCCAATCCCATCGATCCATCCATCATCCCTACACAGATCCATCCATCATCCCTATACAATCCCATCCATCATCCCTATACAATCCCATCCATTCCAATCCATCATCCCGATCCAATCCCTCCCATCCATCCATCATCCCAATACAATCCCATCCATTCCAATCCATCATCCCTATCCAATCCCTCCCATCCATCCATGATCCCAATCTAATCCCATCCATCCATCATCACAATCCAATCCCATTGATCCATCCATCATCCCTATACAATCCCATCCATCATCCCTATACAATCCCATCCATTCCAATCCATCATCCCGATCCAATCCCTCCCATCCATCCATCATCCCAATTTAATCACATCCATCCGTCATCCCAAAATAATCCCATCCATCCGTCATCCCAAAATAATCCCATCCATCCGTCATCCCAATATAATCCCATCCATTCGTCATCCAAATATAATCCCATCCATCCATCCATCATCCCAATACAATCCCATCCATCCATCCATCATCCCAATACAATCCCATCCATTCCAATCTATCACCCCGATCCAATCCCTCCCATCCATCCATCATCCCAATCTAATCCCATCCATCCATCATCCCATCCAATCCAATCCCATCGATCCATCCATCATCCCTATACAGATCCATCCATCATCCCTATACAATCCCATCCATCATCCCTATACAATCCCATCCATTCCAATCCATCATCCCGATCCAATCCCTCCCATCCATCCATCATCCCAATACAATCCCATCCATTCCAATCCATCATCCCTATCCAATCCCTCCCATCCATCCACGATCCCAATCTAATCCCATCCATCCATCATCACAATCCAATCCCATTGATCCATCCATCATCCCTATACAATCCCATCCATCATCCCTATACAATCCCATCCATCATCCCTATACAAGCCCATCCATCATCCCTATACAATCCCATCCATTCCAATCCATTATCCCGATCCAATCCCTCCCATCCATCCATCATCCCAATTTAATCACATCCATCCGTCATCCCAAAATAATCCCATCCATCCGTCATCCCAAAATAATCCCATCCATCCATCATCCCAATACAATCCCATCCATTCCAATCCATCATCCCTATCCAATCCCTCCCATCCATCCACGATCCCAATCTAATCCCATCCATCCATCATCACAATCCAATCCCATTGATCCATCCATCATCCCTATACAATCCCATCCATCATCCCTATACAATCCCATCCATCATCCCTATACAATCCCATCCATCATCCCTATACAATCCCATCCATTCCAATCCATTATCCCGATCCAATCCCTCCCATCCATCCATCATCCCAATTTAATCACATCCATCCGTCATCCCAAAATAATCCCATCCATCCGTCATCCCAAAATAATCCCATCCATCCGTCATCCCAATATAATCCCATCCATTCGTCATCCAAATATAATCCCATCCATCCATCCATCATCCCAATACAATCCCATCCATCCATCCATCATCCCAATACAATCCCATCCATTCCAATCTATCATCCCGATCCAATCCCTCCCATCCATCCATCATCCCAATCTAATCCCATCCATCCATCATCCCATCCAATCCAATCCCATCGATCCATCCATCATCCCTATACAATCCCATCCATCATCCCTATACAATCCCATCCATTCCAATCCATCATCCCGATCCAATCCCTCCCATCCATCCATCATCCCAATACAATCCCATCCATTCCAATCCATCATCCCTATCCAATCCCTCCCATCCATCCACGATCCCAATCTAATCCCATCCATCCATCATCACAATCCAATCCCATTGATCCATCCATCATCCCTATACAATCCCATCCATCATCCCTATACAATCCCATCCATCATCCCTATACAATCCCATCCATCATCCCTATACAATCCCATCCATTCCAATCCATCATCCCGATCCAATCCCTCCCATCCATCCATCATCCCAATTTAATCACATCCATCCGTCTTCCCAAAATAATCCCATCCATCCGTCATCCCAAAATAATCCCATCCATCCGTCATCCCAATATAATCCCATCCATTCGTCATCCAAATATAATCCCATCCATCCATCCATCATCCCAATACAATCCCATCCATCCATCCATCATCCCGATACAATCCCATCCATTCGTCATCCAAATATAATCCCATCCATCCATCCATCATCCCAATCTAATCCCATCCATCCATCATCCCATCCAATCCAATCCCATCGATCCATCCATCATCCCTATACAGATCCATCCATCATCCCTATACAGATCCATCCATCATCCCGATACAATCCCATCCATTCCAATCCATCATCCCGATCCAATCCCTCCCATCCATCCATCATCCCAATAGAATCCCATCCATTCCAATCCATCATCCCTATCCAATCCCTCCCATCCATCCATGATCCCAATCTAATCCCATCCATCCATCATCACAATCCAATCCCATTGATCCATCCCATCATCCCTATACAATCCCATCCATCATCCCTATACAATCCCATCCATCATCCCTATACAATCCCATCCATTCCAATCCATCATCCCGATCCAATCCCTCCCATCCATCCATCATCCCAATTTAATCACATCCATCCGTCATCCCAAAATAATCCCATCCATCCGTCATCCCAATATAATCCCATCCATTCGTCATCATCCCAATACAATCCCATCCATCCATCCATCATCCCAATACAATCCCATCCATTCCAATCTATCATCCCGATCCAATCCCTCCCATCCATCCATCATCCCAATCTAATCCCATCCATCCATCATCCCATCCAATCCAATCCCATCGATCCATCCATCATCCCTATACAGATCCATCCATCATCCCTATACAATCCCATCCATCATCTCGATCCAATCCCTCCCATCCATCCATCATTCCAATACAAACCCATCCATCCATCATCCTAATCCAATCCCATCCATCCTAATCCAATCCCATCCATCCATCATCCCAATCCAATCCCTCCCATCCATCCATCATCCCATCATCCCAATCCAATCTCATCCATCCATATTGTCAAAAGTCATACAAATTGTCAAATTGGTGGAGCTATAGAGAAAATGTGCTTTCAGGTTAAATCTTTGATTATTTTAGATTTTCATAAATCCTTTCTACTCCTTGTAGGCCATCCACAACTCTGAATGTATAGTGTAGAACACAGATGCCAACCAAAAAAAATTCAGTCATGAATTTTTTTTCTTCATTTATTTTAAATAGCTGTTCAGAGGGATTTGTTGGACTGTTTCAGGGTGCATATGTGTGGGTGTGTAACTCGTGTTACATAACTTCTCTCTCCAGCATCTGACGTGATGACAGCCACATGCAGTGTTGAGGAGTTTCAGTGCGCATATGGCCGTTGCATTCTGGACATCTACCACTGTGATGGAGATGACGACTGCGGTGACTGGTCTGATGAGTCTGACTGTTGTAAGGATCGTTCATTCTTTCTTACTGTCATATCTTCCTTTTGTTTGAAATGCCTCTTTTCTCTCTACTCCCAATCATTAGAAATTATTCACACTTTTTCTTGTGAAAAAGAAACACTTTTTTAGCATACTTGTTATGAAAATATTATAATTAAGTGCAAACTGAATGTAATGTTTTCAGACACTTAACCCTTCGCTGGGAGTTTGATTGACAGGCAATCTAATCAGTCATAGAGCCGAGTCCGCCGTTTTGTTCAACAAAGCAGTGAGGGGAATTAGTAGAATATCGTTGTCAGAAAAATGGTGTATTGACGTCTTTCCTTCTGATGTTCATTCATGTTTATTTGATGCTATAAATTAACTAGTTGGAAGAGATGATCGGTTCACAAAACGCTTGGACTGAGGAGCTACAGCAATCTGTCACGACACATTAAAGAGTCACAAAACTGAATTTGTTGTTTAAATGTTTTTAAAAATTACAAAATGTCAAATTTAAGAATTTGTTTTGAGAGCCAAAAGTAACCTGCTCTGTCTTCTTTGATCCACCATTTATTTTTCACTACATGAGAACATTATGTGTGGCATCAAAGCGGCATTGCTTGTTGAACGTAGCAACAGTAACTAAAGGGGGCAGGTCATTGCTAATGGTCAGTTGCTTTAAATTTGTATCAAATTCACTTAAAGTAACCCACCAAAAGTAGGACTTAATACATCTTTATTTGTAAGTTAATTGTGATGAAATATATAATATATTAACAGGCACGAGAACCGATAATTAAGTCCTTCTCATTGCCGATACCGATAACCAATAAGTTCATACTTTTATATTATAATTTCCATTTAATCTGCATTGTGAACCCAGGAGAATAGAAAATCTAAGATGCACTGATGAAACCGATATTTTATTATAGCCCTGGCCTAACTGTAACGGCAAACATCAGTCCTGATTATTCAAATGTTTTTTGTGTAAGGCACCACGAACAGCCCCTAATAAAGCTTCACCGCGATGACGACCTTTCACGTGACGTATAAGATTTGTTGTTAAAACTTGATGCCTTTTTTCCTCCTCTCTGAATCCTTGCTAACATGCTTTGCAAATGGCATTGTCCTCCGCTGCCACCTTGAAAAACTTCCAGACCGGCGAAGTGTTCAGATAATGATGTAAAGAGCGCGACACACTTTTAAAGCTGCAGTCAATTGCAATCGGAAGTGGATGAATCTTAGATAAATGAGACCGATTGATTTACCAGCCTGCGTACTTTATCGGATCTAGTTATCGGATTTCAGATGACGTCATTTTCACCCTTAACGGCCGATAATTTATCGGTCCGATAAATATTGTGCATCCCTATACTGAAAAAAGACAACATCAATATACATCATGCATCAATGTAGTATTTGTTTTACACAGTTTAGTTTAAGTTGGTTTTAATGAAAAAAGTCACTCAAACAAATGTCATAACTTCACATACATTTACAGTAATTAGAATTGTTTTAAGCTAAAATATTATAATTGAAACAACCCTTGTGAACTGAATGTGCACTTGTAGTGTCCTTCAAATCTTTAAGTGTACTTAAAGAGATTATACTTTTACTTATACACTTTTAAAAAAGCCCATTACAATGTCAAATGAAAAGTTTTACTTTAAAGTTTACTTTTGTTCACTTATTTTGATGTTGATTAACATACTAAAGCAAATGCAAAGTACTTGATGATAATTTTAACCGTGGTGTGTTATTTGACATTACATTTAAAGTTAATATATGTTAAATGTACTAAATTGCAACTTGTGTAATTACAAATATATTTAAATACACGACATACAAGTTTCAATAGAACTTTTATGGGAATAGGGTTTTATGGGTGTGCATAAATCTGATTTGGTGTTTGTGTCGTGTGAACGCAGCATCCCACCAACCCTGCCGTTCTGCAGAGTTCATGTGCAGCAGTGGCATGTGTATAAATGCAGGCTGGAGATGTGATGGAGAATATGATTGCGACGACCAATCAGATGAAAAGAACTGCAGTGAGTTACTGTTTTATTGTTGTGTGTGTGTGAGAGAGAGTGAGTGAGTGAATTTCACATCTGTTGCATGCCTCTTTTTCACCGTCAGGCACTTCGATGTGCATGGCTGATCAGTTTCGCTGTATGTCTGGTCGATGTGTGCGGTTGTCATGGCGCTGTGATGGAGAAAATGACTGTTCTGATGGCAGTGATGAAGAAGGCTGTGAAAAGACAGGTGAGGAATATAAACATACGTTTTACCTCTTAATAGCACATCATATAAGTTCCGATGATAAGTCCCAGATATACTTATGGCGAAGTTCTTTTTCGTTTTGGGGTCGAAATACATGACCAGCAATATACTGTTATCGAGCATCTGTTCATCTGATGATATGCAAATGCGTTGCCTTCTAAAAAACAAAATAAACGCACAACAAAATTGAGAAAACGGAAAGCATTCTTTGATAAAGCATAAGAAAAGCATCTGATCATAGTAATGTGGATATCTTTGCATGAGCTCTTCTATTCAGCACTCTAGTAAAGTCACGTTTATATAACACTTTACAATAGATTTCTTGAAAATATTTTTACTATAAAGCAGTTCCTCAAGTGTGTTTTCACTCCTGGGTCACGTCTAATCGCAACGGACTTGTGAGGAGAAATGAACTGGAAAAGATTTCCATGTGAAAGAAGGTGGAGCTATTACGTAATCGCCATGGACAAGTGCTTGTCAAAGGTCTTTGACAGCTACAAAGCTGTTTCGAACTCCCAAAACGAACTCCTGATTTTGTTCAAAATCACATCAGTCTGTTCTTCGGTTTTGCTTGAAGTATATCGGGGCCTTTATTCTAAACAATAACAAAAGCGTAGCTTGATGACACCTTGAATGAGCGTGGAATCATGGGAGTCGTCATCTTCACCTCCACAGCCGATGGCAAGCAATCCGATGGGACTCATGGATGAGCCAGTGTATTAAAGTTTTATTAACGTTAAAGAGATGTGAGGCCGAGAGCCTGGGACATTTTACCTTGTTGTTTTTATTGCCGCAGTCGGCCACCGCCGCTGCTTTCGCTTTGTACGTTTATTTTACAATTAAAATGAAGTTTAACGTTTGCTGGTGCCCGCCTCCTCCATACCTGAACTTTGTTACAGTTATGTTTAATCACTTAAATTCAGATTATTTTTATTTCATTCTAATGAAATAGCCATAAGTGCTGAATTACTACTCATACAGGTCAGTTTATTTGACAAATTAAAATTGTGGGGTAACGCACAAAATATTAAAAATACATTTGTGCGAGTTAAGTTATTTTATAACATTATTCTAAAACATACAACTAAAAGTAATGAGTCCACATGTTGTTAAAATGGGTTAAAATTTACCAAAACTCTGTGTATAGTTCTGGTTTATGAAATGGTCTACACTAGGGCTGCACGGTTTATCAGGTTTAGACTTCACGCGATTTGCCAAAGGCCAGTCCCTCCAGAAAAACGCGGGATATTTTTGCAATTTTATGCGATGAAATTGCGGGAACTTGCAAAAACTGCGGTTTTTGATGCAAAAGAGGAAAAAAAGGTGATCCCCCCCCAACACCCTGTTCTCACTAGATACTACCTTCATGTCAAGAGGCAGAATTACTAAATCACAGAATATTGAAGTTCTCATTCTGTTTTATTTCAGACCTTCATCAACACATGCCTCAACATTACAAAACATTGAGTCAAATAAGTTCTGTCGCTTTACAAAAGGAATATTCAACTTTTGTAAAAATGAATAAATAAAATATAAAAAAATAAAATGTGTGCTTCCTGTTTAACAGAAGTAGCGATACAAAACAGACGTCTTCTGTTAAATCAAGTGCTTCCAGTGCACAAAGTGCAATCTTACTGCAACGTAAATTATTTTACATACTACTAATATACTTGAAACTGTAAGGTTTTGGTACTGTTCTGTTACAAAAAAGTGCAATCTTACAACTGTAAAGTAGCATCAACTTCTGAATGAAACTACAACAGCCCACTGTGAAAACGAAAACTATAACTGCATAGCCTCTAACACTGGCCTATCATTCACCATCCTCAACATCCATCTCCTCCCCCTCCACCATCTCCTCCCTCTCAAATGCTCCACTGCGGACTCGTTGGTTGTGGTAAAGGAAGACTAAGGCTTTGAGGTTTTGGTTGGTAGTTAATCTTCTTCAGTTAGGGTTAGGGTTGCACGGAGTGCAAAATAATTTGCCCCCACTATCATGTAAAAGACCGGGAAACTGCTTCGCGCAGTCTTTTGAGCTTATTTTTGTTGGCAAATGAGAATTATTAGCGTGCTTCATCATGGTTTCACCGCGGGGTTTACAGATGACGTTCACGTCACGTCATTACGTCACTTCATAAGGTTCCCATGGCAATAGGGGGAAAATAATGGCACTTTACTTGTGTGAAGTAAACGCAACATTTTTTCAACTTTCTGCTAAGATATATGAGGACTTTATGCGGACTTTGGCTGATTATGCATGAAATCAAGCGATCGCATAATCGCGTTTTTCTGGGGGGACTGAAAGGCTGCGATTATTAATGCGCAGCTTGTCAGAGCTGTACGGCTCTGTGATCAGTAGTAAATGCTTCTCCATCTGAAAGCCAGAGGGCGCTCTTGCGCAGAAACTCAAAATACGTCCTGCGGCAGAAGAAAATGACCCTCATCATATCGCTGTAGCTGAATAAACAGAAGATTGAAACGCTTTGATTAAACATGACTATAAACACACGGCTGCCTTATTCTGTGTGAGAAAGCACATCCTCTCCAAGAGGGATGTTTAACTGTCGTTATGAAGAGAGTTTGGAGTAAAAACATATTAAATGTTGTCTTTTGTTGGACAAGATGTTAATAAATGCTCTGGAAAAATGTTTGCCGCACTCTGCTTCTTCAAATGGACATTATAAGCGTCTCAAAATCGCAGTGCTTTCAGATGGAGCCATACTTCATTGACAAGCTGCGTATAAAAAAATAATCGCAGCCTTTGCGGTTTCATAATAGACTAAGAATCGCGTTCAAGTTCAATGTTGTTTTTCGTATCATGGGAATAAATCGTGCTGCTCTAGTCTACACAGATATTTTGACAATGTACTCAAAAAGCATTCATATTTTCTAATATCTGCTTAATTACCTTTGCTGCATTTATAGTCTTATTCTTTCCTTTTTTACATTCCCCTTGTTTCTTAGAAACTCCTCCATGCGCATCAGATCAGTTTCTGTGTGAGAATGGCCGCTGTATCGGCCAGCGTAAGGTTTGTAATGACATCAAAGACTGTGAAGACGGATCTGATGAACATCCGTACCAGGACTGCCGTGAGTCTGCCGAATCCACTTTTGCATGCAGATTGACAAGCACATGTGAAGTCTTGCATAAGACAAATCGTGATAGTACCTCTGAAAATATCACATTCCCTCCTCTTTAACATTCAAATGCTTGTGTGTGTGTGTTTATAGGCTCCAAGTCAAGTGAAGAAAATTGTAATGTTAACAATGGAGGTTGCTCACAGAAATGCCAGATGTCTCGAGGTCTTGTGCAGTGCACTTGTCACACCGGCTACACATTAACACAGGATGGGAAGACATGCCGAGGTGAGCTCTAGACAAAGGGAAAAAACAAAGGACCGCTAAATGGGAAGACGGCTCATAAGAAAGTTAAATAGCAAGGGGATGTAAACTTTTGAGCAAGATTTTCTGTTATATTCTTTGGGTATTGGTAAATATCTAATATATATTTTTGTCTCTTAAATTGATGAATTCTCCTAGGGATTTATAATATAAATTAGGCACTTATTGTACAGTTTATATTCATTCATTTTGATCAATTTCTCCAGTTCTCATAGATGCAGTCTGTCTTTGTTTTTTTTCTGTTTCTTCATCTAATCCCAGGCAGACTGGATGACAATGAGATCAGATCTCACCGTCTGTTGTCGAACTACAAAAATCTCCCTTGACTATTACAGTTATTGGCAGAAGAACAATGTTTGGCACGCATTTGTAACACTAAAGAAAAAGATGAGACCCTTGTGAAAAAGAAGTGTAGTTTAGTGTACTTTTTTAAAGCGTACTCAAGGGAATAATATACTTAACCCTAAACCAAACCAATCACAACCCAATAGTAAGTTGTTGTTACTTAATATTACTCAATACTTAAATGTATAAATTACAGTGTAACAAAGACACGTTAAAATAGTGGGTTACACTTTATTTTAAGGTGTCAGTATTACAGTGTAATTATACATTTAAGTACTGAGTAATAACAATTAAATACATGTACTTACTATAGTATTAGGGTTAGGATGAGGGTTTGGTGTTAGGCATGTAATTATGCATAATTTCTAGTTATTACTACAGTAAATACATGTAACATATGTAACAATGACACTGTAAAATAAAGTGTTACCAAATACTGTAACCTAATAATGAAATAATAAGTCACTTAAGAATAAACTTTCATGACTTTGTTTCTTAAACGCATTTAAGTACACTTTTAAAGTGTTATTAAAAAATTAAAAGCTATTTGTACTAAATCGCAACTTTATCATTACAAATATATTTAAGGATAAATATATAATTTTGGAGTGCTTTTTGACCCACTAAGTAGGCCTTAAGCACATCTTCACATGCAATTTCATAATTCTCCTGTTTTTGAAATATTTTACTACAAGTGTACTACATACACGCTTCAATAAAAAAAATGCCATTATAATATATATTATGTTATATATTATAAATTTGAACGATAATACATTTTCATTTAATTGCAATTAACATGCAATTAAGTCTCCAAAAGCATTCTGTTCAGTTTGCTCTTAGTTGCATGTAATTATGCACAATTTATAGTTACTACTTTGGTAACTACATGTAATATATGTTACAGTGACACCATAAAATAAAGTGTTACCCATTATTATATTACCTGAAAAGCTATAAATAACTGAAGAATCTAACACGTCTAAGACTTCTGCACAGTACATAAACACTTAAAATACTGAGCGAATGGGCGTAAGAAGTGTGGCAGTTTAGTTTCATGGATATTATGGTACAAAATTACTTCTCTTCACTTCATTTATGTTCCCGAAGGGTATTGCATTAAGACCAGCATACAAACAGAACAATTTATAACATGCATTACGAACCCTGTTAAAAATACCACCATTAAAAATAGCATACAATACACAACGGAAACAAACAGCTACAGACACCATCCCCACTACCTACTACACCCTGCTCCACCCATACCCAAATTTAACAGAGAAATAGCAGTGGGAATGAATGGGTGTCTATACCTTTGACTTCTACCAGAGCAGAACCTGAAACTCAGAATAAAGAGGGTGGCAACGAAGTGTTAAAGTAGATCAAGCTTTCCTCACTACCTGACCATCATACAGATTGGTAGGATGACTCTGCCGGACACCTAAAACCTTGCTGCTGGCATGAACTATTTTTAAAAGTGCGGCTTTGCTTTCACATCAAGACTGCCATACCAGCATAACATTGAGAATTTTAAAACAGACTCAATAAAAGATTTATAAAACAAATCTTCTTACAAATCAACTAAATAAAAATCAGCTCGGTACAATTTTATTGAGCAAAGTTTGCTCTTATTACAGCTCATTTGGATCTTAAAGTAGAGAAATCAGGGATGTTTCTGGACACTTTCTTCACTGTAGTGTTAGAAACTGTTGAGTCTTACTGTCAGTATCTCTGTGCTTGAATCATCATGTTACTATACCTGAAGGGGAAATGAATCAATCCATTTTATTCATGTTTATTATGCATTTCATCCTCTCTAATCTTTTCTGCTTCTGTGTCTGAACTCAGATGTGGATGAGTGCGCGGATGAAGGTTATTGCAGTCAAGGCTGTACCAACATAGAAGGAGGATTCCAATGCTGGTGTGTTCAAGGTTATGAGCTTAGACCTGATAAACGCAGTTGCAAGGCTTTGGGTGAGGCTAAATGTCTATTATAAACGCAGCAAAACATTTGGGGTTTGGTGTCCAAATTAATAGCAAATTTCATGCTTTCTGTTCCCAGGTCCAGAACCGGTTTTGTTGTTTGCCAATCGGATTGACATCCGACAGGTTCTACCGCACCGTGCAGAGTACACATTGTTACTCAATAATCTGGAGAATGCCATTGCATTGGACTTTCATCATAGCAAAGAACTAGTATTCTGGTCAGACGTCACGTTGGACCGTATCATGAGAGCCAGCCTCAACGGTAGCAATGTGGAGGAGGTCGTGTCCACGGGTCTCGAAAGTCCAGGTTAGCAGTAAAGTTTTTTTCACAGTATATTCCTCAAATGCACTGCTGTCATTTTAGGACCCTTGCTTGCTTTTCGCTATACTCCACACTGCAAAAAGTAGTAACCGTCCGCTGTTACTTTAAAGATCTAGTATTTCTGCCTGATTTAACCCATGTTATTTAGTTTTGATGGTATAAATGAATGTATTTACTGATTCAGCCACATTGCATAATATTTTTCATTTGAGACCTTTATTTATATAGCGAAAGCAGAGGCAAAGCAGCTTTACATTCATAATTGGCAAATAATTTTGGCTGCACTGCAGCTCCCAAAGAAAGTGGTGTCATTGTCCAGCTTATTCTATCTATATATTCACTGCACAACTATTACCTTAATTAAATACACGGTTGTAAGATAAACATTCAAATTTATTTATTACAATGATTATTACACCAACTTTATATTGTGTCATTTAAACACGATATTAAACGGCTTTAATTGTTTATGAATGAATGATCTCAATCAAATCGTCTTGATAACTTTGAAAATTGGGCAGTGGATTTCTAGTTCCCAGCTTGCTTTGCATAGGACTGAATATGGAGAGTAAATGTTGAAATGAAGTGTTATTTTTTTTTAGTAAAGGGAAACGTTTAACCCTTATGTGCTGTTCGGGATGTTTTCATCCACTATGGGGAGTTTTTGAGTCTTAATTTGGCCATAACCTTCTCCGTGTTTCAGCAACTGGAATGATTTTTGGTGACAAATCTTATTTTGACACATATTTTGGGAAAATGCTTTGAAAATTTTCAAAAACTCAACAGTACTCTGTGGGCAAATGCACGACCCTTTCGTTATGTTCAGCCACGACTTTTAACTGCTTTAAAAATGATCAGATACATTTTTTTGTTTAAATCTATTAATGAAGGATTTTAACTCTTTAATTGCCAAATTCATAAATGATGCCACTGATTTGGGAAAAAAACGTGTCAAATATTAGAAACGACATTGGCTTTGATGCGTTGCTAGTTTTTGTGCAGCATCAGATTTTAAGGATTTTTAGGATTTAAATTTTTTTTTTTTTTTTTAAAATTTGGTAGTTTTTATCAGGACTGAGGTTGATTTAATAGATTTAAGCAAAAAAATTTGAAAAAAAATATTTATCTGATACATTTTTAAAGCAGTAAGGGTAGTGAAAGGGTAGTGAATTTGAACAATGCACAAGGGTTAAAAGTGTTTCTGTTATGTCGAAGCTTTCTTGGTTATCTTTGTGCTGAAGAACAGAACTCATGGTTATGGTTTTGGGAGGCGACATGGTGTGTAGATTTGGTTAGATTGACCAGTAATATCTTGCTTATTAAAATTACATGCTAAATAAGTTACATTTATCATGTTCTATGCTATGGTTCCTGTGGTTTGAAACTACTAAATTTTTTTTTTTCTTGAGTAATCAGTTTAAAAAAAACAAAAACATTAAGCAACATATAATTAAAGGGAAAGTTCACCCAAAAAAGAAAATGATCCTATGTTTTATTCACCCTCAAGCCATCCTAGGTGAACATCACTATCTTCTTTCAGACGAACACAATCTGAGATGTATTTAAAAATATCCTCCAAGGTTTATAATGGTTCTGAATGGGTGGCCAAATTTTGTCATTGTGTACGACGTTGCAGAACTTAAAGCTATTTGGGCATTCGTCGAATGATAAATTTTAAATATGTCTGATTGTGTTCATCTGAAAGAAGATAGTCATATACATGGATTGAGAGTGACTGTAGGGCTAACCGATACAATGCACAATTAACCGAATAAATAATGGAAAATTTGGGCATGCAACAAAACTCAAAAGCTCCCATTAAACTCGAGGTGTAAATCGAGATGCGGTGTAGACAGCTGCATTGATTATAATGGGATTGCAGCTACATTAAACTGTCTAAAACAGTTAGTGACAATTTCATTGATTGATAATGGAAGCATTCAAGGATTATGTTGCTTGCTTTGTGTATAATCTGTTCAAAATACGAGTAATTTCTTCGTGCTGCTTAGAGAATCAATGTGAGGTTTGACCGTTTAGGCAATGACTTGATTTATAGATGTATAAAACAGCAATAAAGTAAACAATCATTGGCTTATTTTGAATGCTTTTATAGCTTAGATGGGAAAAAAATGCTTAACAAAAGCTTTTATTAAATATGTATTATAAAAACAAAACTACCAAGGAACAAATAATTTTTTTTGTTATAGCCATGCAGTTTGATTCTCTCTGTTTCATTCTCTGCTTCCCCAAGGAAAAGAATAAAACTTAACATCTGAATAATAGTTACATGTAGATAACTTTTTCATTATTATTATGCTATCTTAGGTGGTTTGGCTATAGACTGGATTCACAATAAGCTCTACTGGACTGACTCAGGAACGTCTCGTATTGAAGTGTCCAATCTGGATGGCACACACCGTAAGGTGCTTTTATGGCAGAGAATGGAGAAACCCCGAGCCATTGCTCTCCATCCCATTGAAGGGTAAATATTCAGACTGTTGTTTTATTAACATATACTGTAAAATGCAATTTGCAAATAATGCTGTACTCTTCAAAAAGATATTCATCACAAACTTTGCATAATAAATAACACACTTAAGACGTTTTTAAAAAGTGCTATTTGTAATGTCAAGTGAAAAGTTTTACTTTGCAGTACATTTGATTTTATTTTAATAATCTTTTGTTGTGCTTTAAAGAAGTACATTGAATAACATAATAAAGAACATGTGAAGTACGTGATGAATTTTAACAGTAGTGTGTTGTTCAATACTGCATTTGAAGTTAATCTGTTTTAAATGTACTAAATTGCAACTTCATCATTACATACAAGTGTCACACAAGACAAGTTTTCATAGAAATGATTTTAGTGCGTTTTAGTTTAACCATATCTCAAAGACAACAGAAGTGACTACGTTACATAGAAATTAAAGATGCACATATTAAATTACAAATAAAGTCATACTTGAGTGGGTCAAAAAGTTCAGTTAATTGAATTTAATATAAATGTAAACTTTAACCCATTTCTACGGTGGCTGAGAGAGCTCAACGCGCTGCAAATAAGAAAACGCATGCAAATAGAAAAAAAGCACCAGCAAATTAAGAAAACGTGATCATCAGTTTGACAACACATGTGCTGCAAATCCTCACAACACAAGCAAACACAGAAACGTGCTGCAAAGAGCACAAACCACAACGGAAATGTTTCAAGGGGACCCCAAAAAGTGATGAACCCTTCTAGGAGCTGCTTATTACCTGTGTTCGAAACCACTCACCCGTTCACTTATTCACTAATCCATATGTAGTGTACGGCATTTGAGTGCACAACCTGTTCACAATCATTTAAATACTATAAAAAAAATGCAAACAAAAATAAACACACATTAACAAGTGTACATTATTTCATTTATTTATTATTTTTAATAAAGTGTTTTTCAGTTTGCTAGAAGCTCGCGCTCACAGATGACGCGGTCGACAAGCGCCTCAGGCGGCCGTTACGATGACGTTACATTAGTACGCTACAGATGATTAACGAATATTTTTAAATCATCCACTAAATTATCATCTCTTAAAGTTGAATGAGCTAAAAAAATGCCACATATTAAAACACGTTGCTGTTAGTGAAACACACTACATTGAGTTAATGCCTACATAATATAGTTTTTAGCTTGTGCTGTTCGTCATGTAGGGTTCGTCACTTTTTGGGGTCCCCTTGAAACATTTCCGTGTGGTTTGTGTATTTGCAGCGCGTTTCTGTGTTTGCTTGTGTTGTGAGGATTTGCAGCACATGTGTTGTCAAACTGATGATCACGTTTTCTTAATTTGTTGGTGTTTTTTTCTATTTGCATGTGTTTTTTTTTAAATTCTCAGCGCATTGAGCTCTCTCAGCCACTGTACATTTCTATTTAATTGCAATTAACATGCAATTAAGTGTCTCAAAGTATCACGTTTTACTTAAAAGTCCTCTAAAAATGTACTTGTTTTTCACAAGGGACATCAGACTCTTTCCTCATGCTGAGATTTCTTTAATTTAAGTGTGTTTAAGTGCTGTACATTTATTATTTTGTATACCGAAAACTGTCACTGCCTCTTTGTTCTTTTGCATGGGGGAAAAAATCCCCTTTTGTGACCAGAAGTTGTTCTGTAATAAGCAATGGCAAGCAGAGCATGAAACCATTCTGGTGACTTCTGGCTAAACTTCGTAACTCAATTTGCTTCTAATCACAAAGACTGTGCAAAAATTTTATTCAGAGATTGTCACAAGGCTTGAGTTGCATCCGACGCTCATCGTGGCTCTTTGTCATGGAGGACAAAGGGGGTTTTGAAATCTGGCATGAATTCTCCCTCTCCAACAAGATTTAGCGGCTTTGCGTCCGCTGATTCTTCCACATAGATGCATGAAGATATGCTGTATGTGAGAAAAGCCAAAGCATTACATTAATTTTCAGAGGGAAACAATGCATGATGGAGAATGTAAAAAAAAAAGATTATTAGAAATTATTTCAGTCCTTACTAAAAATATCGCTCATGTTTTAAAAAGGAGCCCCAAAGAAAAATTAGTATCTACCACTAACTTGGAAAACTTGGTAAAATCCGGTTATAATTGTTCTTCAAAAGCACTATGTAAACACAGCCTCACTAACCTAATTCCTGTAAATTGTATGATGTCAGAATTTAGTTGGAATCAAAAAGGACATTTTATTTTTTGCTTCATTGGGTCCTAACTGCACATTATTACATTAAGATACAACTATGTTTCTAAGATCACTTATGCTCTGTTTTTAGGAAGATTTACTGGACTGACTGGGGAAATATGCCACGCATTGAATATGCCAACATGGATGGTTCTAATCGGAAAATAATTGCTGATACACACCTATTCTGGCCCAATGGACTCACTATTGACTATGCCGGTCACCGTATGTACTGGGTGGATGCCAAACACCACGTCATTGAAAGAGCTGACCTGGATGGGAAGAATAGAAAAGCTGTCATTAGTCAAGGTAAAAAAAACCTGACCTTTTATTCTTTTCCCAGATGCTTTTATGTATTACGTATTAGATGGTACTTATAAAGTGGTAAACGTAGGTCACGGTTTCACAATTAATATTGTATGTTTTTAAAGATGTCTCTTAGGCTCACCAAGGCTACATTTATTGGATCAAAAATACAGTAAAAACTGTAATATTGTGAGATATTATTATAATTTAAAATAGCTGTTTTCTATGTGAATATATACTAAAATATAATTTATTCCTTTTAATGCAAAGCTGAATTTTCAGCAGCATTAGTCCAGTCTTCAGTGTCACATGATCCATCAGAAATCATTCTAATATACGGATGAGAACAATTGTGATTCTTTTGAAAGTTCAAAAGAACGGCTTTTATTTAATAGAAATATTTTTTAACGTTGTAAATGTTTTTACTGTCACCTTCAAGTCACTCTTGATCAATTTTAATGAATCCTTTTTAAAAAAATAGTATTTAAAAAAATCAATCATCAGTGACAAATGGAGATTCACCCATAGTCAAAAGCAAAAGACTTCAGACTGCGAAGTTGAATTGAACTCAACAGGCAACGTTTAATACACACTAAATACGCGTAGTCACGTGATTTTTAACAATTTGAGAACAAAGTATAATAATAATTTGCACAGTTTGACGTGATATGAGCCAAGCGAACGTTAGATTTAATCCCCATTGGCCGTGATTTATTGTAATGTTTTTTATTTTCTCAGTTGGTCAGAACAAAAGTGGCAGACATGTTACTTATTCACATGACTTTTTCCGCAGAAAATTCTAATTTTGGTCATACTACCAAGAAATAGAATCTGATTCCGATGTGGTGACTGACAGCAAATCCTCCGTGCTGAGCCGTGCCGATGCACAACCCGTGTAAAGATAATTCCGCAAAAATGAAACTCCATGTTTCAAACAGAGATGGCGACAAAGGGGCAAAACTTATGGCCTGGAGTTGTTTCCGACATTGATTATAATAAGAGCCATTATTAATTATTTACCACCAATAAAAATTAATTATAAATCAGATGATGATTTCTGAACGATCATGTGACACTGAAGATTGGAGTAATAATGTTGGAAATTCACCATTGCATCACGGGGTTTCAAAATATATTCAAATGGAAATCATTGTAGTGTGATTATTGGATTAACTAGGTCTCTTAGTTTGATTTCACACACACACACACACACACACACACACACACACACACTTAACATTTTAAAAAGAGGCATTATTGTTTTATTCTAAAAGTTTTCTGAGTAAACTTTTAAAGTGCATCTTATGCACATTATTTTAAAACACACTTTGTTACAGCAAAACATTAATTCTATTGTCAGTTCAGTGTTTTAACAGCTGTAAAGGCTTACAGACTTGGTTCAACTTGGCTAGGCTGCTGTGCTTTTTTGAGTATTCTGTTCATTTGAGGATAAGCAGTGTCTTGTAAATAAATTCAGATGTCTCTCTGATGTGTGATAGAGTGCAACCCATGTTCCCTCTAAATGGCACACTAGAAAGGAAGACTAAGCCTCGGGGTTTGCTAGAACAAAATACCTGTGCACCTGGGAAAGGGGGGGGGGGTATTTAGAGCTGAAAACTGAGCTCTAAAAAAAAAAATCAACGCAGATTTCCTTACAGTGGTCATCAATGACAGATTTACTAAGGAGGGAGGCACCAGCATTATAAAAAAAAAAAAAAAATTAGAGTACACACAGACTCAGAAAAGATATGCTGACTGGAAAAACAAGATCAAAGGTGAATGATGATTGAGACGACAAGAGAAAGGTACCAGCAAGGAGGGACAGCAGATGGCAGCGGAGTTGGAAACAAAAGAAAAAAGAGATTGAAAAGGCAAACAAACCCTCTAACTCAAACCTATCCTTGGTTCTCTACAAAGATAAGATCACAAAACAACCCCACAGTGTGTGTACACCTGGAGAAGGGTGAAAGGTGCAGAAACGGAGGGAGATACAGGCAGGGCGCAATACACGCCTATAGTTTGGCAGAGTGCCAAGTGTAAAGAATAAGCTAGAATTTGGAGCAGAAATGCAATGCAGAAAAGAAGAGAAATAACCGAAAAAATAGGAGGTTATAATAAGTATTTTGAAATAGGAGGTTATAAATGCCTTTTGTTGATTGTGGAAGAGGTCTTTAGCTGTAGGTTTCAGTAGGGATGGTAGGGACAACTTTTTATCTGCCATCAAGTGTTGTTTGACGGGAAGGATTTTCTATGCACGGTTGGATGGAAAGTAGCTAATTAGTAGTTTGATAATTGTTTACCTCATCTTCTTTGAATTCAAAGTTTAAAGTATACCAGATTGTTGTCATGTCTAATTTGATCCCAAATTCCCAATAAACCCTTATTTAGCATACTTATTGCTGAAATAATATACTTAAGTGTGATGTTTTCAGACTCTTAATTGCATGTTAATTACAATTAAATTAATGTATAAAATGAGTTTAAAAGATATGCATTCTGCTGAATTTGTTTTTTTTTGAGCCACTTAAGTACATCTTTGACTCTTTGACATTTCATAATTGCTTATATTGTGTTAATATTTGTGAAACTTGTATGTCATGTATTTATATTTGTAATCCTATATTTGTTATGATGAAGTTACAGATTAGTATATTTAAAATAAATTTAAGGATTAATTCACTTTCAAATGAAAATTAGCCCAAGCTTTCCTCACCCTCAAGCCATCCTGGGTGTATATGAGTTTCTTCTTTCTGATGAACACAATCAGAGAAATATTAATAAATATCCTGACACATCCGAGCTTTATAATGGCAGTGAACAGGTCCACATGGTAAAAAAAAAAAAAAAAATATATATATATATATATATATAATAAGTTATGAAGTAAAATATCTAGCTACTGCCAGACGGCCTTCTGTATTCAACGTACGAAGAAAGTGTAAACTGGCGTCGCGTCAGTTACACTTTTTCCTGTAAATTTAATAGCATAAGCTTTTTGAACTGCAAGAGTTTTACACGTCATAACTTGTTAAATATGAGGATTTTTTTTTTTTTTACACACACAAACGCATCGCTTCACTTCAGAATGCCTTTATTAACTCACGGAGCCGTGTGGAGTACGTTTATGATAGATGGATGTAGATGGAAGCACTGTCTTCAGCTCGTACTCATGACTCATGTGCACTGCCATTATAAAGCTCAGATGTGTCAGGATATTTATTAAAATATCTCAGATTGTGTTCATCAGAAAGAAGAAAGTCATATACACCTAGGATGGCTTGAGGGTGAGTAAAACTTGAGCTAAATTATCTTTTAACTTTAGATGTTAAAATCAAATAGGGCAATATAGTTAATTTCAAACAAATACTTTACATGTGCTTTAGTATTGTTAGTCAACAAGTGTAAATGTACATCTTTAAAGCACGACAAAAGATTATTAAAACATGATGTAAATTGCACTTTAAAGTAAAACTTGATTAATTTGACCATTATTACAAATGTAATGAAGTCACACGTGTGTTTATGGAGTATTTTACAACAGCTTAGAACACAGCTCAGCCAATTGTACAGTCATGGCCAAAAGTTTTGAGAATTACATAAATATTGGAAATTGGAAAAGTTGCTGCTTAAGTTTTTATAATAGCAATATCCCTATACTCCAGAATGTTATGAAGAGTGATCAGATGAATTGCATAGTCCTTCTTTGCCATGAAAATTAACTCAATGCCAAAAAAACCTTTCCACTGCATTTCATTGCTGTCATTAAAGGACCTGCTGAGATCATTTCAGTAATCATCTTGTTAACTCAGATGAGAATGTTGACGAGCACAAGGCTGGAGATCATTATGTTAGGCTGATTGGGTTAGAATGGCAGACTTGACATGTTAAAAGGAGGGTGATGCTTGAAATCATTGTTCTTCCATTGTTAACCATGGTGACCTGCAAAGAAACGCGTGGAGCCATCATTGCGTTGCATAAAAATGGCTTCACAGGCAAGGATATTGTGGCTACTAAGATTGCACCTAAATCAACAATTTATAGGATCATCAGCAACTTCAAGGAAAGAGGTTCAATTCTTGTAAAGAAGGCTTCAGGGCGTCCAAGAAAGTCCAGCAAGTGCCAGGATGGTCTCCTAAAGAGGATTCAGTGCCACCAGTGCAGAGCTTGCTCAGGAATGGCAGCAGCAGGTGTGAACGCATCTGCACGCACAGTGAGGCCAAGACTTTTGGAAGATGGCCTGGTGTCAAGAAAGGCAGCAAAGAAGCCACTTCTCTCCAAAAAAAACATCAGGGACAGATTGATCTTCTGCAGAAAGTATCGTGAATGGACTGCTGAGGACTGGGGCAAAGTCATATTCTCCGATGAAGCCCCTTTCCGATTATTTGGGGCATCTGGAAAAAGGCTTGTCAGGAGAAGAAAAGGTGAGCGCTACCATCAGTCCTGTGTCAGGCCAACAGTAAAGCATCCTGAGACCATTCATGTGTGGGGTTGCTTCTCATCCAAGGGAGTGGGCTCACTCACAATTCTGCCCAAAAACACAGCCATGAATAAAGAATGGTACCAAAACACCCTCCAACAGCAACTTCTTCCAACAATCCAACAACAGTTTGGTGAAGAACAATGCATTTTCCAGCACGATGGAGCACCGTGCCATAAGGCAAAAGTGATAACTAAGTGGCTCGGGGACCAGAACGTTGAAATTTTGGGTCCATGACCTGGAAACTCCCCAGATCTTAATCCCATTGAGAACTTGTGGTCAATCCTCAAGAGGCGGGTGGGCAAAAAAAACCCCACTAATTCTGACAAACTCCAAGAAGTGATTATGAAAGAATGGGTTGCTATCAGTCAGGATTTGCCCAGAAGTTGATGGAGATCATGCCCAGTCGAATTGCAGAGGTCCTGAATAAGAACGGCCAACACTGCAAATACTGACTCTTTGCATAAATGTCATGTAATTGTCGATAAAAGCCTTTGAAACGTATGAAGTGCTTGTAATTATAGTTCAGTACATCACAGAAACAACTGAAACAAAGATCTAAAAGCAATTTAGCAGCAAACTTTATGAAAACTAATATTTATGGAATTCTCAAAACTTTTGGCCACGACTGTAATTAAAGACTGGAACCGAGTTATAAGTACCTTAGGGCATTTGTGGGCCAATCAGAATCAAGAATTCTGTGTGTGTTTGTGTGTGTGAGTGTGTGACATTCACAATATTTACCCAGGTCATATTTGAGCTTAATGTAGAAAGTGTAGACAAAAAGTTTTTTAGTTAATGTTTTTTACATATGCAACTATTCATTTGAAGTGGAGAACCTAGAAATAATTTGGTCAAAGATAACAACATTTTTACCTTGTTTTTTACTCTTAAACATTAATTAACTCTCGATCATCTGAGTATATTGATTATTGGAAGGCAGTCCACTTTCTGTAACACGGTTATGTCTTGGGTTTTAGTCTGCAGTCCACTCATGATCCTAAAGTCTCAACTTTCTTTCCGTCTTCCAGGTCTTCCACATCCTTTTGCCATCACCGTGTTTGAAGACAGTCTGTACTGGACTGACTGGCACACCAAGAGCATCAACAGCGCAAACAAGTTTACTGGCAAGAACCAAGAGGTCATTCGGAACAAGCTTCATTTTCCCATGGACATCCACACGCTGCACCCGCAGAGGCAACCTGCAGGTCAGCTAAACACAAGTCCTTATTACTCGTAGTGTAGTAGAAAATGATTATACTATACAATCGTTACAAACACAAATCATATTGAAATGAATGCAACATAGGCTCATTTGGGAAAAATTTACCTTTACCTACATTTTTGTAAACTCCAAAAACGTACCTATACATACAATTCACTACGTTTTCGAGCTGAAATGAACATTAGTGTCTGTAAAACCTGAACTACTTTTATTCCTTTTCGAATCATGATTGCAGGGGCAGATTATCGATTAATGAAGACTTATTTTCATCCTGTTTCTCGCACAATACTGTGTTATGACCTCAAAACAGTTTTTATCATAGCGCATACATTTGCATCACATAACAAGCTTAATATTTAAGGCTTATCTGATGTAGTAAACTTGCTCAGTAACTTCTCCCATTTGAATCCGTTAACACTGTTGGTTAGGTTTAGTGTAGGTTTTGGTTAAGTTATTTTCAAACGCAATAGAGCGTCACTCACCGGACTTTTCATTACTGAACTGCTACGATACATACGTCATCCAACATAAAACATTGCCAGATTCATGTTTACCTGTTTTGGACAACTTCATTCACTTGAATAAAACTTCTACATTTCATTTTGAAAGTGCCGTGAAACTTGAATTTTTTAGAAATGTCGCCACTGTCAGGTGTGTTTTTTTTTGTTTTTTTCCCAAAGTGAGCCTGGGTTAAGTAAGTAATATTGCCGTTATATTTTCTTGTTATTTTTAGGAGGGAGAAATCGCTGTGGGAGCAATAATGGGGGCTGCAGTCACCTGTGTCTTCCAAGCAATAAGACCTACACCTGTACATGTCCTACAGGCTTCAAAAAGGTGGACCACTATAACTGTGCCCAGAGTAAGTACTGCTTGTTTTAGTTATTGATCCTTATTCATGCTACAACATAAGCCCTTTACCTTAAGGGGACAGTTATGTGAGAAGAGCAATACAAACTTCCAGAAAGTGTTTGTGTGCATCATTGTGTTGATACTATGAGGAGCCTCTTACTCACTGACAGCAGGCAAGACGAGAGGTGTAATGTAGTCTCACAGATGCATTCTGGGTAATTTATAGAAATTTAATTATACATTCAATAGAACACATAATGCATTCAGAAGTTCTCTCAACTATTGTATTATTAATAATAATAATACATCATTTTTGTAATAATTGTAAATGTAACAATACTTTTTTGTTTATTTGAATTTGTTCATTCAGTAATAGCTACATACATTAAAACCCTGCATCACAAACCCTTAACAGTTCAGCAATATTGTATAGTATCAACCCTTTGTTTAGAAAAATGTACAAATTCATCCTCAGGTGGTTTTAAACCCTCAGTAAGAATCTGTAGCAAGAGACAATTGCTTAAGAGGTGCATCTTTAAATCGACACCACTATCTTAATATATAGTAAGTCAAAAGTAGGTTTTTAAATTTAGTACTAAATCAATACAAAAGTTTTTAAATGATATAATGTTACCTGTCTTTATGCAGTACAAATTGAAATCAGTTCAAAACTAGGCTACTGTTTGACTAACAGAAAATTGTCATCATATCATTATTATTAACACAATTATCACTTTTAACTAGCTAAAAAACATTTCAAAATTCTCGAATTTATGATCACAGCAAAAATGAATACTAGCCTAACTAATATAATGAAATGTAAATAGTCAATAATAAAATAAGAGATAAATACATGCAAGAGAACAAAGATAGAAATTAAACACTTAACAGTTGGCCTACTTGTGAAAACTGTCGCTGTTTGAAATAAATATACACAGATACCATTAAAGCTACACAAGTTATTTAGTTAAGAGTGGTGAGTGATTCTTTTTTTCTTTTATTGTTTGATTCATGATATTGAAACAGAATGTGTATGATTCCGCTGTCATTTTAACACCTAAGGATGTCACCTTCTATTGACACACATCAAAAAATGCTGTTGATGTTTGAAATGACCACAAACAAACACGTTCCTACCCAAAAGGATTATACCACTTTCTTGATAGCTCCTCCCCCAAATGCACAATCACCCTATGCAACACAGGGACCTCCCCCTAATGAGTTTATACGTCCCTTAGTGCCAATTGGCTACAAGTGTGTTTTGATGCTCAGTCCGATCCACTTTCAACGTTTCTCAGAGGTCACTTACTGCATCTTTTAAGTCTTTTTAAGTGAATTCTCATCAGAACGGGCATTTTGACATTTTGTGTGTATTTGCTCAAGACATGGAAGATGACTCAATTCGGTCTCGTGCTGTCTGAGAGGTGACTTTGTGTGCGTGCGCGTGCAAACATCTATCACAGCGCTCCAGTACTGCACTGAGTTCTCTTTCGCAGCGTCTTGTGCTTGAATGGCTTAAAATCACTTGTGTAAACTGACCAGACTTAAAAACACTTATGATTTCTTGAAGAAGCACCCCTGGCCCGATCATTCAGATAGGTGATTAAAGTTTTAGGGGGCCTGAGACGACAACAACCAAATAAAAAAAGGGCCTAGATCGCCTCTGGTTGGGACAACATTTGGGGAATTATGAGTAACATGAGTTATGTAGCTTCAAGGAAATTGCTTTTCTTAATATTTGAGACTCAAAAGGGTTCATAAACTGGGATATATGTAGTTGGTTTTTATAGTGCAGTAATATGTACCCTTAAATATGATACTTATGCTAATATTGTGAAGATATCAGTAGTCGATCTGTGTCAATTGCAGCTGCTCGACTAACCATCCTTGTTTACAAGTAACAAAAATGAATACAGCAACAAACATGTCATTTAACAAATTTGTCATTTTCCTTTCATAATGATCACATTTCTGACTTTGTGAAATAAATGCTTGTCTATACTGATGAACTTTTCAAATCTGAAGAACTGACAGGAGACCTTTGGTCTTTGATCAGGTCTTGACAAGTTCCTGCTTTTTGCCCGAAGGACGGACATCCGTCGAATCAGCTTTGACACTGAAGACAAGTTGGATGATGTCATTCCACTGGCTGATATTCGAAATGCCGTGGCCCTGGACTGGGATTCCAGTGAGCGATATATATACTGGACTGACGTCACCACTGATTCCATCAACAGAGCAAAATGGGATGGCACCAAACAGGAGGTTAGCAGGAATTTAGCCTGAGACCCAGAAACAGATTTACTATCTTATCTAATATAAAAAAACAACCTCATGATAATCACCTGTAAATGCATAATTGAGAATAATGAAGCAATAATGACATGTCCTTTATAACTCTTGAAAGCATTGAAGAAAAAGCAGACAGTAGCTTTTGATGGGTAACAGGTAGGTAGAACAGGTAGTTCTTTGTGGCTGCTCATCATTTACAGAAACATAAATCTCTGTTGCTACTGCATTTCCTATTACACCTGGAGTGAGAGTATGTGGCTTCAAACATTATGACATCCCGTCTATGCTTTCAGTTTAGTAGAAATTTCATTCCGTTTATTGGTCTTTCATATATTGCTAAAGATATATGACAAACTGAATGAGCTTTTTGACTAGAAGCAAAGGTTTAAGAAATTTGGCAGCTATTACATTAAAAATACAGTTGTACTTGCATGTGTCTTGATATTAGTGCTAAATATTAATGACAAGTTGCAGTAAATCTCATTATATTAATTTGGAAAGAATTTTCTATAATAAGTGTCTGTTTCCAGGAAAAAAGGGAATATTCTCAGAACTTGTGGCAAGGTTCTCTCCGATTTATGAACAAACGTCCATTAACATTAATAATATATTTATTCCAAGTTATATATTTAATAATGTTCACAAAATGGTAACATAAACATTTCAGGAAAAAAAAAAAACATGAACAATGTATAAATAATGTTAAGTTGGATGTTTGTCTGATGTTATTTTTTAAATGTTACTTCTTGATTTGGAATTTTCAGAGAACATTCAAGGGTAACTTTTCATAGCTTTTTAAATAACTTTGTCCGATAACTTTCATGTTTGCAACATTAGCGTTTCTAAATTAGAACATGTTTTTGTTAGCTATGTTGTAATTGAAGTGGATGAACTTCAGAGTATGCCATGGTGTTACCCTTAATATTTTAATTGAATTTTATAAATCTAATTTAATATATGTATGTGTGTATATATATATATATATATATATATATATATATATATATATATATACACACATATATATATATATATATATATATATATATATATATATATATACACACATATATATATATATATATATATATATATATATATATATACACATATATATACACACACACATATATACATACATATATATATATATATATATATATATATATATATATATATATTATGATACTTCTTAAAAGTTTTAAAATGTTGATGAAACTTAACTCTGCTTTTTCAGACTGTCAGAGAATCACCAATTGTTGTTTAAATGACATTAAAATTCAAAGTAATCACTAACTGATAATCTAAAATACTTTTCACATGTAACTGTAATCTGATTACCACCCATTTAAAATGTAACTGTAATGAAATACAGTTACTAAAATTTTGTATTTTAAATACGTAACAATGCGATGTGTAAGTAATAATGATTTTTAAGTGCCCTTTATGTTACTCCTTTATCCTTGCCTTTGCTTAGGTCTGTGGACGTCACTGCTGTTGGATGTTTGGATGTCTAATGTATGAACTATACTCACCTAAAGGATTATTAGGAACACCGGTTCAGTGTCTCATTAATGCAATTATCTAATCAACCAATAACATGGGAGTTGCTTCAATGCATTTAGGGGTGTTGTCCTGGTCAAGACAATCTCCTGAACGCCAAACTGAATGTCAGAATGGGAAAGAAAGGTGATTTAAGCAATTTTGAGCGTGGCATGGTTGTTGGTGCCAGACGGGCCAGTCTGAGTTTTTCACAATCTGCTCAGTTACTGGGATTTTCACGCACAACCATTTCTAGGGTTTACAAAGAATGGTGTGAAAAGGGAAAAACATCCAGTATGCGGCAGTCCTGTGGGCGAAAATGCCTTGTTGATGCTAGAGGTCAGAGGAGAATGGGCCGACTGATTCAAGCTGATAGAAGAGCAACTTTGACTGAAATAACCACTCGTTACAACCGAGGTCTGCAGCAAAGCATTTGTGAAGCCACAACACACACAACCTTGAGGCGGATGGGCTACAACAGCAGAAGACCCCACCGGGTACCACTCATCTCCACTACAAATAGGAAAAAGAGGCTACAATTTGCACGAGCTCACCAAAATTGGACAGTTGAAGACTGGAAAACTGTTGCCTGGTCTGATGAGTCTCGATTTCTGTTGAGACTTTCAGATGGTAGAGTCAGAATTTGGCGTAAACAGAATGAGAACATGGATCCATCATGCCTTGTTACCACTGTGCAGGCTGGTGGTGTAATGGTGTGGGGGATGTTTTCTTGGCACACTTTAGGCCCCTTAGTGCCAATTGGGCATCGTTTAAATGCCACGGCCTACCTGAGCATTGTTTCTGACCATGTCCATCCCTTCATGAACACCATGTACCCATCCTCTGATGGCTACTTCCAGCAGGATGATGCACCATGTCACAAAGCTCGAATCATTTCAAATTGGTTTCTTGAACATGACTATGAGTTCACTGTACTAAAATGGCCCCACAGTCACCAGATGTCAACCCAATAGAGCATCTTTGGGATGTGGTGGAACGGGAGCTTCGTGCCCTGGATGTGCATCCCACAAATCTCCATCAACTGCAAGATGTTATCCTATCGATTTGGGCCAACATTTCTAAAGAATGCTTTCAGCACCTTGTTGAATCAATGCCACGTAGAATTAAGGCAGTTCTGAAGGCGAAAGGGGGTCAAACACAGTATTAGTATGGTGTTCTAATCCTTTGGGTGAGTGTATGTTGTAGTATATAATGGGGAGAAATGTGTAAAATACTGACCCCTGGAGAAGAAACTAGCAAAAACTAACACATCCTCCTGTGTATATAGTAGATGGCTATAATGTATTTCCATGCAATTTCACATATGATATTTAATTTGGTTGCAGGTTGTGGTGGACACAAGTTTGGAAAGCCCTGCAGGTCTAGCTATTGATTGGCTCACACACAAATTGTACTGGACTGATGCAGGTACTTACCTTTTATTGGTTCATCTTTCAGACCAAGCGGGATAAATACATGTTTATATTTATCTTTTTCATGATGTCTTTTTTCTCAATAATAATGTCATTATTAATTTAATTTGTTTTGGGGTTTTTTCAGCTAAACTTGGATGTTTATTTTTCCCAATGTTAAAAAATTTAAATATATATTTTTGTATTATTCATAACACTTTTAGGCACAGACCGGATTGAAGTTTCAAACACAGATGGAAGCATGCGTACAGTTCTGATCTGGGAGAATCTCGATCGTCCCCGGGACATTGTTGTTGACCCAATCGGCGGGTAGGTCGAAAAAGAAGGATCTCACCTTGTTTTGCTCACCCCTTCATTTAATACTTGCGATCTCCTTTTGGCAAGATAACATCTCTGAGTCTTCTCCTACGATGTGTGATAAGGTTGGCGAACACATAACAAGGGATCTGAGCGCATTCCTCCACAGGGAATCTCTCCAGATCCTTCAGATTCAGAGGTCTTCGCTTATGCTCAGTAAACCATTTTTGTGTTGCTTTTGAGGGTTGCTTTAGATCTAGGTGTCATTTACTAACCGTGCATATTCACAAATTTGTGTGTACAATCTGCATAACAATTTTACACAAATCTTGAGTAACAAAAGGAGCATTATATCAGAAAGAGCTGTATTGCCAAGTATGTGAAAGTGAAAGTCGTGACGCGTCAAGTATCAAGTACGTGTCACGTGTCAAGTATGGTGACCCATACTCGAAATTGGTGCTCTGCATTTAACCCATCCCAAGTGCACACACACAGCAGTGAGTAGTGAACACACACACACACAGTGAACACACACCCGGAGCAGTGGGCAGCTATTGCGACAGCGCCCGGGGAGCAATTGGGGGTTAAGTGCCTTGCTCAAGGGTATGGCTCAAGGGTCGTGGTATCGAAGGTGGAGAGAGTGTTGCTTATTCACAATTCCCACCTTCAATTCCTGCCGGCGTGGGAATCGAACCCGCAACCTTCTGATTACAAGCCCAACTCCCTCACCATTAGGCCACGACTACCCCATGTATGTTTACACATACAAGGAATTTATCTTGGTGACAGAAGCTTCCACAGTATGACAGCGGCAAGACAGATAATAAAATTATTACTAAAATAAGCGAATAAAAAATATAAGTATAAATAGTGTTGTTTATTGCACATGTTTACTGCCAAGTAAGGGCATTTAATCCATGACCATGGCCTGTTCATGAGATGGTTTGAGGAAAGAAACTTTGCTTGTGCCTGGCTGTTCTGGTGCTCAGACCAGATGGCAACAGTTCAATGAGGATTGAATTTTGAGGGCTTGATTTCTCCAGCCCTTTTACTCACTTTGGATGGGTACAGTTCTTGGAGAGTGGGGACGGGTGTGGCGATGATTCTTCCAGCGGTCCGGACTATCAGCTGTAGTCTTCGAAGTTCTGATTTGTCGGTGAGTCGAACAAGACAGTCATAGAAGTGCAGAGGTCAGATTTGATGACTGCAGAGTAGAACTGGATCAGCAACTCTGCTGCTGAAGGGATTGTAGCCTTTGCTGGGCTTTTTTACATTTTTTTTTACATTTTTCATCATTTAGCAGATGCTTTTATCCAAAGCGACTTACAAGGGGAGCAATTAGGGGTTAGGTGTCTTGCTCAAGGGCACTTTAGTCATGGTATTGAAGGTGGAGAGAGTGCTGTTCATTCACAATCCCCACTTCCAATTCCTGCCGGCGTGGGAATCGAACCAGCAACCTTCGGGTTACAAGCCCGACTCCCTCACCACTAGGCCATGACTATCCTTTTTGACAATGAAGTATATGTGAAAGTCCCACATCAGGTCCTGTGAGATGGTGGTGCTCAGGAACCCGAATGAGTCCACTGCAGCCACAGTGCTGTTCACGAGTGAGTGGGGGGAGTGCTGAGGTGTTTCTTCTAAAGTCCACAATCCTCTCCACTGTTTTGAGTGTGTTCAACTCCAGGTTTGAGTTGCACCAGACTGCCAGCTCTTTAACCTCCTGTCTGGACGCAGACTCGTCACTGTCCTGGATGAGGCCCTGAAGTGTGGTGTTGTCTGCGAACTTCAGGAGCTTGACAGAGGGTTCTTTTGCAGTGAAGTCGTAGGTGTCGAGAGAAGAGCGGTGGAGAGAGCACATATCCCTGGGGGGCGCCAGTGCTGATTGTGCGGGTAGTGGATGAGAATTTTCCTAGGCTCACTAGCTGCTGCTTGTCTGTCAGGAAGTTGGTGACAGATGGAGGAGGGCACTGAGAGCTGGGTTAATTTGTACAGGAGAAGGTTAGGGATGATGGTGTTGAAGGCTGAGCTCAAGTCCATAAACAGGATCCACACATAGTCCATGGTTTGCCCAGATGTTGCAGGATGTAGCGCAGTCCCATCTTGAATGCATCATCCACAGACCTGTTTGCTCGATAAGCAAACTGCAGGAGATGTAGCAAGGGTTCAGTAATGTCCTTCAGGTAGGTCAACAGCAGCAACACTTCATGACCACACATGTTAAAGGATTAGTTCACTTCAGAATGATAATTTCCTGATAACCCCCCCCCCCATGCCATCCAAGATGTTCATGTCTGTCTTTCTTCAACTGAAAAGAAATTAAGGTTTTTGAGTAAAACATTGCAGGATTTTTTTCTCCATATAGTGGACTTCAAAGATTACCAACGGCTTGTTTCAGTTTCAAAGCCTCTTCAAAAGGCTCTATATGATCCCAGATGAGGAATAAGGGTCTTATCCAGCGACACGATTGGTTATTTTCTAGAAAGACAATGCTTGTCTTGCACTATCTCTGCGATATGCATTGCGTAATCATATTGGAAAGGTCACGCGTGAATACGGTAAGTACCGACCCAGCAGTAGGGTAGGGTGAAAAACTCTAAATCTAATTTTCTCCTCCAACTTAAAAAATCGTGACCTTTCCAACAAGACTACGTAATGCATGAAGTCGCGGACGCGCATCACAGAGCAGTGTAAGACTGTAAGTATATATATTAAGTATATAAATTATTACTTTGATTTAGGAAATGATTGTTAGATAATCGCTAGATAAGACTCTTATCCCTCAGCTGGGATACCATTGGTAACCAATGAAGTCCACTATATGCAGAAAAATCCTTGAATGTTTTCTTCAAAAACAAGAAAGAAAGACATGAATATTTTGGATGAGATGGGGGTGAGTAAATTATCAAGAAATTTTAATTCTGAAGTCAACTAATCCTTAATGACTACAGACCTGTTGTCTTAAAGTCCTGTGATTTTGGGGATGATGGAGGAGCATTTGAAGCAGGAAGGAACTTCGCATTGCTGCATTAATCTGTTGAAGATCTGTGTGAAGACAGGGACCAGCTGGTCAGCACAGGTTTTTAGACAGGCTGGTGTAACGCCATCTGCGCCTGGTGCTTTCCTGGTCTTCTGTTTCCGAAAGATCTGACACACATCCTTTTCACACACCCAAAGTGCAGGGTGGGGGTTGTCGGAGGTGTTGATGGATGCATAGAGAGAAGATACGTTCTCGAGCTCTTTTGCATAAAATTGCAGATACGTTTATATATAGCCTACTGATGAATCTATTGCTTCCACTTATAGAAATTGACAATGTGACTTAATTTGTATAGCACAATTAAAACAACATATGTTGACTAACGTGCTTAACATCATTTGTAATATAACACCGTCACACCACAATAAGTCTGAAACTGAAACAGTCAATCAATGGTTAAAAGCCATAGAAAACAAGTCCGTTTTAAGATGTGATTTAAATTCGTATACAGTAGCAGCCCTAATGTAATTAGGCAAGCTATTTCATAGTTTAGGCGCAGCAAAAGCACAATGCCCTCTTTGATTTAGTTTAGACCTTGGAATTTTTAGTAGGTTTAGGGTTGGTGATCTCATCTTCCAGACTATTTAGTTAAGAGATCCAAAAGATAGGATGCGAGACCATTCAAGGATTTGTATACTAATAAAAGGAGTTTAAAATCAATTCTGTAACGTACCATAAGACAGTGCAGGGAAACCAAGGTAGCGGTGATATGTTCTCATATGGCAGACTGTCCTTATATGGAATTCTTTTGCCGTTTAATGCAAATGAAGAACCTTAGTCACATGGACGTTCAATTAGAACTCAGTTCATTAAAGTTAGACCAAGGTTAAGAACTAATTCATGCGTGTTCACACCTGTTGTGAATCGTGTGGAAGGGTTTTGCGAGAAGTTCTCTTGTGTGTACAAAGAATGTATTAATACGAATAATCCACATAATTATTAGTGAATGAGACCTAGTATCTTGCTAGAAGATCCAGTCAAGGCCAGTTCAAGCTTCCTGACAAGGTCTGTCAGGTGTTGGTTTAATATCTGCTGATACTTGGAGTCAGTGATGGCATTTATCTTAAGTTGTCCAGGTCCTTTGGGAGAAAACTACTCCATAACATCAAAGATGCACATTATATTTCGCAGTTGGCAAGAGGTACTTCCATTGGTAATGATTGAATAATGGCAATAGCCCTCTTCAACAACAGAGCTATTTTCTTATAGCCATTTCCCGATTTGTGCAACACAACAGCCTTTTGTCACACATCATTACTTTATTGGGTCTTTCCCATAGTGATGGAAGAGTAAAGGAATTTGGCCTGTGTATGACATCCAGTGAAACAGGAAATCATGGTTTTATAACTTGATTGTTAATCAGGCAGGTGAAACATTTACATTTATGCATTTATAAAAAAGATATGCAATTTTTATGGTCCCTCTTATTTTGTTAAAATGATCGAAATATTGGAAATTAAAATTAAAAAATGTTGTTCTCCAAGCAGTATGAAACTGTAGAACTGTAGCTTAGGATGCTTTTGCAATCTGTCAGAGTCATTGAATTTTAATGTCATTTATTTCATTTAAAAATTAAAGTAATCACTTTGGTAATCTAAAACACTTTTCAGATGTAACTGTAATCTGATTACCACCCATTTAAAATGTAACTGTAATGAAATACAGTTACTCAAATTTTCTTTTTTAAATACGTAACTAAGGTATTGTTACATTTATTTCGTTATTCCCCAACCCTGTTTATAGTGCATTACATCATTCCATAAATAATTGTAACCAAAGTTAAAATGCATTATAATTTTTGCAGATTCTTTGTTACATCTGAACTTGGTTGTTTGTCATGTGAATTAATGCTTTAAAATACCATTTTAATGCATTTTATACACACACACACACACACACACACACACACACACACACATATATATATATATATATATATGTATGTATATATATATATGTATGTATGTATATATATGTGTGTGTATAAAATGCATTAAATATATATACATGCATACATACATACACATTCATTTTATATATATGTGTGTGCATAGTATCATATAATTAGACTTTTACTCAAGAATTTTAAAGAGTTGCAATAAGGGTTTTTTTTGTATAATTTTACACTTAAATGTTAGATTTTTGTGAATAATTTGAATGAAAAGGTGCTTTTTTTAAGTAGAATTTTAATAGGGTGCCAATGTAAATGGAGAATGCTGTATAATCAATTGCAGTAGTAGCTGTGGATGTTTACACAACATTATAAAAAATAGTACATAAGCTTGTTTGTTTTGTCTCACCATAGATTCATGTACTGGACAGATTGGGGTGCAAATCCTAAGATTGAGCGTGCCGGAATGGATGCATCCAACCGTACTGTTATCATCTCAACAAACCTGACGTGGCCTAATGGGTTGGCAATCGACTACAACACAGAGAGACTGTACTGGGCCGACGCTAGCATTAAGACCATCGAGTATGGCAACTTTGATGGATCAGACAGACAGGTACAAATGAGTGTGTGTGTGTGTGTGTGTGTGTCTCTTTTTAGGCTAAAAGTTGCAGTTCATTCTCTCACCCATACTTCTCTACTGAAGGTGTTGATTGGCAGTCAGTTGCCTCATCCGTTTGGATTGACACTCAATGAAGACAGAATTTATTGGACAGACTGGCAATCCAAGAGCATCCAAAGTGCAGACAAGCTTACTGGTTTGGATCGAAGAACGCTGGCAGAAAACCTTGAAAATCTCATGGACATACACATGTTCCACCATCATAGAACTAAAGGTAAAATGGCATAATAGTAATGTATCAATAATCACAACAATGTCATTATAACAATAGAGATATTATCTATCAATAATACTCATACTAAATGTACATGACACTCAACCAAAATCATGAGGTTCATCCTGAGTTGCTTTTTAAAATTTATTGAATGAGTTCACTTCTTGGTTGCTTTCCCTTCACTGTCCAGTCCAGTGGGAAAAAAGAAACGATAACACTTCATTTTACATTTTCTGTGTTACATGTACTTAGTATATTATTGCATATATAGTTGCATGTAACTAACCCTAAACCAAACCCTAATCCTAACCCTATAGTAAGTGTGTATAGTTAATTAATATTACTCTGTACTTAAATATATAATTGCACTATAAAAAGGACATGACGGTGTTTTATGATTGATTGCATTGCGACCCGCCTGGTTAAAACATAATTTTAGATCGAAATTAAAATTCTTCAGATTCTAATTAAGATTATTGTTTAGTTTGACTGGGGGTGTATTAACATATCTGAATTTTTGTTACATCTGCGTTATTGCATGTTTGAGAATATTTCCGTGTAATTTTGAAATGTCCCGTAAATACGTTTTTATTATTATTGTTGTACAGTGAGCACGACAATTTAGGTTAATGCCTTAAACTCAAAATAAGTTACATATAATTTATTTTTAAGTCGGCAGTCGTCATCCATATTCTTCTTTATCCCGTTGACAACTGAAATTCACACACATGCCCAGCAGATATGTGTTAAAGAGGAATGTGGGTCTCTGCCGTATCCAATGTCTTGGGTTTTCAGACAGTGGATTAAGGCCAGGGATAACTGATCTTCAGTCTGGAGTCTAATTCGTGTATCATGATCTGCCGGGACACCCAGAGGCCTGATAGGCATCTGTTACATCTGATTGAACGGCCATTTTCCCCTTTCTCTCTCACCCGTCTCTACTCTTTTTGCTTCCTGTCTAAAGTCCAGACGCCCTGTTCGGTGAATAATGGTGGCTGCAGTCACCTTTGCCTCCTGGCTCCTGCTCCCAAATCCTCAAGCTGTGCATGTCCCACTGGTATCAACCTACAGGCGGATGGCAAGACTTGCACTCATGGTAATACAGATAAGTCCATACTGCTCTACCCATCTCGAATATCTAAGGAACCAGCAATAACTCCTCATTCAGTAGCCATAATTCCACAATTGACTTGAAATTTAATAAAATGGCTGCAGGTGTTCTTTGCTTTCGGGATTCCAGGTGACAGTCGGTGGGTTTTGTTGCAAGGGCAGAAGAATCTTTGAAATCTGATGCTCATTTTGAGATGCCTTAGGGGTTTAGGGGTCACCGTAATGATGTGTCAGGGGTGGTGATGTCATGGTGCGTGTCTGAAGGCAAGAGTCACTGATTGAAAACCATTTGGTTGGTTTTAATTCGAACTCAGTAGAGGGTTTGTCCTTTTTTGCTTGCTTCACTTAATTGCTCGGAGGGCAACTCTGGGACATTTAATGCCGTCAGTCATATCTAACTGTCGGCTTGTTCTATTTACACTTAAATGGTACACAGTAAATGGTACCTTCTATTCCTGTGCATGCAATGACAGTATTCTAATTTACACTACGTGAAAATAACCCGTTGTGTTGGCAAAGGCTATTTACTCTAGCTTCGCCCACCATTTTCCTGAGTCAGACCAAATTATAAAAGAAACCATGATGTTTACTGGAACAGTGGCATGTGTGAGGTACACATTCAGTAAGATGATGTATTGCTGTAATGAACATGTACTTTACTGCATTATTGTGGGCACTTTAGAATACCAGGAATAATTCTACATACCATATTATGAATGTAGAATTTTAGAATGCTTCTTTTCCATCAACAGTTTAAAAATTTGCTTAAAGAAGCAAGTACACTCTAATGTAACCAAACCCCAACATGGACGAGAAGCATGGTGGGAACGAGTGAAGGAGATGGACTGAATAAAAATGCACATTCACTCTCTGACAGTAGATGGCGCTTATAAAAAGGCAGAATTAATGTGGTTACCCATAAACCAAACAGTCAACTTTCTGACACCTGATTGTCACAGAGAAGAAAGGAAGTCAAACAGATTTCAGATTTTTATACTTGCTGTGGTTTTTATCAAACAACACTATTACGACCCCCAAAAAGGTCTTGGGTTACAGGACACATACAAACAACGTGCGGGACAAAGCACCACGAAGCCGAATGAATATAGTGTAACAAAGTATTCCTCACTTGTAAGTCACTTCGTATAAAAGCATCTGCCAAAGGGACGTGGACGTGGGCGGCGCCAACGAAAAGAAGGTTACAAAACTGAACAAGTCTAACGAAAATAAATTGTGAAAACCAAAAGTACAGGGGATGGCACTCACCCATAACCTAATGTACTCACACGTACAGCACGAGGATGTAACAAACATCAAATACTTTTGACTTATTATTTATTTTCAAACATTGGTTTGCATTTAAAGGGTTAGCTCACCCAAAAATGAAAATTGTCTTTAATTATTCACCCGTAAGATCTTCAGACCATTCATCTTCAGAACACAAATGAAGATATTTTTGATCAAATCTGGTGGTTCAGTGAGACCTCTATTGCCAGTAAGACAATGAACACTTTCAGATGCCCAGAAAGATACTAAAACATATTTAAAACAGTTCATGTGAGTACAGTGGTTCAACCTTAATATTATAAAGCGACGAGAATACTTTTTGTGCGCCAAAAAAAACTACTTTTCAACAATATCTAGTGATAGCCGAATCTTTTGTTTCGAATCAGTGGTTCGGATCGCGTATCAAACTGCCAAATTCAAGTGAACTATTGAAATTTCGAATCACTTGACGTAACGAAGCCTCATTTACTGAAATCTGTTTTATATATGGAAAGCACATTCTTTCCCCCCTCTCTCTCTCTCTCTCTCTGTCTCTCTCTCTGTCTCTGTCTCTCTCTCTCTCTCTCTCTGTCTCTCTCTCTGTCTCTCAACCTCTCTCAACCTCTCTCTCTCTCTCTCTCTCTCTCTCTCTCTCTCTCTCTCTCTCTCTCTCTCTCTCTCTCTCTCTCTCTCTCTCTCTCTGTCGTAACTGCATTAGTCTGTTAGCAAGGCTCAAGCCTCCGTTACTGGCTCTAAAATGACATTTTGGAAATAGCAACGGATGTGTGGGATGAGATGCGTAAGAAATTAGTCCTACACATAAGAGCATTGTAAGGACAAAAACCTGAACAATAACTTGAGGTGTGGTAACTCTCGTAAAAGCGAAATAATTGACTCCGGTCAGTTGAATTATTAAAAAACACACAAAACGTAAAAAATGAATAAATAATAAAATTGTTAAACGAAAAAAGTCATTAAACTTGTTTATTTAACAAATCCTTCATTATTATTCGATCTTTTTTTTACAGCAATGAGCAGCTTTCTTATCTTTGCCCGGCGGACAGACATCAGAATGATTTCTTTGGACATCCCGTACTTTGCTGATGTTGTTCTGGCAGTCAGTGTATCTATGAAGAACACGATTGCCATTGGAGTGGATGCCGTAGAGGGTACGAGGAAATTCTCAATTTATGTATAGACACATTTGCATTTAATGCTTATTTAGGGAATTCATTATGGACATTTTCATGCACCTGCAGGTAAAGTGTACTGGTCAGACAGTACGTTAAAGAAAATCAGCAGAGCCAATATCAACGGTACAGAACACGAGGACATTATTTCAACTGGTAAGGGACCGTGTTAAATCTACAGTTACCCTCAAAACTACTTGCAGTAATAGTATTAAATTCCTTTCATCCAGTCGCTCAACTTTTTCATTCATTTGAGGTGATTCCCCTTTCTTTCAGGTCTAATGACCACAGATGGTCTGGCAGTGGATTCAGTGGGCAGAAAAATCTACTGGACAGACACCGGGACAAACCGCATTGAGGTTGCTAATCTCAATGGCTCCATGAGAAAAGTGCTTGTGTGGCAGAACCTGGACAGCCCTCGTGCAATTGCCCTGTTCCATGAGATGGGGTAAATGTTTTGACTCCAAACAACTCATTTCAGGCCAGATTTGGTCGTAGTTTAAATCTTTTATCAAAGATAGACTTGATAAAATTCCTACTCCTTATAGTTCACAGTATGTATTTACTCTGCGCCCTTGAAAAATAAGAAGTACACTTTAGTATACTTTTAAAAAGAGTACTTATCACATACTTTACTACTCACATTACTTTACAAGATTTTACTTATCTGCAAACTGAATGTAATGTTTGATTGCAATTAAATGAAAATGTATTATAGTTTAACTTTGGTGTGCTTTTACTTCTATTTATGGTAAACAAAAAGATACTTTAATGTAATTTCATGGCATGTTCTATTGAAAATGCATGTCATGTAGTTCAATATATTTGTAATTACACATTAGTAACGAACTTGCAATTTAGTACTTTAAAAAACTTTAAATGTACTATTGATAATATTGATTTAACACACTAAAATAAAAAAATTACTGTAATTGTGCTTTAGTATGTTTGTCAACACAACAAAATAGAACTTCTTTAAAGCACGACAAAAAAAATTAATGCAATTATTTAAAATTCACTTTAAAGTAAAGCTTTTTAATTTGACAAACACAAAGTGCACTTTTAAAAAGCGTACTTAAGTGTGTTAAGAAACAGTCATGAAAGTGTTCTCCTTTTAAGTACATTTAAGTGTCCCTTTATTTCATTAATATTATATTATCTGCACATGCAGTTTTTAGGAATAAACTTTTAAGATTTAAAGTACACCACAAGTGCACATTCAATACACTTCTTTTTCGCAAGGGCAGAACTGAATGAGTGAATGAATGAGTGATGACTTCAAAGGCAGGTGGTATTTTTAATAATATTCTGGTTGTGATAGCATTTGATTGGACAAAATTGTTCCCTCTTTTTTTTTTTTATGGGTCCGTATTCCCAGAAGATGGGGAGACTGTAAATATTAAATGCCATTGTTTAGACTTATACTTGCTAATCAACAGACTAAAATTTAAAATGTTCATTTTAATCCAGCTGCAAAAACCCCTCACTGATTATAACTACAGGTCTTCTTAAATTAAGAAGGGTTTTTTTGCAGCTCGGCACAGTATAGGATGATCAATAATATAAAATCTGCTTTTAGGTACATGTACTGGACCGACTGGGGTGAACATGCCAAGCTGGAGCGCTCCAGTATGGATGGTTCAGATCGTGTAGTTCTGATTAATAACAATCTCGGCTGGCCTAATGGACTGGCCATAGACAAAGCTGGTTCACAACTACTCTGGGCTGATGCACATACTGAGGTTAGTGTCTAACAATGATGCAGTTTGAGATCAGAATGACTTGAATGTCAAGTAGTGTTTGATCTGCGTTTTAAGACCTGCTCAGATTTTAATTCTGTAGCCTGACATGAGATAATATCTTATTTTTATCAGTTCGTTTGTCTTTGGGACGTTATATTTCTCACTGCATTAGTGAGAGAGCGATTGCGTGTGAATTAATTCTACCTGGCAGCGTCTCTCTACTAATAGTGAAGCTGTGGATTATAGTTGGCAAGAAATATATGCCATAACATTCAGTTTCTAAGCTATTTTATTGATAAATCACAGAGCAGTGTTGACAGTACATTTCTGCGTGAGATCTGTGCGTGTTGCGCGAGCTGTACTGCATGTGTGCGCATGTTACAATGCAGCAGCGCATTAGTTTTGAATGGCGATTAACTGATATGTACAATAAGCTGTTTAAAACATGCATTAACCCAATCAATATTGAGCATCCAGATGATATAATCAAGCATATCTTGTGGAGCGTTCTCAGAGTATGCATTCATTTGTCATTTTAAGAGTAGGAAACGGAGCGTAAAAATGATTTCTTCAAAGATTTATCCTGTTGCGCCCTCTATAGGTCATAATCAGTGACTAGTCGACATCAAGCTTAAAGTGTCATAGCAGAGCATTAAAGTCTAACTAGTTTGTGCAATCCCTAGTTTATACACTATTAATATAGGATAAAACAGAGAAAATACACACTTCAGTTTTATTCAGAGGCCCAAAGTGAGCAAAAATATGCAATTTGGACAAAGTAGGATGAAAATCTGATTTTTTATTTTTTTTCTTGTAAAATTTTATAACAGTAGCCTATAATATAGTTAGTGTACATAATGATTTTGGTAACGCTTTACAATGAGGTTCATTAGTTATACATTAGTTAATGTATTAACTAACATGAACAACACATTTACGGTTACACTTTATTTTAAGGTGTCAGTATTACAGTGTAATTATACATTTAGGTACTCAGTAATAATAATTAACTACATGTACTTACTATAGGGTTAGGGTTAGGATGAGGGTTTGGTTTAGGGTTAATTGCATGTAATTATGCTTAATTCCTAGTTATTACTACAGTAAATGCATGTAACGTGTAACAGTGACACTGTAAAATAAAGTGTTGCCTTATTTACTAATCTTTATCAGTAGTTAATGAAAAAACAGTTGTTCATTGTTAGTTCACAGAGCATTAACTAATGTTAACAAGATTTAATAATGTATTAGTAAATGTTGAAATTAACATGAACAAAGATGAATAAATGCTGTTGACGTGCAGTTCATTATCAGTTCATGTTAACTAATGAATCTTATTGTATATAATATCTTGTTGGTAATCTAGAGGTCTTACAAATTTGCATATCAAATATGATAGAGTGGGCTTTATAGGGTTAAATGTCATGTAGTGTATTCTAGCCTTGTTTAAGTTTCCCTACAGAACAATGACTTAAATAAATGCTTGCTGGTTGAATTTAATAAAATAATCGAATCTATTTTTATCCATTAGCGGATAGAAGCATCTGATCTTAACGGTTCAAACCGGAGGACCCTGGTGTCTCCTGTGCAGCACCCGTACGGCCTCACTCTGTTGGGGCCGCATATGTACTGGACCGACTGGCAGAGCCGCAGTATTCATAGAGCAGACAAGGGAACTGGAGCAAACACCATCACCGTCCGCTCCAACTTACCTGGTCTCATGGACATACAGGCTGTTGACCGTGCAAAACCTTTGGGTAGGTTATAAAGTACAGTATTGCTGGTTTTTTTTTTGTTTTTTTTTGTTGTTGTTCATTCTCTAAGACTTTCGTATCGTACAGCAAATAGCCTTTGTGTTTCAAAAGAAACAATAGGCATGAAACCAGCCGTGTTCAGAACCAAAATTTGTGTTTTGTAACCTGTCTTGTCATGAACTAAAACTATTAATAAATGTTAATTATTAATTGACATAAATATGAAATTAAATATAAATACTAGATTTATAATATTAAATAACTTAAAAATGAAATCGGTATAAATTAAAGCTAAAGTGATATGATTAAAAAATGAATAATGAAAATGACAAAATTACTATTAATAAAACATTAAAATGAAAACTGAAAGTATAAAAATAAAAGCTAATTTGAAGTATTAATAAATTTTATAGTGTTTAAAAGTGTATAAAAGTGTCTGCTTAATGTCAGGTAACCATTAACCACCTTTATATTCTCTTTATAGTAAATAATTACAACAACGTGCTTGAAGTACTTAAATAGTAGGTAATTGGTGAATAATGTTGTGCAGTTCAAGGCTTGGCAGAGCTTGGCATATAATAATAATACGAAAATTATTTTACTTTCTGGCATATTTCATCCTTCCTGTTCCTACAGGCTTCAATAAATGTGGCAGGAGAAATGGGGGTTGCACTCACCTGTGCCTTCCTCGGTATAATGTGACGTCTTGCGCGTGTCCCACGGGTATTCTGCTGAAAAGTGATGGAAGATCATGTGACAGTTTGCCTGAAACATACCTGCTGTTTTCGAATCGCATCAGTGTTCGACGGATCTCTCTAGACACTAATGACCATACGGATGTGTACGTTCCCGTGCCTGAGTTGCATAATGTTATTTCGTTGGATTATGACAGCGTGGAGAGGAAACTGTACTATACAGATGTGTCACTGGATGTTATCAGGTATGATGTCTGTGATCAAATGAATCATTAGTCTGGAAGTACTGCAGTAGTGGCATGTTATCATTTGTCCTGCTTGTTACTGCAAATTTGAAAAATCTCCACTCTGGCATTTACTTCATTGTTTTCAGGCGGGTAAATTTAGATGGGAGCAATATGGAAACTGTGATCAGTCATGGTCTGAAGACCACTGACGGACTTGCTGTCGACTGGGTCGCCCGCAACATGTACTGGACAGACACTGGCCGTAACACCATTGAAGTGGCTCACTTAGATGGTACTTCTCGGAAAGTTCTGGTGAATAACAGTCTGGATGAACCAAGAGCCATCGCTGTCTTTCCTAGCAAAGGGTGAGAATGGCGAACATATCATTTACTTCCAGTTCTATTGATTTTTGCATTTATTTGTTTGGCCCTGGTATACTCACGGTGAAGTTCTATTTCATTCTTTAAGGGTGAAAAGAGATTTAAAATGTTAGCACACATCCTTATGTTGCCCACTCTGCTAAGAGCGGCGTTTAATTTAATATGTAAATATTAGGGGTGTTACGGTGCTCTTATTTTTAGGTATAATAATCAATGAAATATGATCATTTGCACAGTTATTGTCATAACTTGTTTTCATGACAAAGCTATTTAAACATATATTAAATAATTGAGACGCTACTAACAGGTAAAGTAAATACAATGAATATATAAGCTAATATAGTGCATATATAGTGAAACGCTGCACTCTAGAGTTCATTTCTCCAGTGAACTAACATGCTGTGGACACTAAATGACTTGCCTGAGGTAAATGTAATGCTACGTGAGATTATTCTCGAGCCGTTTTATTGATGTCTTTCCGCACCGTTTGAGATATTACACGTAAACATATCTACACATAGATATTCTTCTGAGCTTTATCCTATTGTGGCGGTTAGCAAACAGCATTGCATTACTGCACATGCCCCCCCCTTCGGGATTGGAGTGTGGATCGCCTGGGACTGACTGTCCGTGATGTGACGATTGGGGATGAATACATTTACCGTTACACCCCCAGTAAATATGTGATGTGTGCTTTCCTCTCAATAACAAAATAAACACACAAAAATAACAGTTAAGAAAGCATCTGATCATACCGATGTGGACTTGTTTGCACGAGCTTTGAATTTTGGCACTCCAGTCAAGTCACGTCACGTATGTTTATATAGCATTTTACAGGAAAGATTGCTTAAAACCAAGCAGCTTTATAGTATTAAACATGAAAAAACAGTGTTTGTGTCACTTTCAGTTAGAATTACAACTTCAGTTGTCTCTCCAATTTGTTCATGTCTGACCTTGATAGAGTGGACAGAAGAAATAACGTGAAGGTTTTTATATCAAAGAAGCACGCCTACCTATTGCGTAATCTCCACAGACCAATGCTAGTTTGAAAGTGTTTACTTTTCTGTAAAATTTACTTAAGTTATTTTGAGCTCCAGAAATGAACAGCAAACTAACTTTGTTTAGGCCTATTTTTGTTTGAAATGACTTCACACTTGAAGTATATTGGGGCCTTTGTGCATTCGGCACAATTTATCAGTACATGCATTCCCTGGAAATCAAACCCATGACCTTGCTGCTGCTAAAATCTACACAGAGATTTTAATAATGTATTAGTAAATGTTGAAATTAACATTAACAAAGATTAATAAATGCATAGAAGTGCATTGAATCTTATGAATGTGTTCATGAATCTTATTGTAATGTCTTACCTATACTTCCATAATTTTTTTTAAAGTTATTTTGTTTGAATCTACAGTTTGAATCTAGTATAAAGTAATGCAGTAAGATTGCATTTATTTGAATAACAGAGAGAGAGAGAGAGAGAGAGAGAGAGAAGGGAGTTACTATATATAGTTAATATAGTATTACTAATGTTTATTACTTAAATTATTACTAATTTCATTATTTTATTCTTTGCCAAGGTTCTTGTTCTGGACAGATTGGGGTCATATCGCAAAGATTGAGCGAGCAAACCTGGATGGCACAGACAGAAAAGTCCTCATTAACACTGATCTTGGATGGCCAAATGGCTTGACACTGGACTATGACACACGCAGGTAAAAGAGGAGAATTATTTAAGAAGAGTAGAGAGTTTTTATAATGATGTGGTTGAAAGCTGACATACATGTATAAAATGGACCTTTAACCCATGTCAACAAAATTCTCATGCATTTTTTGGCTACATACTGTACAGTTTTCTGTGTTGAGTGTATTATGCCTTTCTGTACAAACTCAATTCTCTGACCAAATTACCTGAATGTTATTGCAGCTATGTTAAAGTTAAAATTAAAATTAAAACTTCATGATAATTTACTCACCCCCATGTCATCCAAGATATTCATGTCTTTCTTTCTGCAGTCGAAAAGAAATTAAGGTTTTTGAGGAAAACATTTCAGGGTTTTTCTCTATATAGTGGACTTCAATGGGGTTCAATGGCCCAAATTGCAGTTTCAGTGCAGCTTCAAAGCATTCTACACGATCCCAGACAAGGAATAAATCTAGCGAAACGAGGGAAAAAAAACAAAAACCTTTTTTAAACACAAATGCTCTTCCTGTCGTCTTCTGGAATTCCAACAGTGTAGCTGCTGCTAAGTGTGTTACTGCCCTCCAGAGGTCAAAGTTTGAACTAATTCTTGTATACTTGCATATTGCATACGACAATTTAGTTCACTCTTTGACCTGTGGAGGGCAGTAATACACTTAGCAGCATTTGTGGTTAAAAAGTAATATATATATATACTGTAAATGACCAGGCGTTTCTCTAGATAAGACTCTCATTCCTCGTCTGGGATTGTGTAGAGACCTTTGAAGCTGCACTGAAACTGCAAATTGGACCCTCCACCCATTGAACCCCATTGTCCACTACACAGAAAAAACCCTGGAATGTTTATCTCTAAAACTTTAATTTCTTTTCAACTGAAGAAAGACATGAACATCTTGGATGACATGGGGGTGAGTAAATTATCATGAAATTTTAATTCAGAATTGAACTAATCCTTTAAACTGCAACTATGTTATAGTCAAGGGTTTTTTAAATGCGCGTTTTTAGAATTTATGCACATCTTGGCATTTCCATCCAGTATATTTTGTGATATATCGCAAAATTCACATAAAAATAGGTGGATGGAAACGTAGTAAATCATTCTTACCCTAACCACGAATATCACTTGTGTAAACCATAGTGACAAAAGTAAATGTCACAGATAGCAAGATCCATAGAACTGGAAACTTTTATCACAGCTGACTTGATATGCGTCTGAAAGGCTCAACAAATCAAGCCCAAATGAAGAGACTTGCAAGCACCAAAATAAGCCCAAATATGTGATCATATTCGTAAAATAAGATTTAAAAAAAGGCTGTATTTATGCGCATATTTCTTTATAACCAGCGGGCATGGTTATGCTGCAGAGAGAGTGAGCTGTTTAAAAACAACAGCTTTATCATAATCATGCATAATGGAATAATCAAACAGCGCTTCTGTCCTTGGCAATTTCCTCATGAATGCACCTTTGCATTTTTTAATTTTACTTTGGTCAAACCAAACAGGTTGGCATTCATGCTTCTTGTTCACAGTCATGTTTATCACTCAGTCATCGCAATTTCAAGGGTGATGCACACTGAATGATTTTTGGAGATTCACTACCATGTTTAAACACTCCTATCACTAGGTTGCAGTGTGTATGTGGCCTTAGATGGAAACATACACACACTATTGCTGTTTTTGACAATCATTTTCATTTCAAATTTTGTTCTCCTTTCTTTCTTCAGTTTTACACCTAGCTATACTTTTTCAATGCCACTTTACCACTAACAACAACTGGCTTTGACTGTTCAGGTACTTTCCATGAATAGGGTACAGTTAGTGTCCCATTTTTTGGTTGAAATAAGGGAAACTAACTAGCTACTGTAGCTCCGAGTAATCATTTAGGTTAAATTTGCAGGTTTATTCATTTAGGCGCTGTTTTTATATTTCACCTCTCAAAAATAGTTTTACAGGGTTATTGTAGTAACTATATTAACTAAAACCAAAATCATTTAAAAGAAAAATGCTAGAAATTAAATAAGCATAACTTCACGTTTTTATTTTTTTATTTTTTTTTTATTTGTCTATTTGCCAGGCAACATTTCTTATTTTGATAGTTAGTTTAACTAGATGGTACTAAAAAAACTGAATTAAAATGAATACAAACTCTACAGACAGAAAAACAAAATATAGAAAGATATTCTATAGAGTTTGTGTATAGAAACACACAAAAAAATGCATAATAAAATCATTAAAATGAAAACGATATTAAGCTAATAGTAGTATCTCAATGATGGTGAAATAAAACTATAATTTCAGTATAACAAAACAAACATTACATCACAAATCAGTGTTTTTACAGCATTTAGACACGTCCCAAATGTTGATAAGCGCAATTGCAAACTTCATTGAAAAATAAAACGGCTTATAAAATATTTATTTTGATATCCTGAGGCTTAATATCAACATTTCCTCAAGGCACCTCTTTTCACGTTCTTCATTTGCTTAAAAGAGGTCTTCCTTCAAGCATTTCCAGACTCTGTTTTGTACCACAATCATGGCAAGTACCTTCAAACATTTTGGAGAACACACAACTGAATTATCACGTGATTTCATGTATAGGATCTTTTGGGTGGATGCACACTTGGACCGCATAGAAAGTTCTGACTTGAATGGCAAACTGCGTCAAATTCTCATCAGCCCCGTCTCACACCCGTTTGCCCTCACGCAGGTACCTTTCCATATCTGATCCTCACCCTCACTCACTTATCGAATTAATGTCTCACTCACCTGCACCTTCATCACCTCCCGCTCCACTGACCCGTCCTCTCTTTCACTTATGTCTCTGCATTTATAACCTTAGCATGATGTTCTCGTCCTTTGCATCTTTCCATTTTCTGACCCTCCTTTTTCTTCCCATCTTTCCCCCCCCCCCCCCCCTTTTTTTTTTTTTACCCCTTTTCTTTGTCTCCAGTTGAAACCGGTATACTCTCCTTTAACTCCTTTTTCCCGAATCTCACAGCAAGACCATTGGATTTACTGGACGGACTGGCAGACCAAGTCTATTCAGCGAGTAGATAAGCATACAGGTCGTAGTAAGGAAACTGTGCTGGCCAATGTAGAGGGCCTCATGGACATCATAGTGGTGTCACCACAAAGGCAGACTGGTAAGATTGACTTGGGCCTGAACTGAAGAGCACAATGTGTCTACATGTTTTACTTTGAAGGGTTTTTGTGATTTGATTTGATTTTTTAATAATTTTGCATACAATTCTTATGCACAGGACATCATATTTAAACTAGGGCTGTCAAGCGATTCAAATTGTCTAATTAATTACATGATGTGGCGATTAATTAGTCACAAATTTGGCTGAGAAATTACATCGAAACGATAAAGTCGTTATTGTGTAAAACATCAAATAGACATTACAAAAAGTAGCTTAAACAAGATATATTTTATTTGATTCAACATCTATTATATACACTCTTTTGGACCATGAGGGTGCATAAATGATGACTGAATTATCATTTTTGGGTGATTTATACCTTTTCATGTTTTTTTTTTTATTACTATGGAAATATTATTTTTTTTAAATGAAATTGCTAGTAGGCTGTGGTGAATGATTAAGTCATTGGTTCATTGATTCTTTCATTCGGGTGGTTCAAACGACTGATTGATTCAGGAGTGAAGTAAATGGTACTCTTTATGAATGGTCCATAGAATCATCAGGCTTGTTGGACTTGAAGCTGCACTGCACAAACATCAGAGTACCGTGAGAGCGATTAGAGAGATGGCATGCTTTTGAATTGCTCTGGCGGTACTTTGATGGCATACAACGATCGGTCTGTGCAGCGCCTCTTTAAGTCCAACAAGCCCAATGGTTCACCCAATTTGTTCAAAACGCAGATACAGAAATGAAATGCCACTATGTGCTGCTTGGAGACAAACAGTTCTGCCTTGTTTACATTTTTGTTGGCAAAATTGAACAAAACAGACAATACTGTGTCTAAAATAACACAATATTAACTTTTTTATAAAATCAGTGTCCCATTTGCACTCGTGTGATATTGCATAACTATATTATATGATGTAAATATGAGTCAAAAACTCAAACAGTGGCATTCTTGAATTTTATGAACATTCGAACCGCATTCTATAGGCTTCGTCATGCAGGAAGTTGTTGTCCTGCTTCATATTCATAATCAATCAACTGTATGAAATGTCAGATGACCTACTTTGGGCTGGGGTGGGGCAAGTGCGTTAAATGCGTTAGTAATTTTAACGCATTATTTTTCACCGTAATGAATTAATCTAATTAACGTGGTAAATCAACAGTCTCAATTTAGAAATCTGGGAGATGCATCTTATCTTTAAAGCGATAGTTCATCATACTCTCCCTCAAGTTGTTCCAAACCTCTGACTCTTTCTTCTATTGAACACAAATGATATTTTGAAAAATGTTGGAAACCAGACAGTTGACCTCCATAGTATTTGTTTTCCTACTATGGAAGTCAAGGGCTACCATCAACTCTTTGGTTTCTAACATTCTTCAAAATGCCTTCTTTTCAGTACAGCAGACGGGAAAAAATTATACAGGTTTGGAACAAAATGAAAGTGAGTAAACAATGACAATTTTTCTGTCGATGCAAAATATTGACTCCTATCTCACCTTGAAATGTATTCACAGGTTGATTTCTCTCAAATACTGTTACTACATAGGCTGACACTTGCATAAGAATCCTGTCAACTCCCTATTCAACAGCGATTTTCAAACCATTTGACCGCAAGGCCTCAATATAATGATATAGTGAATGTTATACATGCAGTGCATCCAGAACGTATTCACAGTGCTTCACTTTTTTCCACATTTTATGTTACAGCCTTATTCCAAAAAGGAATTATTCTCAAAATTCTACAAACAATACCACATAATGATGAGAAAAGTTTGTTGGAAATCTTTGCAAATTTTTAAAAAATGAAAAAAGCACATGTACATAAGTATTCATAGTCTTTGCCGTGATGCTCAGAATTGGACTCAGGTGCATCCTGTTTCCACTGATGATCCTTGAGATGTTTCTGCTACTTGATTGGAGTCCACCTGTGGTTGATTGAACATGATTTGGAAAGGCACACACCTGTCTATAAGGTCCCGCAGTTAACAGTGCATGTCAGAGCACAAACCAAGCCATTAAAGTCCAAGTAATTGTCTGTAGACCTCTGAGACAAAATTGTATTGAGGCACGGATCAATGGAAGGGTACGGAAAAATGTCTGCATCAGGAAATACCAGGATTCTTCCTAGAGCGGGTCGCCTGGCAAAACTGAGCGGTCGGGGAGAAGGGCCTTAGTCAGGGTGGACAAGAATTGGATGGTCACTCTGACAGAGCTCCAGCATTTCTCTGTGGAAAGAGGAGAACCTACCAGAAGAACAATCATCTCTGCAGCACTACACCAATTAGGCCTGTTTGGTAAAGTGGCCAGACGGAAGCCACTCCTCAGTGAAAGGCACATGACAGCCCGTCTGGAGTTTCCCAAAAGGCACCTGAAAGACTCTCAGACCACGAGAAACAAAATTCTCTGGCCTGATGAAACAAAGATTGAACTCTTTGGCCTGAATAGCAAGCGTCATGTCTGGAGGAAACCAGACACCGCTCATCACCTGTCCAATATCATCCCAACAGTGAAGCATGGTGGTGGCAGCATCATGCTGTGGGGATCTTTTTCAGCAGCAGGAACTGGGAGACTAGTCAGGATCGAGGCAAAGATGAATGCAGCGATGTACAGAGACATCCTTGATGAAAATCTGCTCCAGAGCGCTCTGGACTCAGACTGGGGTGAAGATTCATTTTCCAACAGGACAATGTCCCTAAGCACACAGTCAAGATAACAAAGGAGTAGCTACAGGACAATCTGTGAATGTCCTTGAGTGGGCCAGCCAGAGCCCAGACTTGAACCCAACTGAACATCTCTGGAGAGATCTGAAAATGGCTGTGGAGCTTGAGAGGTCCTGCAAAGAAGAATGGGAGAAACTGCCAGAAAATAGGTGTAGCATCACACTCAAAGACTTGAGGCTGTAATTGGTGCCAAAGGTGCTTCAACAAAGTATTGAGCAAAGGCTGTGAATACTGATGTGATGTATAAAATAACAAGAATTTTGAGGAAAATAATGAGTTTTGGAATAAGGCTGTAACATAACATAAAATTTAAAAAAAAAAGTGTAGTGCTGTGAATAGTTTCCGGATACACTGTAAATCCTCTAATGGTCTTGTCTGTGGTCCAATACAGTGCTTCCCAGCCCTGATCCTGGAGCCCCTACGTCACTGCACAGTCTGTCTGTCTCCCTATTCAAACAAATAAGATTAGACTTATCAGCTCTTTTGAAGAAACTCCAAGATCTGGAAAGTGTGCGTCGGATTTGGGAGACTTCCAAAATGTGTCCTGGACCAGAGCTGGAAAACACTTGTCTTAAATATGGTCATTTGTGTGGTTTGAATATAAAGAATATTGCCTAAATAGTATAGTTTTATCACAATGCAATTAATGTCTTAAGTATTTTCAAGATTTTTGATACATGAACAGTGACCACATGAATGAAGAAATGTTAGTTGCCATTGAAATGAATATATTAGTAACATTTACTATCTTATCTTTCTAGGTACAAATTATTGCAGTGTGAATAATGGGGGTTGCACACACTTGTGTCTTGCGAAGAGTAACAGTTTTGTGTGCGCATGTCCAGATGAGCCTGACGGCAGACCGTGCTCTACAAGTGAGTTCAACGGCTTTCAATGAATCACTTTTGAACACTGAGATGTTAAACAAATGAATTATTATATTAATTATGTAACTGCATATACGTATACCAGTTTACCATCTGTGTTATTTTAGTGTAATGTGCTATTATAGTATTTATTAATATTTCGAATTGGCTTTTGTTTTTATATTTTCAGTTTTATCGTCAATTAAGTTGATAATTTTATCGTTTACTGTTTTTTTTTTTTTTTTGATCTCAGCTTCAGTATTTTTTGTACTTGTTTTGTCAATTGCCAAGGCAACATTTCTAATTTTCATCAAAGTCATGTAATATTGATATTTTATTTCAAATTTATTTTGGTTAACAAAAACATTTTTAATAGTGTTAATTTTGTCTATATAGTTTTTATTAGGGGCCAAGCTCCAAAGGTGGGATGGCATTTATTGTATCTGTTGGCGTTCTTATTATTCTTCTGGTTTGAGAGTCTGGGGCAGCCCAGAGAACCGCTTACGGAAAATTTATGGAATTTGGCACACTGATAGAGGACAGTCCCAACATTAACTACAGCTAATAATCTAGAGACCAACAGTGTCTCTAGATCAAACTCTCTAGCGCTCCACTTGTCCAAAGTTTCAATCATGTTTACACTAATAACTTTTGAACCAGAATTTTTTTTTTTTTTTTTTTTTTAAATTGTCTTTTTCCTCCGATTCCTTGGCTCAATGCGATTCGATTGCACCCTATGATTCATCCTTTTCTGTCATGAAACGTTTCCCGCCAAATTATCCCACCACAAAAACTGCTTTTTCAAAGTCCTCCTGGAAGGTTGCTCCAATTTTCATTCAAATAAAATCGGATGTTCATCAGACTATGTTGGCAAAAATTTATCAAAAGCTTTTTGATCAACTCAACAATTCTCGAATGACACGCAAACAAATTCGAAGAAGAGCATGCCAATTTGGACGCAAGACTGTATCTCCACAATGCTTTAGCGTATTGTGATCAAACTTGGTACATCTCATCACAAGCATGACCTGAGGCTGCATGCTGCGTTTTGGCACAGTCCCACCTACTGGTCTGGCAAAAACGGATATTTAACTTCAAAACTGTTTGGCCAAAAATGATAAAAATGTTAGACTCAGGGCAGCATGCCGAGTTGAATTCTATCCAATTTTACCATACCGGCCATTTTGGGAATCTGCCATTTTGCATTAATGTAGTGAAATGCTGTGTTTTTTGAATGCATTAGTGTATCATTACGAAACTCTTTATGGGTCATGAGCACGATTCTGTGGAGTAGCCTGCGATGTTTCGAGACAGTGGTGTTGAAATCAAATATTCCTATGCTCATAAACTTTTGATGTGGTTGACTTATTTTCATGCGAGTCATCTTCTTAGATTCCTGAATCTTGGCCGAGTCCAATCATACCTAACATGCTAGTTCTACAATTACATGCTACAATTTAGCATTAAAACAACGTTCGCAAATGTCTTTGAGACGAAATCACTGTAGGATTATTGGCTATATGTTAAAGCCCAAAATGCCACATTTTGATTGTAAGAGGCAAAAAAGTCATGCATGGGTCTTTTTTTTTTTTTTTTATGTACTCATAACTCCTAAATGAAATGATATTTTCACCAAATCTGACACTTATTTATGGGCACACCCTTAGGACACATGAGTGCCTTTTAACGGCGCTATTTACTATTTAATTTACTTCTTGCTTGCTTGCTTTGTGCTTGGCTCCTTAATGGCAGTGTGCAGCTATATTTAATTATTAGTTCAGTTTTAGTTATTTTAGTACATTGTTTTATTTCAAGTAACAAAAGTTTTTTATGGTTCTATTTGTAGTTAACTATAATAACATTGACTTTGTCTCTGAACTAGTCTCTGGTTACATTCCCACGGCACCTGAGAAGGGCACCATGGGTACTCGCCCCCCTAAACCCCCCACCACAGAGAAACCTCACAAAGGCCTGTCAGTGGTCAAGTAAGTCAACTGCAACTGTCCAAAAAAAAAAGGCTTCCTTTGAAGAATCACATCACATCAAATCCAATCCAATCATTTTCTCCTTCCAGTTGTACAGATGCAAGTCTCAATCCAGAGGACTGCTCTCAGAACAATGTTGTGTCTGCACCTCGTGGTAAATTGATCACAATTCTGTCGTATAAGAATAATGAACATTGTGAAGCAAGTGTGAATTGACCTTTTACATTTTGACCGTTTTTATAAAGATGAGAGCCCTCATATCAGCTACGTGATTGGTGGAGCTCTGTCAATATTGGCAATCCTGATCCTCATAACTGCATTCATTATTTACAGGTAGGTCTCAGGTTTTATGAAGCACTTTTTGAAGTTTCATGAAGGTTTCATGAATGCATTTCTTTTCTCAGCTGCTCAAACAAATATTTTTTGGCTTTCCAGACACAAAAAATTCAAGTTTGCAGATCCAGGAGTGAGCAACTTGACTTACAGCAACCCTTCATATAGAACTTCAACACAGGAGGTGAAAATAGAAACTGCCCAGAAACCTGCAATAAACAACCAACTGCGATATAAAAAAGAGGTATTGTTTATTGTTCTTTCCTTTTTCATTGTTGAAAATTTCACAGAAGAATCATTTAGACGAATGTAAATTATTGTTGATGTTGTTGACCAACAGAATTGTTATCATTTTCGTGAGCAGTACTTGGATCTCTTTACAGAGTCCCCACTCATCTTTTTTTCCCATGTTTTCCACGACAGCTCAATCATCCTTACAACTCCCTCTCTCCTTTCATCTTTTGACAACCCCCTTTTATTTTCATCAAAATGGCAAACAAGGTAGTCGAACGAATTGGGAAAATATCCTTGCTTCCCTAATTTTAAGCCAGCCTTGTGATTGTGACCAACTGTTTTGCTCCATTGCTCAAATCCAGCATCAAAATGTTTTCTTCATGCATGTAACTTCTGCATGCAAGACCAAGATGGCATTTATAGATGTTAGAGTTTAAGATGACGATAAAATGTTACAAAGGAGCAATATCTTAGCCTATACTGCCTGAGGTAGCATGAATTGTGAACCTTTTCTTTTGAAGTGCAGTGGTGTTTTTTTTTATTCAGCATGAATTCAAAATTGACCCTATTTACTTTGTTAGTGCACGTTATTAGTCTTTTCATCTATGCAAGTTGATTCGCTGTAATCTTTGATCAAAATTGACGGCTTGGGTAGAACATTCTCTCCAATTGCCAGTCTGCTGCAAGCTTTGACAGGGATCTGAATGGAACGCCCACTTTTCTAGATCCAATCAATTCCCAGTGGGGGAAAAAAAAAAACAAGCCAAGCCTCTACTTTCCTCATGCAATATGCTGTTTCACTCTGAAAGTACGTCACAATACTGAAATAGTTGCTTCACGGTGACTTTAACGCCATATAAATAGAAATGTCACATTATAGAAGTAAAATGGGTTGTAATATACTAATAGTAGCATATCATTGTGGAAAAAAAGTGCACTTGTAGTGTCAAATCTTAAAGGTATGTTTTTAAAAACTTATTTGGAGATAGAAGACCACTTAAGTGTATTTAAAGAGTGCACTTTCATGGCTATTTGTCTTAACACACTTGAGTACACTTTGTAATAATGTCCATTTTAATGTACGTTATGTTGTACAAGTCATTGTTTTAATCATGTTTTAAAGTACACTTATTTTGATGTGTTGACTAACATACTAAAGCACTTGATTATAATTTGGATGTAGTGTGATATTCAGTATTACATTTAAAATAAAGATGTACTTAAATGGCTAGTTCAACCAAAAATGAAAATTCTGTCATCGTTTACTTGCCCTTAAGTTGTTCTAAACACGAAAAGAAGTTATTTTGAGAAATGTCTGTAACTGGATGGGCTTCACTGACTTCCCCCCATACTATGGGCCCGTATTCTTAAAAATATCTTTTGTGTTCAACACAAGAAATAAATGTATACAGGTGTGGAACAACTTGAAGGCGAGTTAATGACAATTTTAATTTTTGCTTGATCCCTATCCCTTTAATTCATACTTAAGTGGGTCAAAAACGCACTTTTAAAAGGTGCAGTAGGTGATCTGGGAAATGCTAACGTTAGCCTGCTAGCATTTAAAGCATACAATCCCGCCATCCAAACCCACACCCACAAGAGACGGTGTTAAACTACCTCATGTCTCAAAGCACATAACAGTACAATAATAATGAATGTAAACTAGTTTGAGAGCGCTTACCTGACTGCTGCAAATTAATTTCGGAGTTGATACTGTTGACATGGGGATACGCATAATTCCGAGTCTCAGGACGCCGTTTCTATTTATGGTAGTTTTGGCGGGAACGCAGTAGAAGCTCGTTTCGATTCGGTAGGAACTGTAAAAGGTGGCTGTTTTATAGCGGTACTCCGTGACTGACGTCTGTCTGTATAAACTCTGCAGTGCACGAGGGTATGTAAAAACACAGAACGTTATATTATTTCATTTGGACCGAATATAATAATTGGATGAACATTTCATGGTCCTATGCCTTTCACAGACGATACATATTTCTAAAAAATACATTTAGACCGTTTAACACATTGATTGCTGTCAGGATACGAGGAGACTTTCAACCAGTATAACAAAAAATGTCTCTGTAGAGAATCACCTATTGCACCTTTCTAAGTTGCATTTCATATAAATGTAAATAATATTTTCATTTAAGTGCAGAACATTACATTCAGAGTAAATTGTTTTCGTAACAAGTACTTTTTAAAAGCATGTTAAAGGGTACTTCTTTTTCACAATAGGATCTCCAAGTTAGTGATGTTATAAAGTCAGATTGAGTTTGAAGTCTCTACTAATGGCATGTGAATGTCATCTGTAGGTCCAGGGTGTTGGGGATGGAGGCTACACTAAAGAGAAGATCCGCATCGTGGAAGGCGTTTGTCTGCTCTCAGGAGAGGATCTTTACTGGGAAGACTTGAGACAGTTGAAGGCGTGTCGAGGAGCTGGGCTTCACGCCTGCATGCGCACAGATACCGTCTCACTGCAGGCAAGCTCCGCCTCTCTAAACGACGGAGAAACTGAACAGCTGTTGCAGGGTGACCAATCAGAGTGCTCGAGTATCAACACCACCCATGCAATCACGGCTCAACATCATAGTGCGCATCCCGACACCGGCTGGGTCCCGAACCGTAAAGCCTCTACTGAGAGTGAAGTGTGAAAACGTACGAGCAGATGCGGTCGACATTGAGGCAGACATATATACGGGAAAAACAGAAGCTTCATTGGCGGTTTCTCTTCAAAATTTGCCTGAAAAAGGCTTGAATGCACACTGTTATTAGAAGTAAAACAGGTAGGTACAGTCATATGGACCATATATATATATATATATATATATATATATACACACACACTTAAGCAGCTGGTACAGAGTAAAGCTAATACATAAATACACCAACAGCCAAATGAACTGTAAAGAGATTTGAGACGGACCTCATACTTGAAAGTCAATAATACATATATAAAATGGTACACGACCTGAGCGCACAAACCCTTGATTGCCTCTAATGTCTTCTGGCCTCTCTTTGGACTGCGCAACCTTTTTGTGTCCTTTGAACTGTGGAGAAGGTCACATCACGCTGGAGTCAAAGAACAGACCTTGTGAGAAGGAGTAAAGAAACACTGACTGATATTTTGAGCCTTTTTGTATACAAGAGAAACTCTTGGAAGTAAAATGCTTATTGTTTCTAATGCAAGCTTACATTCAGTTCATGGACTATCAGTTTAGGAAATTCTCAGCATCCAGCTCTCATCTTGTCATGATGAAATGTATTTATGAACTTTCTGTACTTTTGGATTGGGTTTTTAATGTTTTATTCTTTTGAAGTAGTTTTAAAAGCGTTAGGACTGTTGAAAGACTCGTTCACAAAAACCTTGTGATGGTGCCAAAGGACAGAATTTACAAACTCATGAAGAATCTCAATTTTTTTTTCCTGTCACACTGAATAAATTACAGTCCATTTTAAAGAGTATTACAGTTCTTTTGTCAAAGATGAAGCCAGTTTATATACACATATACACTGCCCGGCCCCCCAAAAGTAGCTGTTTCAATTTAAATAGGCACATTTTTAAAAGTTTATGATTGGATAATTATTGCAGCGATTATTATTTTTCTAGCAGTTCTTCTAACCCTAATTGATGAAACATGAAGAATCATTTTGACTCGGAGATGCCAATTCGTGTCTGAAAACCTTCATTTCATTGAAAGTCTTTGGGATGTGCTGGATAAGACTTTACAGAGTGCTCACCTCTTGCACTGTCAATAAAAGTTTTTAACCAAAAAATGATGCACCTGTTGATAACATCATAACATTTATTACCAGCAAGAGGTGCATCAATTTTTAGTTAAGCTCTTATATTGACAATGCAAGAGGTGAGAACTTAGAAACATATAACATGCTAGAAACATAATCACTGCAATAAGGATCCAGTCATTGACCCTGAAGTATTTTGCTATTTAAATCCAAACAGCAAATTAAAAAAAAAATTTTTTTTATGTATATATATATATATATGGTTCTGGTGTTTCTTGTTTGATGTTGAAATATGTTCAGAGTTTATATAGCAACCAAAACAAAAACAAAAAACGGCTAACCAGAATCTGTAAAGCACCTTGCACTTGCACATGATTTAGCCATCTATGAAATTATAGGGCTATGCCAATTGTGTAGGTGAATGCAACTGACTGGGTGAATGTCACAAATCCTGTCAGGATCATGTCCAGGCCATGTTTCCCCAAAATAAAGGATAGTCCGAAGCTAAACGATTTTAATGCACAACGTGGAGGCAAAGAACCACCCGACGCGAAGCGGAGTGCATTCCTATTGTTTTATGCACAGCTAGCCATGGATTATCATGCTTATACCATGGCATTGACAAGTTGAAGCTATTATTTATGTATCAATATTTGAACGGAAGGGTAAAAATTAGTTATTTTACTCAGTTACGGATCCAGATAGCATTCTGCTCGCTTTAAATCAGACACAGATAAAGTAGAGCATAAGATTACATATATTTGAATGAATGAGCTTCAGCATTTATTTGCATTAATTATCGAGAGAGAGAGAGATGTATGTGAATCTGTATCTGGGCAGCTGAGAGTTTCATCCCTTCAGAAACCGTGACGTAACCCCCTCTTTGCTGAGAAATATATTCTATTTAATTAACTAAAGCCATGGGGCAGCATTGATGCATTTTTGTGCTCTAATCTTAGTGTGCGAGTGGTGTATGAAAGCAGTACATTAGTATTCAGACAGACCATGGTATAATCAAAAATAGACTTTTTATGCAAAATCTTTTCTCTTTTATATCAGACAGGTTTTGTGATATTCACCCTATATATTTGGAAATGTGTATGATGCTTTCAAATTTATGTACATGTTTGTTTTATATAAAGATTATTTGAGGATTGTTATAAACCCATATGTGTTTGAGTTCTCAAAACCACCTTGGAGTCGGTTCTCCGAGGTTCAGGACTATGTTTTTGCTGCTAAAACACATGGCGCATTTAGGCCACATAGTAGTTTATTGGTCTTGGCAGCTCTAATTGTTGTCTGACGAGGCAACCGGAGATGATTGCTGTTTAGTTTCCCTCGCTCCACCCCTCCTTTTTCAGAAAAGAAATCCGATTTTCACAGTCAAATTGGTTAATGTATATAGAGTCTTTTGAACAAACATGCATTAATTTTATTCTTTTAAATTATATAACCACTTCATTTGTTTGTAGGGTTGGTGCCAGTTATTTAACAGAGTGCTTTTTTTTTTAATGTCCAGAAATTTCAGTCTCATGTAACTGCTGTAAGTCAACTAAGATATATTTATAATTTTCATTGGTTTTAACTTGTATGTAAATATGAAGATGCTGTATATGTAGTTCTCCTTTGCAGTACTAACAAGGTGTGTGTGACAGTGATTTACTTTGCTTTTTTTCTATCTTTAATATAAAACTGCATTTGCTTTTGAATACAAATATGGCACTTATTTGACTCACTTTCTTTTAAAGATACTACATATATTACATTACGATTCTTGCAGGTTTTGTAGCATGGGAGTCTAAAGGCAGTTGTTTTTGTTCTGTTTTAACATTCACAAGGCTACGTTTTCATCACAATTCAGATTTCTATAAATCTGCCAGCTATTTTTGTATAAGGCAGATGTGTATCAAGCAATAGGGTCACTAATATATTGACATTGTAAAAAAGACTACTTCCAGAAATTGAATTTACAAGAAATAAGTGTTACAACTGCCCTTTATGGTGCCGACTTGGAAAAATAAATAATATAAACCTGCTGCATCTCAAATATGAACACATCTCGATGGAATAATATTAATGCTTTAATACTGAAATGTTTTCTTCATATGGTGCTACCACTTCAAGCTGTCGGGAGGAATAAACTGTTTAAAGCAGAAGTTGTACCAAAACTATTCAAAAGGATTTCTCTTTAATTTTTAATAAAATACGCATTAGCTGATAAGCTAATAACAGTCTTCAGCCAGGTACTTTAATGCAGTGTTGTTCATCAAACGGTTAATAGAGATTTGAAAAGTCATATTTTTTCTTAACTAGTATTACAGTTGGTTCACAAAATCTGGTAGCTGGAAGCATTTGTTCATGTTAATCAACAACATATAGATGAAACGTGTATATGAAGATTCAATTTAAATTTTATTCCTTTTGTATTCCTTATTTGCGAGCGGAGATGACACTGATTCTTGAGATAAGGCATAGAAGAGGTTTTAGCTTTTACATTTTAATTATCTTTTTAATACTGCATTATTGTCAATGGATGTATTTGTAGAGAAAAGGTCTCGGCTATTGAACCGTGCAAGGGAACATTGTTTTTATGGAAATGTTTTTTCATTTCATAACTTAATTTGTGTCAATTTTGACTTAAGTAAAGTCTTCAGCTATGTGGTAAAAGACATTCTCTATTTTTCTCCCTTTTTACACACTATTATGAATAATCATCTCTGCATTATGGAGCTCTGGTCAACACTCCGGCACAGTAGGTGGCAATAATGCACCTTAACATTGGTACCACTCGACATTAAACTGAAGAAGAATTTCATTTTGACAAAGGTTGGACTACAATGGCCAATCCCCACGATTTTTTTTTTTCACAAAAATTGAGCCCATACACCCGTGTTCCAAGTTTTGTGAAAATATCTCATTTTATTCACAAGAATGCTCTGTTTCACAGACAAGGCTTAAGCCTAGGTCCAGACTAAAATGCATGTAGTTTTAACTGAGAGAAACTTGCACACTGACATATCTTAAAGTATGTAGTACCAGTAATGATTTTTTCCTAAGGCGCGTTTATAAAAGCGTGATAGCTGTGCATTAAACGATTTGACCCGACACTATCTGTGGATTATCCTTTACTTGGCGGGCAATTTAATGGCGTGTTTAAAGCTTGTGGCAATCTGGCTCTACAGTGGGTGGTGTGCATCTTGAGAATGGGAGCCTGTGGCATCCCATGTGTGTATCATAACGGTGATGAGACCTCGTATTTCTGGAAGAGAGAACCAAGAGGAAGCATGTATAAAGTGAAGAGCAGAGGACTCAGAATTGAGCCTTGTGGAACACCACATGTGATCAGTGTTGAGTTATATTATATATTTATAGTTATATTTATAAAATGTGTGATCTTTGAGATATGAATATAGCCAACTTAACGCAACTCCCTCAATACCAACCACTCTCTCTAGCCGATGTAATAACACGGTATGATCTATTGTGTCAAATGCTGCACTGCACTTTATATCAAGATTACATAGGCCTATAAGCCATGGACTTAATAACCAATGTAAAACAAAAAAGCATCATAATGAAAGTGGCATTCATGACATGGAGCAAAATATGGTGTCCAGTCCTCTGAATTTGTGCTCTACATTTATCCCATCCAAGTGCACACACACAGTTGGCAGTCATTTTTCTGTCGTGGTATTGAGGATGGAAGAGGACTCTGTAAGACAAGTATTGCACAAATGTCATATTTGAGAATATTATTATTATTATTATTAAGTATGTATAGGTAGTCCTTCCGCATTGCTGTTCCACGCTCCAGTTCAGTTGACAGTGGTCAAAAACAATAATTTTATGGATTCACTCTCCAGCACATAGGTGGCGCTACGCACCTCTATAGTTCACGTGCAGTCCGGCAGTGAATCCAGTGAAGAAGAAGCTCCGTGACTATTGATTACAGTGAGTGCCCGTCTGTTGAATCATTTGGCGTGACCAATTTGTAAGAGTTCTTGATATAATATAAGTGAAATCTGTAATTGTTGAGCATTATTTGGATAAAGACCATTCAGTTCCTTTTTTTTTTTGGCAGAAATTGTCATGAAAATGACAGAGGTAAACAACGCTGGTGAACCAAGTGTAACTGAAGAGGATGTACGACTACTAATAAAAAGAAAGGAAGAAATTGAAGAGCAAATCAAAGCATACTACGACATGCTCCAAACTGTAAGTTCGATACTTTTTAATATATATAAGGATTGAAATATTTTTTGCCTAATTGACACTTTGTTGGCTGCTTTGAAGTTATTTAATGAGCTCGTCTCACGTGACATTAGACGCTCAATGTGTCTCAACGTACCATGAAAACAAGAATGGCAATTATAAAGGAAATAATAACGTGACAGGTGGCTTAAAATGACATTTAGTGTGCTATTTGTCTTTATTAAATATTACACCAGAACATACTGAATAGTACTGATATTGCGTCTAAAACCATGGGCTAGTATGGAGTCAGATTAGTGTCAAAGTTAATACATGGGCAAAAGATGTATGGCAAGCCGTTTTGACTTTTATTCATTTTCAGGATATAAACTTGTGATATCAACAATTACATTTTTATTTGTTAAAATGTTCATTCTTGGTATCAGGAATTAGATTTCCACTAGTAACAATGGCAATTGTTGATATCAAGAATTCATTTCTTACTAGTTGAAATTCCAGTTTCACATATCAGGAATACAATTCTTACTTGTAAAAATGCAAATTTCTGATATCAACAATTACATTGTTATTAGTGCAAATGTTTATTCTTGATATCAACAATTGAACTGCTACTAGTAAAAATATTCATTTCTGATATCATGAATGGGATGGTTGTTACTAGTAAGAAAGTTGTTTTAGATATCAGAAATTATATTGATATCAGGAATTTATTTTCAGATATCATAAATGAATATTTTTACTAGTAGCAATTCAGTTGTTGATATCAAGAATAGACATTTCAACTTGTGACAATTGAATTCTTGATATCAGACATTTGCATTTTTACTAGTAACAATGTAATTATTGATATCAAAAATGATGATTTTTACTAGTAAGAATTGTATTTTGAATTGGAATTTCAATTAGTAAGAAATCAATTCTTGATATCAACAATTGAATTTGAATGGCAGCCTATGGTGAGATTTCACAAGTGAAAATACAATTACAGATATCAAGAAGTATAATTTTTACTAGTGGAAATGTAATTCCTGATATCAAAAATTAGCATTTTAACTAGTGAAAATTGAATTGTTGATATCAAGAAATCATATCCTGAGAATGAATAAAAGTCAAAATGGTTTCCCATAAAGATGGCAAGATGAAACAAATAATAATAAAGATGACACATGCAAAAACCGAATTCATATGCAAAACAAAACAAATAAAAAAATCTTTCCCAAAATTAAAAACACTTCACAAATATACAATGCGCTCACAAATCGATTGATTATGTATATTTTGAGACTTTCCTGTCTTGCAACAGTTGGTTTCTAGATGTAAGATTCCCATCCATTTTCCCCAAATGTCATGTTAACAGTGCAATTTTTGAAGAACTATATATATATATACAGTACTGTGCAAAAGTTTTAGGCAGGTGTGAAAAAATGCTGTAAAGTAAGAATGCTTTCAAAAAGAAACTTGGTAATAGATTATATTTATCAATTAACAAAATGCAAAGTGAGTGAACAGAAGAAAAATCTAAATCAAATCCATATTTGGTGTGACCACCCTTTACCTTCAAAACAGCATCAATTCTTCAAGGTACACTTGCACAAAGTCAGGGATTTTGTAGGCATATAGTTAGGTGTATGATTAAACAATTATACCAAACAGGTGCTAATGATCATCAATTCAATATGTAGGTTGAAACACAATCATTAACTGAAACAGAAACAGCTGTGTAGGAGGAATAAAACTGGGTGAGGAACAGCCAAACTCAGCTAACAAGGTGAGGTTGCTGAAGACAGTTTACTGTCAAAAGTCATACACCATGGCAAGACTGAGCACAGCAACAAGACACAAGGTAGTTATACTGCATCAGCAAGGTCTCTCCCAGGCAGAAATTTCAAGGCAGACAGGGGTTTCCAGATGTGCTGTCCAAGCTCTTTTGAAGAAGCACAAAGAAACAGGCAACGTTGAGGACCGTAGACGCAGTGGTCGGCCAAGGAAACTTACTGCAGCAGATGAAAGACACATCATGCTTACTTCCCTTCGCAATCGGAAGATGTCGAGCAGTGCCATTAGCTCACAATTGGCAGAAAACAGTGGGACCCTGGTACACCCATCTACTGTCCGGAGAAGTCTGGTCAGAAGTGGCCTTCATGGAAGACTTGCGGCCAAAAAGCCATACCTCCGACGTGGAAACAAGGCCAAGCGACTCAACTATGCACGAAAACACAGGAACTGGGGTGCAGAAAAATGGCAGCAGGTGCTCTGGACTGATGAGTCAAAATTTGAAATATTTGGCTGTAGCAGAAGGCAGTTTGTTCGCCGAAGGGCTGGAGAGCGGTACACGAATGAGTGTCTGCAGGCAACAGTGAAGCATGGTGGAGGTTCCTTGCAAGTTTGGGGCTGCATTTCTGCAAATGGAGTTGGGGATTTGGTCAGAATTAATGGTATCCTCAATGCTGAGAAGTACAGGCAGATACTTATCCATCATGCAATACCATCAGGGAGGCATCTGATTGGCCCCAAATTTATTCTGCAGCATGACAACGACCCCAAACATACAGCGAAAGTCATTAAGAACTATCTTCAGTGTAAAGAAGAACAAGGAGTCCTGGAAGTGATGGTATGGCCCCCACAGAGCCCTGATCTCAACATCATCGAGTCTGTCTGGGATTACATGAAGAGAGAGAAGCAACTGAGGCTGCCTAAATCCACAGAGGAACTGTGGTTAGTTCTCCAAGATGTTTGGGCCAACCTACCTGCCGAGTTCCTTCAAAAACTGTGTGCAAGTGTACCTAGAAGAATTGATGCTGTTTTGAAGGCAAAGGGTGGTCACACCAAATATTGATTTGATGTAGATTTTTCTTCTGTTCACTCACTTTGCATTTTGTTAATTGATAAATATAAACTATTAACATGTCTATTTTTGAAAGCATTCTTACTTTACAGCATTTTTTCACACCTGCCTAAAACTTTTGCACAGTACTGTATATATATATATATATTAAACAAAGGAGCTCTGCAGTGAACACCCACTCCCATAAATCCCTGTGAATAATATAAACTATGACATTTTTAAACTAATAATATATTTGGCTATTTTATTTAAAATTCATTCCTGCATTAATGATATTAAGTAAACATAAGTTTTACTTTTGTCTGATTTTGAAATGCGTATTTGCTTCAAATAAAAAAAGAATTTCCTGTTCCCACCAATCAATTTTGATTCAAATATTTAAATCTAAAAATAATAGTAATAAGTAACACAAAAAAGATTTATTGTTGCCAGGTCACCATCTCGGTTGGGTATGGGTTTCAGCCATAGATTTGAAAGAGTTGCCAGCTTATTGCTTGCGGTTATGTTTTCTATATTTAACTAGCACATCTCATAGACCTTTGATAACTTTAATGACTAAAGACATTGACACATTCATATGGTTTCTTCAGCAGGGAGGTGTTGGCATGGACGGTCCTCTGGTTGATGTCGAAGGCTTTCCTCGTGCAGATGTGGATTTGTATAAGGTCCGAACAGCAAGGCACAGTATCTCTTGTGAGTACAATCTAAATCACCAGACATAATAAATCAGTAGAAATTTTGGACTGAAATGAGTTCTGCTCATGTGACATTGCTGTGTTGCAAAAGCATATCATTTGCATGCATTGATTTGAAACTAGGGATGCATCAAAATGAAAATTCCCGGTAGCCGAAATCTTGGCGCATCCTTGTTTGAAACGTTTAAAAGCAAGCGTCGATCAGCGGATATTGTCCTCTGATAGACGCCTGCTTTCAAATGCTCCCGTGAAAGCGCTCGGTGAAGAGCATCAAAGATTTCTATTTACAACATGTTTTTGAAGCGTTGTGCCAATCACAGACACATCTGTTGAGCGCTTGAACACAGCGGCCAATCAGAGGTGTTTAAATTAGTCAGAATCCGCTCAAAATGCTTGGGGAATTGCTGGTGTCATCACATTTTTAAAAGTAAAAGCACCGGTACTTTTGACATCAAAGACTATGCAGTGGTTTTGTACATATAATTACTTTATACAATTTATGTAATATAGTATTAATGTAGTTCTTATTTCTAGTGCTTGTAATTTTTCTTCATTTGTGTCTTTGTTCTGTTGTAGTTTTGTCATTACTTTTCATTACGTTTTTTTGTGATATTGAAATTAGTGACAATTGAAATAAAGCCATATTTAAAGCAAGAAGAATTGATTATATATCATTATTGTGGAATAAAATTACTCGTATTGTGATTATAAGGTTTTGGTCATATCGCCCACCCCTACATCTGTGTATAAAATGAAAGTTTGGTAACACTTTATTTTACAGTGTCATTGTTACACATGTTACATGGATTTACTGTAGTAATAACTAGGAATTAAGCATCATTACATGCAATTAACCCTAAACCAAACCCTCATCCTAACCCTAACCCTATAGTAAGTACATGCAGTTAATTGTTATTACTCAGTACTTAAATGTATAATTACACTGTAATAATGACACCTTAAAATAAAGTGTAACCGAAAGTTTTTTAGGGTAGTGAACACAAAAAGTCTGAGGAAAATACCTTTGGCTTTTGAACATGTATAATGGTAGATGAATATATTAATTATTCAGTTGCAGGGTATAAGTCACAGTACCGTAGTGTTACTGTCTGAAACCATCAGTATGCCATGGTAATGCCACAGTATGTCTTTGTAAGTGAAAGAATGTTTGTTTAATTTCAGTAAGAAATTAGTGTAATTCATGTCAAAACATTTCTGGTAACATTTTACAATAAGGTTCTTTAGTTAACAGTTGTTAGCTACATTAGTTAACATGAACTAATAATGAACTGCACTTCTACCTCATTTATTAATATACTAATACATTATTAAAATCCTGTTAACATTAGTTAATGCACTGTGAACTAACATGAACAAACAATGAACAACTGTATTTTCATTAACTAAGATTAGTAAATACATTAACAAATGTATTGCTCATGGTTAATGCATTAACTAATGAACCTTATTGTACAATGTTACCACATTTATTAACCTTAGACTCTGGTGCGTGGATTGGATTTCTACTTGTATTTGACAAAAGTTTAGGTTACACTTTATTTTAAGGTGTAACAGTATTACACTGTAATTATACATTACTTACAGTACTTACTGTAGGGTTTGGTTTAAGGTTAATTGCATGTAATTATGCATAATTTCTAGTTATTACTACAGTAAATACATGTAACGTATGTAACAATGACACTGTAAAATAAAGTGTTACCAAAGTTTATATTCACCCCACAATATTGCTGTTTTTACTGTATTTTTGATCAAAGAAATGCTGCCTTGTTAAGCATAATAAGTGCTAAAAAAAGTCTTATTTGACTGGTGCTATATAAGTATAAATATCTACTAATCATTTGCCATTCTTGTAACTCTTCGAGTTCTTAATTTTTTAATCAAAATCATTTTTAAAGGTTTACAGAATGATCACAAAGCTATCATGGTGGAGATAGAGGAGGCTCTTCATAAGCTCCATGCTACAGCACGGGTCAGACATGAGAAGGACGAGACAAAGACGGAAGCCACTGAACAGTCTGTGTCTCTGCCATCTCCATTTGCTCTGGTTGATGCTGTAACACAGGGTTCCCCTGCTTTTCAGGCTGTGAGTTTGTGCGCCCAACCAGCCATTTCTAACCTCTCATTGGTTGAAGTTAACTTGAAATTAAAATGCATCCTGTTTGCTTAATACACCTTCCTGGTTTTTAAAATCCTAACATTCTTTTTTCTTACTACGTGTCCCTCTTACTTGTAAATATTCAATTTTACTGAAGTAATTTACATGGTTGCAACTTTAGGTTTTAATGAATATTTTAAGTTTGTGTATTTTCCGCTGTCATTTTCATTTTAAAGTTTTAGTAGTATTTGCTTTTTAATGACTTTTTTAAAATTTATTGAGTATTAAAGAAATAATACGATTAATAAATTACAACTAAATTAAAATGAGAAATGTTGCTTTTTGAAATAAAACAAGTTTATGTCTTCAGTTTATTTTTTTCAAGTAAAAAAATGTTTTTGAATGGTTTTATTTTACTATAATAACAAGCTTCTAAGAAGGTGTTCTTAATTCTGTACGTATTTTGAGTCTAGGCACTAATTGAGGATGTAAATAGCTTTACAAAGCAGCTGTTTGTTCATAGTTGATTTTTCATCTTGCAGTTCATTTCTGTTTCCTTCTTTGTGTAGGGTTTGCGAGTTGGTGATGAGATTACGGAGTTTGGGTCTGTAAATACACAAAACTTCAGGAATCTGCACGACATCGCTTCTGTGGTCCAGCATAGTGAAGGGGTGTGTTGTAATTTGAAACTCTTTTTCGTTTATGTTCTGTTGAACTACTCTAGTTCTGTTTATTTATTATTTATTTTTGTCTTAATGGTTTATTCTCCTCTCTGTACTGCAGAAATCCCTACGTGTTGGACTAATTCGAAATGGACAAGAAGCACACCTTAATTTGACTCCGCGGCACTGGTCCGGTAGAGGACTACTGGGGTAAATAATGTGTTTTTTGGATCAATGTTAATTCAGCAAGTAATATGTTTATCATCTGTCTCTGCTGACCACACTTATGTTGAAGTCTTGTAAGGTTTAATTGAACACTGATACATTTTTGCGGTTGCTTTTGTAAATACAGCAAAAAAAATCTTTTCAGTATCATTAATAAATTGATTTTTATTCTTGTCGATAGGTGCAACTTAGTACCTCTTCAGAGATGACCAGTGAAAGTGCAAGGATCAACTATATGACAAACGACACAACTGAACTAGATCAATTTTATTGCTCGTTTTGCTTTTGCAAATTGTAAAATTGATTGAAGAAAATAAACACCAGGAGAGATGACAGACCATTCGTTATCAGACTGACTTAATCCGTCCGAAAGGAAACAATTTCTTAGCAAGGTTTTCACTTTTTTTTGTTTTAAATTCTTGTTTTAATATTGGTGCACTATGGAACAAATCTGGCAAGAGGATCTTAAATTGCGCATGCAAAACTTCTCAACACGTTAGGCTGTTTTCACACCTGCTGTTTCGGAACCTGGTGCGTTTTCTCCCTTTGTTCGGTTCGTTTAGGCATATGTGAACATGGAAATCGAGCTCGGATCCGCAACGAAACAATTGCTCCGAGATCACATTATAAATATAATATATATGATGGATGACGCAGAGGAAACTCTGACCAATAAGAGAATAAGAACAGTCTTTCTGAAGGGCATGATCCCTGATGTATAAAGGTACTCCGTCACAGTTGCATTAGAACAACACCAGCGTGAATAAATAGTCAAGTCACCCTTATTTATATAGCAATTTATATAATACAGATTGTTTCACAGCAGCCTTACAGTGATAGGATTGGCAAGAAAATAGTGTTCATTAAATTAATTCAGTCTATAAAGCAGTTCTGCAGAAAAGTTCATTTCAGTTCTCATCCAATAGTGTCAGTGCAGTCATATCAATAATATTGAATATTTAGTGTCCCCATCTAAGCAAGCCAGAGGTGACAGTGGCAAGGAGCCCAAACTCCATCGGTGACAGAATGGGGCAAAAATCAACAAAAAAAAAACAAAACTTGGGAGAAATCAGGCTCAGTCAGAGGGCCAGTGCTCCTCTGGCCAATCAACAAACATGCTGTGTTCAGTCAGAAATCAGACTGGATCCATATCATTCAAATATTTCATCTAGTTCCCTTTGAAGATTGGATTCATCTCGCCGGCATGGAAGCCAAGCTGGTCATACGTCTGGTTCTTGTGGCTGAGGATCTGTGCAGATGGATGTCGTGTCGACGAGGCTTTCGTTGACAAAATCTGCTGACATTCAGGGCTGTGATGTGGTCGTGTCTAGGTGCAAGTCTGATTTGATACGGACCGGACACGACTGACTACGGTAACCTCAGGATAAACAAACTAATATTAAAGTAGATGGCATTCTTCTTACGATGTAACAAGCACATTGGGTGTTATGAGAAGTGTTCCTGGTTCCTGTTGACCTAATCTGTGCAGCCTAACAATTCTTTAACGTGAATTATAGAAATGTGGTAATGTGTTAAGTGTTTGCCAGAGTGTGTCTGCTTCCTGAACAAGGATAGGAAGACTGTTTTGGGTGCTAAATAGGAAAAGGCTCTATCGCCTAGTGTCGGTTTTGACATTCTTGGTATTGGCTAGAATTTTGAGATCGCAATGGACACGAAGGGTTACAATGCATTAAGAACCATTTAGGGATTTTAAAATGTATGCAATGTTTAATCGGGAAATAATGTCTGAATTTGTCTTTTTGGGTGAACTGTCCTTTTAATGTAGATTATAAACATTTCATGTTTGGACAGCTTTATGTCTATTATTTATTATTATCATTATCAAAACAATCAGATTTCAGCCTTTTCTTGTATGAAATTCAAACTGAAAAATTCAAACTGAAATAGAAACCTTTCACATGACTTTTTTTTTGTTGCTACTTTTCAAATGCCTTTTATGTATAGATTTTATTGTCGTACCAGAGCCAGACTTTAAAATTATAAGGTTATATACATTATTACATGCTTAAAAGTATGATCATCTAAACAATGTATGAGAGCGTAAAACATTTCAATATTTCATTGTGTGAAAATGTTTTTAAAAAATGTGTGGCATCATTTCCACCAAAAAAAGTGTACACCGCACTTAAATATAATTTTGACTACAAATATCTTGAACCATCTTTCTTATTAGTCAGATTATAATTGCACATATCTCTAGCGATCACTTTGACTAGTCAAAACACAATTGTAACGATCTGAAATATAATTATGGATTGTCAAACCAAAGCAGTAAATGAACTTGGCTTGCCATTTAACATCTTATTTATAGGACTGGTGTATGATTCAACTACACTGGTTTGAGATTTTCTTGTAAATAACAACCTGTAAATGACATGTAATTTACTATATAATCATAAATCAAATTCAAGGTATCTACAATGTTAGGCCATTTTGACTATTAATTTCTTAGTTTAAAATATCAAAAATGGGTTCCAGATATCTTTAATAAAGAAGGTATCGACAATTAGAATTATGACAAGTCAAAAAACAATTGGAGATGTCTGGAATTGGCGATTTTACTACTAATAATTTAATTAGACATCTAGAAATCCAGTTATACTTGGGCTAGTAAAAACTCAATTTTTAACCATAATTTCTATAAATAAAAACTGAAATGTTTTCAATGGAAATATATGACTGAATGTAAATTATCACTAAAATACCTTAAATGCATGGCTGGCCACGATCCTTAATGGATATTACCAGTGAAGCTTTAAATGTTCGTGATTTTTTCCCCCCTCTAGGCAGGACCATCACAAAAACCAGACAAAGGAGAATCCACGAGATGTCACAATTTTTTTTTTTTTTTTTTGGTGGATCAAATAGACTAAACTGTTCTTTTTTCCCCCCAATTGTTTTATTTATCTTTTTGTCAAATTGACAAAACATTTTTTTTTTTTTTACATCTGCGAAAGCTATTTAAATCTAAGTTATTTTTTATTAAAAAAAAGAGAAAAAAAAAGAAAAAAAAAAAAAAGAAAGAGTATCCACGTTCGTCGCGAAGGAAGTGCGCAGGACTCGCTGCGAATTTCCCGGATAGAGTTTTGTCGCCATATTTAGTGCAGTGTCGCCGGTTGCAGTGTACGAGGATTTTAAGCTACCGTTTCTCTACTAAGTAACCCAGTACAGTATATATTTATCCACTTGCTTATAACCTTTGCATCCGTCTGCACACACAAAAAAAACAACCTCGCTTACCATTTCCACCTCCTCCCGATCCCCAAGTAACCATGGCAGATCGAGAGCACTTGGTATACCAGGCTAAACTAGCAGAGCAAGCAGAGAGATACGATGGTGAGTGGATGTTTTTGGCTATTTCTGTTGTCACGCATTTGAATTGCTGTAGAGGAGGAGGAAGAAGGAGCAGCGCAGGATGTGATTGTCTAATTACTGGTAAAATTGTGGGATTAACACCGAAAAACTAAGCGCTGGTCATTCACATGCGCACGTCCAGGTGAAATGGGAAGAAATATCCGTTTGGAAAGGCCTAGACTAACTCAACCCAACCTAAGCTTACACTGCATTGTTAATGTTCCGAACCGGGCTTCCGTTGAAAGGTCTGGAGAAAAACTGTAACTAATTAGATTCAAATAATTCAATTAGATTTTAATAAATGAATAGAACTATAAAGTATATTTATGCTACAAGTATAAATTCTATGAAATGGATTAAATGCAAATTGATATAAAAAAATAGATTAAAATGAAATGGTATATAATAAGGTAACTTAATAGAAACTAATTTTAGGTTCTAATGTTTTTATGAAAAGATGAATTCAATTTTTTTTTTTATAAAAGATGGATGCCTTTTAAATTTTAGGATGGTGTCCCTCACACATCTAAAAGAGTGTGTAGATTAAAATGAAATGGTATATAATTAGGTAACTTAATAGAAACTAATTTTAGGTTCTAATGTTTTTATGAAAAGATGAATTCAATTATTATTATTTTTTATAAAAGATGGATGCCTTTTAAATTTTAGGATGGTGTCCCTCACACATCTAAAAGAGTGTGTAGATTAAAATGAAATGGTATATAATTAGGTAAGTTAATAGAAACTAATTTTAGGTTCTAATGTTTTTATGAAAAGATGAATTCAATTATTACTATTTTTTATAAAAGATGGATGCCTTTTAAATTTCAGGATTGTGTCCCTCACATATCTAAAAGAGTGTGTAGATTAAAATGAAATGGTATATAATTAGGTAACTTAATAGAAACTAATTTTAGGTTCTAATGTTTTTATGAAAAGATGAATTCAATTATTATTATTTTTTATAAAAGATGGATGCCTTTTAAATTTTAGGATGGTGTCCCTCACACATCTAAAAGATTAAAAACCGCTGGTCTGAACTAATTCAACCCAACCTAAGCTTATACTCCGTCGTCAGTGTGCTAAATTAAATGTTGACCCGTGCTCTCATTGCCAAGTACTGTTTTGTAAAATCTGGGAATGGTTAATTTGTAACCATTATTTCACTACCCAGTCTGTGTCCTTTTGATGATCTTTGTTGCTGCATTCCCTTTGAGTCATTAAGATCAATCTTCTCTGTCTGTTTCAGAAATGGTGGAGACGATGAAGAATGTTGCGGGGAAGGACATTGAGCTCACAGTAGAGGAGAGAAACCTGTTATCAGTGGCGTATAAGAATGTGATTGGAGCACGGAGAGCCTCCTGGAGGATAATCAGCAGCATTGAGCAGAAAGAGGAGAGCAAGGGCGGAGAGGACAAACTCAAAATGATTCGAGAATACAGACAAACGGTGATACTTTTTTTTTAATTTTGATTTATTTCAGGTAATATGTATTTTTTTTTGTAGTTTTAGCTTTCACTCCGGAGGAAGTACCTACTCTTGGCCTGCTTGGGGATAATTTTAGTTATAGGAACTTGTAAAGTTATGTACAGTCGTACATAAGAAGCACTACATAAATGCCTCGTTCAGCTTTAGCAATTATCGCTACATGAAAATTTGGTAACGTCACATGCCAAGCCAAATGATCTTTCAGTGATCCGTTCTTTCTTTCTTTTTTTCTGTGAGGAACATTTAAAAACTCTAAAGAACTTTTTTCCACAATAAATAACCTAAAAATCCATAAATGTTAATCAATGCCATTAATTAACTTTTTATTTAGCTATAATACCCGAATTCATACCTTGAAATGCACTTGTTGTGAGTTCTATGGCTCAGAGACTTACATGGTGCCTTGTGAAAGGCTTTTAGACTGTTTGTTTGTTTTTTAATGTTGTGTCATCTAGATATATGTGGTGCCATAATTACTGTGCCATTTCTTACCCTTTGCAGGTTGAGAATGAGCTGAAATCTATCTGTAATGACATACTGGATGTACTGGACAAACACCTCATTCCTGCAGCCAACACAGGAGAATCCAAAGTTTTCTACTACAAAATGTAGGTGTTTGACAAATCGAAGTACATGCATTCATAACTTCGTAGGTCTCCTACACAACAGTTAGATGGGCGAGGGTAAGATTGTTGAGAATATGACATAAAAAAAATAGCTTTGTAAATTACCAGTGGAGACCATTGGTGGAGAGCTCAAGGAGATCAAGTATCTTGGGGTTTTGTTCACGAGTGAGGGAAGGAAGGAGCGTGAGGTTGACAGACGGATCGGTGCAGCTTCTGCAGTAATGCGGTCGATGTACCGGTCTGTCGTGGTGAAGAAGGAGCTGAGCTGCAAGGCGAAGCTCTCGATTTACCGGTCAATCTACGTTCCTACTCTCACCTATGGTCATGAGCTTTGGGTCATGACCGAAAGAATGAGATCCCGGATACAGGCGGCCGAAATGAGCTTTCTCCGCAGGGTGGCAGGGCGCTCCCTTAGAGATAGGGTGAGGAGCTCGGTCACTCGGGAGGAGCTCAGAGTAGATCCGTTGCTCCTTCACATCGAGAGGAGTCAGCTGAGGTGGCTCGGGCATCTGTTTCGGATGCCTCCTGGATGCCTCCCTAGGAAGGTGTTCCGGGCATGTCCCACCCGGAGAAGGCCCCTGGGAAGACCTAGGACACGCTGGAGAGACTATGTCTCTCGGCTGGCCTGGGAACGCCTCGGTGTCCCCCCGGAAGAGCTGGAGGAAGTGTCTGGGGAGAGGGAAGTCTGGGAATCTCTGCTCAGACTGCTGCCCCCGCGACCCGGCCCCGGATAAGCGGTGGAAAATGAATGAATTTACCAGTACATTTTGAAATCGACTCCCCTGAAACTGCATTTTTACAAAAAAAGGTGTTTGAACACCCTGGAAATTTGCATTGCATACATTTTAATGTCCTGAACATTATGTAGACTTTGATTAGACTTCATTAGGCTGCTTTTGTGTACCATAGGCCTGTCACGATCATGAATTGCGCGCTTACAAATGATTGCGATTTAATGATTTTAAATCTTTTTTGGTCATTACAATTCAAGGTTGTTAATGTTATGTTATACTTGGAATCGTATGTAAAGGGTATATTTACTTCAATGCTGTGAAAATGAATGTTTATATCATAATATGCAGTCTGATTAAACCCACAGGCCTTTATTTTGTATGACAGAATCTTTTTGTACTTTACATCAGTTTTTTATTCTTCTTTACTTCATACCATATTATGACCCTCCACATCAGAAAAGGAGACACGATATCATGCATTTCATGGCAATTCTTTAAACGCTTAAATCGATTGAAATAAAATAAATTTCTTTTAAATTAATAATCGTGACAGGCCTGTTATATCATAACCGTTTCAAACACTTTTATGATGTCAAGTCAGTTTAGCTAATGCAAAGTTAATGTGTCTCTTATTGTGTGTTTGCAGGAAGGGCGACTACCACAGGTACCTAGCAGAGTTTGCCACGGGTAATGACAGGAAGGAAGCAGCAGAGAACAGTTTGGTAGCGTACAAAGCTGCCAGTGACATTGCCATGATTGAGCTCCCACCCACACATCCCATCCGGCTCGGCCTAGCGCTCAACTTCTCTGTCTTTTACTACGAGATCCTCAATTCCCCCGACCGTGCATGCAGGTTGGATATTTTTTTTTCTCCTGTTAAAAATTCTGGGGCTGCACCCTAATAGTCGACTAAAGCTTAGTCGATGAGCAGAGGCTTATTTGACCAAATTTGAATTAGTTGATTAAGCGCAGAAAAAAAAACCTCAACAGGAAGTCACGCAGACGGATCATTAACAGTGCATTTGTATTTTAAAGGCTCATTATTGTGGTTTAGTATTTTTCTGTAATGTAATGTTACATGTTCCCCGCTTTCACACACACAAGGCTTAAGCTAGTTCTAGACTTAAATGCATCCTTGAGCTGTTTGACATGCCTTCCAATGTTTTGTCTCAAGATGTAATGTTTTTTTCTAGTGAATATTTATAAAAGCTACTTAAATGTCCTAATTTAAATAAGGCCTAATCCTCGCTTAGTCTAAGCCCTGTTTGTGAAACGGGGCCATAATATTCTTTCTCATCCCTAAAAGTCAAACATTTTCCAATGTACAACCCCCCCCCCCAGTATATATTTATGTAATTAAATTAATTTCAAAGTCAACTAATGGTTTAATTCTTTAGCCGTGGGCAGCCCTAAAAAAAAATCCTTCTGTCCCAGATTAATATGCATAGACGGCTATGGCTAAGCAGAGTTATTTTAGTGTCGTTTAGCGCTTTTCCACTACATGGTACTGTTCACTTGAATATAGGGGCGTGACGAGACCCCTATCCCACGAGACGAGACACGAGATTGGGTTCACGAGACGAGATTTTTATAGTATTTTTAAGAAATCCTCAATAATGAAACGTATGAAGGGAAAATAGTCTTTTATTCAACTGAAAATCATAAAATACAAAAATGTTGGTGCATTTTGAAATCAACTTGTAATGCATGTGATTTTACTTCTATTTTAATGAATTATTTGCAGTGAAACAACATGCAAACACTGCTAAATGTTTTGCCACAAAATCAACCAATTGTTTTCTGCCCTGTATAATTTCACATGAGAAATCTCACTGAACTTCTTTCTACAGATTGAACATAAAATAAACAATATAAATAAAAAATGCAAATAACACTTTAAGTGTCACTTTAACTGCAGTACAAAGTTGACCATTTCCCAGTCACTATTGATTGTGTGGCTGTAACTGTTATAAAGCTCTGCGTACACCGAGAAGTCCAACCGTCAGCAGTGACAGCGACGCTTTCTGCCTCTTTAGGGGCCGTTCACATATCGCGCATAAAAAAGCCGCGTCGCTTCCTCCTTCTTTTGCAAGCGTTCGGGAGCTCGGGGCGTTCGGGATGTTTTCATCTCGCCGCGGCACAGGCGCGCCAGGAAAAAAAACGAGCGCGACGCGCACTGCATCGCTTACATTTTGCGCAAATGAAAATGCGCGCGATATGTGAACGGCCCCTGAGAGTCTGTACAACCTTGGCCGAGGTGTACGGCATAGTTTTCTTACAATGTTTACATATTGTTTGTGTCTTGTGTGTTATTCTTTCTACTGGAAAACCAAAATGTTTCCACACAAACGATTTGAAAGTGGCAGGGGCGTCTTCAATAATAATTTCACCCTCACACTGATAACACGACGAGACAAATATTCACCTCGACGAGAAATCTCGTCACGTTTTAGTCTCGCGAGATCTCGTGGTACGAGATCTCGTCACACCCCTACTTGAATAGAACCACCTCGGTTGAGGTTCTAAGCGAACCGTACCGATTCTAAAACAGGATGTGTAAACACTGCAGACTCATTTGTTCGCACAACTTTTTTTAAACTGCTTTCGGACTCAACTTGAAAAAAGAAATGGCTGTATCGTGGTCAGTAGACGAAGTGCAGTTGTTCCTCTCATTGCTAGCTGAGGAGTGGAGCCACTGCAGTAGAGGTGGCACAACTACAGCGATCAGTCTATAATCCCACCCACTTTGAAGTTGTAAAGCGAGCTGAGCCGTACCATGCAGTGGAAAAGCGTCAATTGAGATACTATGATCGATTTTTATTTTTAGATTTTGTTTTAATTTAATTTGTTTAATTTTAGTAATTTTGTTGTTTTTTGTCATTTTATATATATATTTTTTAATACATATTTATTTCAGCTTTTAAGTTATTTTACCTCAAGTTAAAGCATAATACCTCATGTAATAAATAAATGAAATTATAAATGCCATGGCAAATTACTGGAGGGGTTTTGTTTTATTTTCAGTTAAAAAAAATTTCACAATGACCAAAAAAAGAAGCTTAATTTAAATCTTAAAATGTTTCTAAATCTAAATGTGATCACATTGCTGGAATATTTGTGTTATTAGGCCATTTTTACACCTGGTTTTATGACGCATTGTGGTCGATAGGATCACAAGTGGACAACGCTACGTACAGGTGTAAACGGGGGCTAAAACGTGTAGAGCTTGTCCACATTCAACCACTTCCAGAGGTATTCGAAAATAAGTTCAACAGGATTGCTTTCATAATGTTGTCAAATGCATTCAAACAGCCACAAAAGACCGCCTACTCTCTGCCTTCTGACTTAATGCGTAAACATTATGGAAAACGCGTTAGCCTGACGGGATTTAAACTTTGTCGGCTGAAGACCCCAAGTTTGTTTTGAAGACTAAAAATGGGCCAAGCACAATGTTCTCTCACCATTCCTGATTTGTAACACACTCATCGTGTTCGTCGTGGTCATGCGGCTCTCAGAGCAGAAATGAAAGCTGAGGCTCTCCGTATGTTTTCCTACAGTCTCCGGGTGCGTTCACATGTAAATTGCGTAAGGTTATTTCGTCCATTAGATCGAAAGATCTGAAAAAAATAAAATCGGTCATAGACCCTTCTCTTGAAAAAATCAGGACAGAAGTGGTTGAAAGAGGACAAAGTAGGCGAATTATTATTATTATTATTATTATTAAACACCAGGTGTAAGTGGTTATGTGTCTCCCTCGTCCACTTGTGATCCCATCGACCAAAACGCTTATTAATTCCAGGTATAAACTGGGCCTTTTCAGCTGCTGGTTCTCAATCTTTTTGACGCAAGACCTCGCGTTTTTCAACACAAAATTCAAAGCCTGTTAATATATCAATATTATTTTCACCATTTATTTTTTATTATTAATTTAAATACGTCATCCTGCAATAAATGACGCCCCCCCTGGTTAAGAACCACTACCTTATAGGAAAACTCCAGTCTGACTCTCCACTCGTTCCTCCAACAGGTTGGCGAAGGCAGCGTTTGATGACGCGATAGCGGAGCTGGACACACTGAGTGAGGACAGCTACAAGGACTCCACGCTCATCATGCAGCTGTTACGGGACAACCTGACTCTGTGGACTTCAGACATGCAGGGAGACGGTGAGACATACACACCTTAGTGAAGGGAAAACTGCTTTTCCAATTTCCATAGTAGACTGAAGCAAATAATGTTGATTCCCTTGGTCTTTTTTAATTAAGTTAATCCAAATTTAGGGAAAAGGGTCTTAAATATCTTTAGTTTGTATTTAATTTAAATTTATAGCATTTATATATTATTTTAATTCTTACTAAAAAAATAAACCGTCTTGAGCTAGAAAAGGTTGCATTGATCAATAATCAAAATTAGTGATTATTAAAATAAATTGAAAATTAGTCAATCAAGAAGTGTCTCCATTGACCTGTTGTTTCCAGTAAGCAAAGTTAACTAAGAACCATTCAAACCTCAAGTGCACCTAATAGTCACTTCCCATATGTACATTTTGAAACTTTCTGCTAACTTCAGTTTTCTAGGAGTGAATCTGAGGGTGCGTTCACACTTGTAGTTCAGTTCGTTTGGTCCGGACCAAAAAACAAAAGTCCTGGTCCGCTTTGCGTTCACTCTGACATTTTTAACAGCGAACCTAAAGTTACCGAACCAAAGGCGTAGGGATACGGTCACAACCTGATTGGTCGGCTTTTATGACGTATATTTCGTGACGGAGCTCGCTTACCGAACATTCCAAACACAACGCTGTGTTCTGGATTAAACGCCATCATTTTATGTGTGTACATATGCTTTATTTTTACCAGCTGAGAACTCACGAAGAGCTCATAAAATGTTCAAAACATTCAAAACAGCAGCAGGATTTCCTCCGTTGTATGTAGAAACGAATATTGATGAGGCACTTCACCTCCACGTTTGCCCTCGACTCATTTTGGATACACCGATCTTTCCGTGTCGTCAAATCAGCTGACTTGTAGCATCGCATCTTGTGACATCACTTCCTGTTTTTGGTTCGTTTACATGTCTTTGGTCCGTGTTGCGTTCATATATCAATCGAACCGGACCAGATTTCGTTTGCAAGCGGAGCGAGACCCATCTTTTTAGCGGTCTCTTGTTTGGTGCGCACCAGGGTTCTGATGGCAGCGTTCACATATGTTCAAACGAACCGCACTAACTGAGCAATCGCACCAGGGTTCGTTTTAATCGAACCAAACATGACAAGTGTGAACGCACCCTAATTGTTGAGTTTTCAACTAATTGGATTACTCCGGCCATACATTTTCCATCTTAACACAGTCACAGCTCTCGAACCTCTCTAATCTTTTATTCTCTAATCTCTCTATTCTACTCCCTATGATAGGGCTATCTTCCCAAAATTTCATATCATGATCAAACAATCACAGTCTGAATCGCCGTCTTCCCAATTTTGAGATGCATTATCAAGACTATCCAGACTGGAACAAGCCTTAAAACAGTATTGCATTAAACAATCAGTTTTTAAAATAGACTTCACACTTTAAAACACTGAATAGTCTTCACTGTACTAATTAAAAATACATTGATTCTTATTAAAACTACTATAGTTATTCAGTCAAGAGCAGTGAGTTATTTTGTCTTTGTTTAACATTATTGACACAGGAGCAGGTTTTTGCATTAGATTTTAAGACTGAATTCATGGGTCTTATGACACGCATCCAATTTCTTTCCTAACTGTTTATTCACTTCAGACATTATTGACTGTCTTTATGTAAATACTCACCAAAAGAGACTTTTGATACCTTTTTGTGTATATTTGGCCATTTAGGTGTGCACCTGAAACCCAGAGTATACTTTGCTTGTCCGTGTTCCACTACGTCTCACAGTGCGCACACAGGAAGTGCGTGCGGATCAGTCTCTTTTGAAGTTTAATGCGCTTTTAATAACTGTTTTTAAATTAAAGTCCTGTCATTTTATGACAGTCACATTACATGCTTTGACTGATTTGAACATTAAGTTCAGGCTTTTAAGTAGGGGTGCAAGCACACCATGCATGAAAGACACATGGTAGAGACATGTCATTTGGCCAGTCAGCACAGCCATCTGATATTTTAACATTATTATGTGGACATATAAGAATTAATTTTGACATACTGTAGCCATATTATTACGGTCATGTGACTAGCGTCAGTTACTTCATTGTCATTCATAAATCCCCTCCTGTGCCCTCATGGGATAGTAAAGTGTCCATCAAATGCACACTCAGAATCTTGCTGGAAGTAGTAGGTCATCCAGGGACCTTTCACATTTCGCATACTATGTATTCTGACATGCTACTCTTTTTCTGCATACTATATAGTAGGGAAGTGTCTGATTTTGGACGCAGTGAGTATTTCTTTTAATAGTTACGGTTAACAAGCAACACATTGACACATTATTATAGAATGAGTGCATTGTCTTTCCATTGAACTTCAAGCATCTCATCCAATCAGAATGTAGAATCAGTAACCGTTTAAAATAAAATGAAATCTTTGGTAATTGTTCATACATTTGGTATGTTTCATTTACGCAGAAACTTTATATATGCATTCTGTGCTTTTGTACTGTTGACAATGAGTTAAAAGTGCCAGGAAAACATTATTTGTTGCTTTTTATTGATTTTAGTTTTAATTATCATAAGAATCAGCACATAGCTTGAGGAGCGTGGACAAACCAATGTAAATAAATGTGAACACGCACCGGTCGGGAGCAAACCTGTTTGAAATTGGTCGTAGCGCACGTGAGAGGTGTCTGCGACGGCCACGTGACTTCAGCTTCTCGTCGCATGCCTAAAACGTGTAAGGTGTCGAGTTTTTCTTATAGTGTGGCTTAAACCGTTAATGCCACTGTAATAACAGAGACTTGTTTTTTTTCAGGTGAAGAACAAAGTAAACCAGCACAGCCAGATGCTGAGGAGGAAACCCAGTGAGATGTCACCGCCAACATACTAAACCTTCTCTCTCTCTCTCTGTCTGTCTGTTGCTCTCTCTTTCTCATTCATCCCTGCCCTCAGGGAACCACACGGTGTCATAGAGAAGAGTTCAGATGCTGAATGCTCTTGCTGTCCATCCCTGTTTTATCACTTTATCTGTCTGTCTTTTCTCCTCGTTTCCTACCTTTACTCTCATCCATCTGACCATCTATACTAGTTTGGAGTCATTGAGATTGTTTTTGTTCTTGAAAGAAGTCGCTTGTGCTCGCTAAGGCTGCATCTATTGGATCAAAAATACAGTAAAAACTGTGGTATTGTGAAATGTTATTCCTTTTTTCCCAATATATTTTAAAATGTCATTTATTTCTGTGATGCAAAGCATCATTACTCCAGGCTTCAGTGTCACATGATCCTTCAGAAATCATTTAATATGCTAATTTGCTGCTCCATTATTATTATTATTGGTGCTCAATTATTAATAATGTTTCTTATCAATGTTGAACACAGTTGTGCTGCTTCATATCTATGTGGAAGTCTTGACAAACTTCCAGTAAGCAGCATTTATTTGAAATGGAAATCTTTATTGTCCCTTTTGATCAATTTAATACATCCTTGCTGAATAAATAAAAATATTACTGAATTATTTTCTTTTAAAAATTTTTTTTGAATGGTACTCGTCACGTTTCTACAAAAATATGAAGCGGCACTGCGTTCACTGTTTATAATAAGAGGTTTCATGTGATCATGTGACACTGAGTAACGATACTGAAAATTCAGCTTTGCGTCAAAGGAATAAATTACATTTTAAAATGTATTCACATTGAAATCAAATCGTTTAAATCCCAATAATATTTCACCGTTTTCACTGTAATTTTGATGAACACAACACTTGGTGAACACAGGCTTCTTTCAAAAACATTACAAGATCTTACCGACCCCCAGCTTGTAAGCGGCAGTGTACATTTTTAGAGGGTTTTAGCGTTTCGTTTTATTTTTTAAAATCTTTTTTTAATAAACTCCTCACTTAGATCTTTATATGATCATATGATGCCAGAATGGAGAGATTCCTTTGTAAGGTGTGGCTTTACTACCTATTGCAAACTTCCTTGAGAATCACACTTTTATTATACGAGTTTGCTTTGGCTTAGTTCTTTATTAGTGTTATTCTGTCGATTGTTGGGTGGAGCTCAATGGCCGTTATTGGAGACGTTTATTTTTAGAAGCTTTTTTGAGGTCGACTGAGAGTTAAAAAAAAACAAAAAAAAACCTCAAGCTGTGTATCGTAAATTTGGCCTCAAAAACATTTTGCCCTTCTTTTCTAAAGCGATGGATTTCGTCAGAAAGTTCTCTGTCTGTGGTATGGTGTCCTGTGGTTGGTTACAATGAGTAACTATACGCTTTTCAAGCTTTTCAGAAATGAACGCAACTCTCGCCTCAATGTTATTCGAAAGGCTGCTGCAGAAATATTTCTATAAAGCTGATGTCAAAGCTCTCGTGCTTTGCCTCAGAAGCTTTTTGTGTTTTAAGGCCGGAAAGAAACCGAGATCTTTCTCAAGATCAGATGCAAAACAAGCAAAGATGCTTTTGTGGTTTTCTTCAATGGACTATGAGGTGAAACTCTAGTTGGGGATTTTGGTATGACTTTACAATGAGGTTTAATTTGTTAAAATTAGTTAATGACATTATTTAACATAAACCAACAAGGAGCGATACTTCTGCAGCATTTATTAATCTTGGGTGATGTTCATTTTAAAATTTACTCTTCAATTTTTTTTTTAACTTTAGCTAATGCACTCTGAACTAACAAACCTTTTTTTATCTACTAATATTAACAAAGGTTAATAAATGCTATAAAATCATTTGGTTGCATTTACAGTGTCCTTGTTACAGTGTAATTATACAATATTAACATTTTCTTAGTATAGGTTATGGGTTAGTTGCTTGAATTGATGCATTATTTACTGTTAATACATTAGTTTGTACATGTAACAAGGATACTATGAAATAATCTGTGGTCCAAATTTTTTCCTCGTTGCTAGTTAATGATAGATATAATGTATTAGCTAGTGTTAACTCATGACACCTTATTGTAAATTGTTACCAGGATTTCATTTCTTCGTGTATCTATTCTCATTCTGACTCTTTCTCTCTTCAGTCTGCATCGTCATGTATTTCTTCTGTTCAGTACGTGTAACTTGAATCTGATTTGAACCGTTTATTCTGCCTGAAGCCAACAAACACCTGTCTTCTTATGGAGACACAGCATGAGATCGACTCGACCTTCCGAATAAATCAAGACTTAATAAATGAATTAATAAAACACTATCTTAACCTTTCTCTTTGTTTTCATTGATTTATTGGAGTCAAGGGTGTTTATTTGTAATGGCTGAGAAAAATACCGCTAGTATATGTGCTTCCCCAGTGACTATCCTGATTTGAAAGGCAGTAGATTAGAGGACAGGGCTATTGTAGTTAAGAAAGAAAAAAAAAAGAAGCCATTTTTGTTACTTGAAATAAAATAAACATTAACAAAAATAATATAAATGACAAAATTACTCAAATAGAAAATATAAAAATAAAGGCTACTACTAAATGTTAATAAACTGTGTACCTCAAAGTATCTCAATGATACGAAGATAATACTGATTGCATTTATAAGAAAAAACATTATAATATACAATATCTGCCATTTGTATGCAGCTTTTTTTTTTCTGAGACTAACTGGCCCTCACTAACTAGCCAAACCCTGACCTCTTGAGGACACTGGAGAAGAAAAATGCTGAACAAACAAATTTCTCTCTGAAATTGCCTGTAAATTTCACAATTAATTACAAAGAAATGGCAAATAACACACTGAATTAAAAATGAAATTTTGAAACGGCTACCGAAGCTGAAATAGTATTTTCTTGTAAAACGTACTGCAATAATCTTTGTTTTATTTACAGTTTTAAAACAGATTTATAGAATAGGGTTGTATAGTCGTCATCTTAATGTTAATACAATTAACTTCGATTAGAACCGAAATGACTCTTGAGAATGACCTTTTTCATTTTTTATTCCATGGTGAAAAAGGCATACAAAAACATTGCATTACACTGACTTTCATTATATGGACAGGAAAATAAACTAGATGTTTTTCAACCATTCAGTACTTTGAGGCACTTTCCACAATCAATAAAAACTGGGCTCTGATGTTTTTATTTCTTTACTGTAACCAGGAAAATGTATTTTTATTCACCTCAGTTAAACAAAATAGTATTTGTGAGCCTGGAAATGGGTTAAATATATAATTAGTTGGTTAAATATATAATTGTCTGTGAATGTTAGATTTAGTAGAGTCAGTGCTAACTTGAGATGTTAAAATGTTTTCTGGACCTGGTATGGATCTAATATTCAACTCTCTCTTTATGCATATATATATATATATATATATATATATATACAGTGTATATATATATATATATATATATATATATATATATGTATCTCAGTTTCATGTGCTTTTTTATTCACCAGCATTATTTTGCCCTGCTGATGGTCATAAATATGGTGGAATCGGATGAGCGGAAAAGTCACATGACTGAAGCAGATAACCAGCTTTTTTCAAAAAGTATGTAATTGGTTATTTATTTAAAGTCAGTAGTTTTTCTTGCTTTTTTAAGTGTTCGCACAGAAATTAACTGGAAAAATTAAAAATGGCACTTCATGAGGGTGCCGATTCCTGGTCTAGATTATATTTTTTTAATAAGTAAACTTTATATAGAAACATATATAGAAATGTTTTGTATAGAATAAACAATATTTGCACATGCACCTGTGGACCTATCCTTAAAGGGGTAGTTCACCCAAAAAAACGAAAACTATCCCATGATTTACTCGCCCTCAAGCCATCCTGGGTGTGTATAAATAAAAATATATTGAAAAATATCCTTAGTACTCCAAGGTTTATAACTTTTGTGAATGGCTGGTCAAATTCCGAAGACAAAAAAATCCATTTACCCCTAAAAAAAGAATTCATACGACTCCAGGGGGTTAATAAAGGCTGTCACAGGTTATTCAATGTTCACGCAAAAATTTACTTGTTAAGAAACAGTCAAAGGTGAGAGGGCGTTCCTTTTTTTCTGAGTTTAAATATATAATTTATGGGGTTTTAAGGCACACCTTCCAGTCAGAATCCAGTACTGTAATCATGTTGCAGAAAATGCAACAAATACAATGGTTATTTATTTCATCTGCATTTTGAGAAAGCTTGTAGCCTAGTACACTCATCCCTCACCCAATATCCAGCGCTTTCACGCCGACATTGTTTTGAAAGAGTACAGTTGAACCATCTCAACATTGATGATTCACAGATCCGGGTTCATGTTCCTGTGTTGAACGTCATCTGAACCAGCTGACTCTCTCAGATGTCTGGCTGTCAAACCTCATAAAATGTCTGTTGCTGCTGTTGCTTAGCTACATGTCCTTTCACATTGACTGTCTATTTCTGCTGTCAATTTCTCAGGGCTGTCTAATGTTATCATCAACTAGCGGTTCAGAATAACAATGGCTTCAAATTTTATTATAGGCCAATGTAGACAAAATTTTTTTAAATAAATAAAAAATGTCTGGAACTTGGAACTGTATACAGTTGTGTTGAAAATTATTCAACCCCCCAATGCTGTAAATGGTTTTAGAGAATTTAGAGTACATTTGTAATTGAATTCAGAATGAAATCCTACAAGGACTTCTTAAAGAAGCATATGCAACTAAAATGACATCAATTGGTTTTGTAATACAGTAGTAAATGTTTCTTTTGTGAATTCTTCATTGACACAATTATTCAACCCCTTAAAGACTACCACTCTGAAGAACAGAGGTCCATTGAAGTGTTTTCAATCAGGTATTGAAAGCACCTGTGGATGTCAGGGAGCAGCAATAAAGGCTAATAAGCACCAATTAGGCAGCTTTAAAATGACTGTGATACTCAGCTCCTTCTAGACATTTACTGGTGTGGTTACAAACATGGTGAAGTCAAGAGAATGGTCCAGGAAGACAAGACAAGAGAAGAGGTGATTACTCTTCACAGGAAGGGCAATGGCTATAAGAAGATTGCAAAGATGTTAAACATACCAAGAGACACCATAGGAAGCATCATTCGCAAATTCAAGGCAAAGGGCACTGTTGAAACGCTACCTGGTCGTGGCAGAAAGAAGATGCTGACTTCGACTGCTGTGCGCTACCTGAAGCGTAGAGTGGACAAAAGTCCCCGTGTGACTGCTGAGGAACTGAGAAAAGATTTGTCAGATGTAGGTACTGAAGTTTCTGCTCAGACAATACGGCGCACCCTGCGTAATGAAGGCCTCCATGCCAGAACTCCCAGGCGCACCCCCTTGCTGTCTCCAAAGAATAAGAAGAGTCGACTGCAGTATGCCAAAAGTCATGTGGACAAACCACAGAAGTTTTGGGATAGTGTTCTGTGGACTGATGAAACAAAATTAGAACTGTTTGGGCCCATGGATCAACGCTATGTTTGGAGGAGGAAGAACAAGGCTATGAAGAAAAGAACACCTTGCCTACTGTGAAGCATGGCGGGGGGTCAATCATGCTTTGGGGCTGTTTTGCTTCTGCAGGTACTGGGAAGCTTCAGCGTGTGCAAGGTACCATGAATTCTCTTCAGTACCAGGAGATATTGGAGGACAATGTGATGCAGTCCGTCACAAACCTGAGGCTTGGGAGACGTTGGACCTTTCAACAGGACAATGATCCCAAGCATACCTCCAAGTCCACTAGAGCATGGTTGCAGATTAAAGGCTGGAACATTTTGAAATGGCCATCGCAGTCACCAGACTTAAATCCGATTGAGAACCTCTGGTGGGACTTAAAGAAAGCAGTTGCAGTGCGCAAGCCTAAGAATGTGACTGAACTGGAGGCTTTTGCCCATGATGAATGGGCGAAGATACCCGTAGCTCGCTGCAAGACACTTGTGTCAAGCTATGCTTCACGTTTAAAAGCTGTTATAACTGTAAAAGGATGTTGTACTAAGTATTAAGATTGAATGTCACTTGGGGGTTGAATAAAACTGATAATGATGTGAGCAGAGAAAAGACATTTGTGGTTATTTCATTATAAATGTTATGTTATATTTGTCTGACCTACACGTGCCTCTTTGATTTAATTGTAAGCAGAATGACTGAATGATCAAAATCAATGTCAAACCGGCCAAAACAATCAATTTCAGTGGGGGTTGAATAATTTTGAACACAACTGTAATTGGCAAATATTATTTGGCTGCACAGCAGCTCCCAAAGAAAATGATGTCATTGTCCAGCTTATTCTATATATTTGTATTGATTCATTCCGTTGCAAAGATCAAGAGTTATTAGTCTAGTATATCAGTACTGGAGAAAACAGTGATGTAATCGTCCAGCTCAGCTCAATTCGCATACAACGGCGCCAATAGGAGATTTCTGGTGATCTGTGCCACTGGCTGATGTGTTGGTAAGGCCCTCAAAAGGGATGAGCTAGTTGACACAGTCTCCACCGCAGGTTCCCCATCCGACCCGGACACGGGCCGGATCCAGCCAATCATGTTAAATGGAAAACCTCGGGATAAACAGACTAAAATTAGCGTAGATGCCATTCTTCTTCAGATGTAACGAGTACATGCGGTGTTACAGGAAGTGTTCCCGGTTCCGGCTGACCTGATCTATGCAGCCTAATAACCCTTTAACGAATATGTAGATAATAAATTGATAATGTGTCATGTGTTTGCCAGGTTAAATAGATGCGTTTTTTTTGTCTAGATTTAAACTGACAGAGTGTGTCTGCTTCCCGAACAATGTTAGGAAGATCGTTCCAGAGTTTAGGTGCCAAATAGGAAAAGGATCTACCGCCTGCGGTTGATTTTGATATTCTAGGTATTAACAATTAACAATTCTGAGATCATAATATAAGCGAAGGACTATAATGCATTAAGAGCTCACTCAGGTACTGGGGCGTTAAGCCATTTAGTGCTTTGTAAGTAATAAGCAAGATTTTAAAATCTATACGATGTTTATTAGGGAGCCAGTGCAGTGTTTATAGAACCGGGCTAATATGTTCATACTTCCTGGTTCTAATAAGGACTCTAGCAGCTGCGTTTTGGACCAGCTGTAGTTTGTTTATCATGCGAGCAGGGCAACCGCCCAGTATTACAGTAATCTAGTCTCGAGGTCATGAACGCATGAACTAACTGTTCCGCATTTGTCATTGAGAGCATGTGTTGTGGTTTAGATATATTTTTAAGATGGAAGAATGTGGTTTTACATATGCTAGAAATGTGGCTTTCAAATGAAAGATTGGTATCAAAGAGCACACCCAGGTTCCTAACTGACGAAGACGACTTAACAGAGCAGCCATCAAGTGTTAGATAGTATTCTAGGTTATTATATGCAGAAGTTTTTGGTCCAAAAATTAGAATCTTTGTTGTTTCTGAATTTTGTAGTAGGAAATTATTATTCAACTTGATGTATATGACTAAACCTAAAACTGGAATAAAAACTACACAGGCATTAAAAAACTAAAAAAATAAAAATAAAATTCAAACTTAATAGTAGTATCTCAATGATACTAAAATAACACTGAAAGAATGTCTTATTCTTCTTATTGCACATTTTATTGCACACAAGAACAGACTTTTTGTAGAACAAAAGCCATGAAACACTTGACTTTCAAACCCCACCATGATTATTATTTAGTTGCATGACTGTTTTATCTTTGCACTGACCATTCCGTCTAAAACCAGAAGCAAATGTAATCTTTACAGAATTTGGTTTATCTCACAGGACAGAAGTAACAGAATGTGCATATATATATATATATATATATATATATATTATATATATATATATATGTCAACATACGAAATGGTATCAATAGTGAAAATGTATAGCAGTATAGTTCATTTTAAAAGACATCAATAAAAAAAACAAACTCAAAAATGTTCAGGGATCTTTTAGCAAAGCATAGACCAGACATTGTTAGACTCATTGATTTTTATCCAGTCTAACACACAACACTACAGTACTCACATCATGTCTACCACATTTGTGTCTAATATAGAAATATTATAAACATTTCAACTTGACTTTATAAAACTAGGGAAATTGTAGTAAATATAGACAGTAAATTTTTCTTTCTGTGTACTCTCATTTGTAGTAACAAACAAGCCTAAACCTATATAAATAACAAATATCTCTAAAAATTATCTAAATATCTTTTTTCAATAATATTAACTTTTTTTTTCAATGTACACCTATTAAAATGGACCCTTTTTTCACTGTAAGGGGGGAAATCTAAAATGTCACTAAAAAATACAGTAGACATATTATATTCTATAACAACCAATTATTAAAAAACATTCAAAAACCTACTATCAAAAATACAATCACATTAAATTACTACTACAGGCAAACCTGTGGTGTTTTGTTTATCGCTTAAAGAGCTACTGTTTCTACAAGCATTCCCACACTCACTTACAGTGATCATCAAAAACAAATCAAGTCATCAGTCTATGAATTCAGAAGTATTGCTACAGTCAGTGCAAACAGATTAAAGACAGAATTACCACAACGTGATTACTTTGTCAATAACTACAGTAAATAAACAGTCTTTATATAACCAGTGCTATTACATAATCCGATTACAAAAACCAAGTACTTGTAATTAGAGTATACATTACATTTTAAAAAAGAAACACACACGCAATCAGAGTAGTTATTTTTTCATGCTGACATATTGATTATATTATCATCAGTCAACAGCAATAAATTAATTTGTACTTTACTAATAGTGAGCCACAGGCTGAAATATGTATGTTTGATCTTTATGTGACGTGTCCTTGATTTCCAAAAGTTGCTTATATCCACAGCAAAAGTAATAACTAGTAAACTTTAATAGTCTGCTGTTATTTTAAGTAGTTTACTATTGTGTGATGAAAGTGGTTATATGATACTTATAATAGTTCACCCAAAAATGAAAATTCTATCACAAAAGAAGATATTTTCAGAAATGTAACCGTTGAATGGGAAAAAAAGGTGCAAGTTTGAAACAACATGAGGGTGAATAAATGATGACAGAATTTTGTTTTCAGGGTGAACTATTTCTTGAATTCACAAATTAGCTATTTTTATCAAAACATGCAATAATTGAACAAACAATTAAGGCTGTTTGTGTTGATAATTAAGGTGTGCAATAGTTTAAGTAATATGTTCATATTTGGTCTTTTTTTGTAATTGTGTCAAAATAATACAACAGTATTCTTTATTAAAATAAATGAGATATAGCTCAAAAGTGCTACTACAATAATTAAATTATAATACTTAAAATGTGTAATCTAAAAGACAGTTATTGATCAGTGCCAAATTATTTCAGAAGTTACATACCCAACACTGTATTTAGCTTAGATGTATGCATGCTTGATCATTACATACAGTGGGTACGGAAAGTATTCACACTCCCTCAGATTTTTCACTATATTGCAGCCATTTGCTAAAATGAAGTTCATTTTTTTCCCTCATTAATGTACACACCGCACTCCATATTGATAGAAAAACACAGAATTGTTGACATTTTTTGCAGATTTATTAAAAAAAGAAAAACTGAAATATCACTTGGTCCTAAGTATTCAGACCCTTTGCTGTGACACTCATATATTTAACAGTGCATGTCAGAGCAAATGAGAATCATGAGGTCAAAGGAACTGCCTGAAGAGGCCAGAGACAGGATTGTGGCAATGCACAGATCTGGCCAAGGTGACAAAAAATTTTCTGCTACACTTAAGGTCCCTAAGAGCACAGTGGCCTCCATAATCCTTAAATGGAAGACGTTTGGGACAACCTAGAGCTGGCCGTCCGGCCAAACTGAGCTATCGGGGGAGAAGAGCCTTGGTGAGAGAAGTAAAGAAGAACCCAAAGATCACTGTGGCTCCAGAGATGCAGTCAGGAGATGGGAGAACGTTGTAGAAAGTCAACCATCACTGCAACCCTCCACCAGTCGGGGCTTTATGGGAGAGTGGCCCGACGGAAGCCTCTCCTCAGTGCAAGACACATGAAAGCCCACATGGAGTTTGCTAAAAAACACCTGAAGGACTCCAAGATGGTGAGAAATAAGATTCTCTGGTCTGATGAGACCAAGATAGAACTTTTTGGCTTTAATTCTAAGTGGTATGTATGAAGAAAACCAGATGCTGCTCATCACCTGCCCAATACAGTCCCAACAGTGAAGCATGGTGGTGGCAGCATCATGCTGTGGGGGTGTTTTCAGCTGCAGGGACAGGACGACTGGTTGCATTCGAGGGAAAGATGAATGCGGCCAAGTACAGGGATATCCTGGATGAAAACCTTCTCCAGAGTGCTCAGGACCTCAGACTGGGCTGAAGGTTTACCTTCCAACAAGACAATGACCCTAAGCCCACAGCTAAAATAACGTAGGAGTGGCTTCACAACAACTCCGTGACTGTTCTTGAATGGCCCAGCCAGAGCCCTGACTTAAACCCAATTGAGCATCTCTGGAGAGACCTAAAAATGGCTGTCCACCAACGTTTATCATCCAACCTGACAGAACTGCAGAGGATCTGCAAGGAGGAATGGCAGAGGATCCCCAAATCCAGGTGTGAAAAACTTGTTGCATCTTTCCCATAAAGACTCATGGCTGTATTAGATCAAAAGGGTGCTTCTACTAAATACTGAGCAAAGGGTCTGAATACTTAGACCATGAGATATTTCAGTTTTTCTTTTCTAATAAATCTGCAAAATTCTGTCAACAAATCTGTGTTTTTCTGTCAATATGGGGTGCTGCGTGTACATTAATGAGGAAAAAAAATGGACTTAAATGATTTTAGCAAATGGCTGAAATATAACAAAGAGTGAAAAATTTAAGGGGGTCTGAATTTTTTCCGTACCCACTGTATACTCATAAAAACAACTTGTTTAATGCTGTCATGTGGTACAGTATGCTGTTCTGAATTGACAACTGTGATTACCTATGTCTGAATGCTGCAATCAAGTACAGCACAACTGCAAATATGATGCTTTTATACAACTCTTCTATAATCATTTAATTCATAAAGCGTCTTATTTAGAACTGTAAAGAAATACAGTTGTTGTCATAAGTTTACAAACACCTTGTTGAGCCTGCAAAATTATAATAATTAAAAAAATAAATATATAAGAGGAATCATGAAAATTGCATTTTGTTTTGCATTTTTTGTTCTCTAAATAATTTTCTTTGAATAAAGACACCAACGTTGTTTACATATAGTCTATATCTGAATAAAAAAAAATAACATGCATTTTCTAGATAGTACTAAATAAAAAAACTACATGAAATTTGTATGACATTTCTCATATTCTGCAAGGTGTATGTAAACATACAACCGCAAATGTAATTCCAGAAGAAGCCAAAGCATCAAGTTTTGGATGTCACCAAGTAACAAACAGACTGAAAGCTGTTGTAATCACTCGGGTCCAGCTCCACTATGAGTTTCACATGACCTCAATAGTGAAAGAGACTGTATAAATAAGATGGAAAGCTCTGAACACAGACGAGCAGACTAATGCAAACTGTGTGAAATGTCTCAGTGCTGTTCTACTCTCTATTGGTACTCTTGGCATGCAGCTCAGCCAATCAGATTCGACGACTAGCTGAACCGCTGTACAATTTAACACAGCAACAGGACTGCCCTTGTGAAAAAGAAGTGTGCATCATTTTATTGAATGTGGACTTGTAGTGTACTTCATATGTCAACATTTATATTTTTTAGAAACTGTATTTGCAGATAATTTAATTATTTATTAAATTATTTAATTTATTTATTAAATTATTATTTATTTATTTTTATTATTTAATTAATTATTGAATTAAAAGACCACTTAAGTGCAGTGGCGGTTCTACACGGAGGCCTAGGGAGAAATTTCCATGGCCACCCCTGTGGCCCCCCCTGTGCTGACCAAAAAATAAAAATAAAAAATGAATTATGACTTTATTATGATTTTACACGCGAGCGCCAAAAGCGGAACTAACGTGACGGAACGTTCTACACGGGTAAATTAGAGCGGCGCCGGCCGCGTAAGTGACTCGTATCTCGTAAGTAACTGGTTGTTCCTGCACAATGTTGTGATGTTAACCACGTAACTTCATCTGTCTTGGCTGTTGCATTGCGATAACATACATTTGAGTAAAGTAATTAACAGGTTATTATTGCCCGTGTTAAGTAGAGAGGGATGGTTAGGCAACGAAATGTAATGCACATTTTTTTTCTTCCGATAGTTATCTTGAAACGAGGAAAGGACATAGCGTCCTTTTTTGTTAACAAAATCAATATTGTCAATATGGATCTAATGTTCCTTTTTTTAAAGTAAATTCTAGGCCTACATTTTTTAAATACATGCAATACATGCAGATATGCTCTAGCAATCAAAAGTTTGGAAACGGTACTATTTTGGTTGTTTTTGAAAGAAGTCTCTTCTGCTCACCAAGGCTGCATTTATGTTATTATAAATACAAAAAGGCTCTAAAATTGTGAGATATTATTAAAATGTGAAATAACAGTTTTTTATGTGAATATATAGTAAAGTGTAATTGTGATCAAAGCTGAATTTATCATCATTACTCCAGTCTTCAGTGTCACATCATCCTTCACAAATCATTGATAATAATCATCAACATTAATAAACCTACCTATTTTGCACCTGCACTCACTCTTGTACAAATGTTGTACAATGTTGTAATAAATGTTTATATGATTGTAAAGTAAAGAAGTTAATAATCTTTAAATATAATTTGTTACCATTTTTAATGTGCCCCTCTGGTTAAACACTGACCCCCCCTTGGCCCCCCTAGTAAAAATTGTCTAGAACCGCCACTGCTTAAGTGTACTTAACGTCAAATTGAAAGTTTAAAATTTTTCTCCTAATTACATAGTGCAAATTTCAAAGTGTTTCATGACACTTGACTTTGTAATAATGTAATAAAGTTTTACATTGAAGTATGTATTTTTTAATTATAAATTGATGTAATGTATTAATAATCTTGGCTTAAAAGTAAAAATATTTAGTAAGTATTTTTTTACTCTTAGTAAAATACTAAAGCACATGTGAAGTACTCCATTATAATTTGAACTGTAGCGTGCTGTTCATTATTACAGTTAAAGTTAATACAATTTAAATGTACAAATATGTTCCAACAAAAATTATATTTAAGTGTATTTTAGTTTCCCACAAATGCTTTGTCCATAGATATAATTTAATATTAAATCCAAATGAAGTGGGTCAAAAATTCAACTGATCGCATTTAATATAATTTTTTATTTAGTTATAATTAATGCACGTGTCTGAAAACATTACATTCAGTTCACACCGATGTATATTCTTTTATTTTCATAATAAATACTCTTTTTAAAAGTATGCTAAAGTGTACTTCTTTTTCACAAGGGTTTAACACCGCAAAGGGGCTTTATATAAAAGTTATAAGCAGCTAAACAGTGACTTATTAAAATACTTCATTATTCTTGCAAGATGCCAGACTGAAGATAGAAACCATCATATTATACAGTATACCTTCCAGCTTAAAGCAGAGCTTAATGGACAGAACAAACGGATCTGAGCACTGTCATTTCAGTTTGGTTGCTTCGAAAACCATTCTGTAGAGCACAAAATTTCCTTTTGCTGCTACATTGGATGCAGGCATGAAATCAGCCAAGATTTAGTACCTAATCTACAGTAAAAAAAACACTTAAAATTCAACCCAAAACAACAATGCAAAAAAATAAAAAAGAGCCAGAATTGTAGGATATAAACTCAGCCTCTAGAGTTGACCAAAGAGGATGGAGCAGAGCAAAAAAATGGAGTAAAGGAGCAAGAGACCAAACCCCAGTTTCCGATCCAGCTTCCAGCCATTCAGATGCACACTCAGGACCTATAAAACACATACACCGTTAACATGGACACCAATTTTCTCCCAATTCAGATTTCTCTATCTCAAAATTCTCAGTAGAAAAATCTAAATTGTGAGATTTCGTGGCGTAATGGTGAGGGAGTCGGGCTTGTAATCTGAAGGTTGCAGGTTCGATTCCCACGCCGGCATGAATTGAAAGTGGGGATTGTGAATAAACAGCACTCTCTCCACCTTCGATACCATGACTAAAGTGCCCTTGAGCAAGACACCTAACCCCTAATTGCCTCACTTGTAAGTCACTTTGGATAAAAGCGTCTGTTAAATGTAAATATAATTTTTTCCCCAGAAACTCATCTCGCAATTGCGAGAAAAAAGTCAGAATTGTGAAATAAAAATCTTACAGGTTTACATGTTATCGATGTAAAATGTTATAGGTATAAATATTATTTCATGCTGTAACTGTAGGGCTAATACATTATGCCCCCTGTGAACTGCATATGTGAATATTATGTAGATCTGTTGTTTACATCAAATTCCTGCTTTAATAGTAGATTAATCATCACAGGTTTCATCAGTCCAGCCTGTCCGTTTAATGGCTTGCAACCGTAAACATTAGCTTCAAAGAGCGTCTTCGACGGTGCTGTTCTGTAAAAATGAAAGCCGTCTTCTTTTGCATCCCTATTCTAACATCCAAAGACAAGACTTTTTTTTCCTCTTATTTCGTGGATTTCGCCCATTTTCCTCCACTTATTACCACTGCAGTGACGTAACTGTGACATCTGCTTCCAAATGGTCCATTAAAACATGCATTACAGATTTGTAAGTAACTGAATTAATATTAAATATATATATAATTTGTAATCGCTGCCACCACTGTTTCGTGAGACAAAAACAGATTTTCATTTTTATCTTGTGTTACAGATTTTATTTTTAGTGTTGCAAGCAGCCTAGTATAACATGAAGATATATTTGTCAGAATAAATGTCTGAAATGTTCAAAATGTTTAACAGCTTATCTCAATACCTCATGCGGCCTATAAATTGTGTGTGTGTGTGTATATATATATATATGTGTGTGTGTGTGTGTGTGTAGTCAATTGTTAAAAATGTATTTAATTTAGTTCATTTTCTTTAAACAACAAGGAGGTAAACCCTGGGTTAGTGAAGATGGGCACAGTGTAGTTTTTTTAAATTAAATATTCTTCTATGTTATGGTACGTTTCTAGTGTCTGTTACAATGTAGATACGCATTAAAGTAATTAATGAACTACATGTACATACTATAGGGTTAGGATTTGGTTTAGGCTGAGTTGCATGTAATTATGCATAATTTATAGTTATTACTATAGTAACTACAAGTGTTACCTAATTATTTTAAGTTTTTTTTCCCCATTACGCAAGTAATCTGCAGACCAAATATGGTTGAGAATCTCTGGTGTAGGGCTTGTTTGTTGTGGTACTGAGTTGCTTACAGTGAGGAAGACTGATGCGAGCAGCAGGATGACAGAATAGACCAGGCCCTTATTATTGATGAATACCTGTCAAAAGACACAGACCAATCAAATGCAAGCATCAATGGAAAGCTCGTTCGCATCGAACAAACAGCTTGGTTGTAGAATAAGTAACATGCTCACTGTTGATCCATGGTGTACAACTAGAGTTCTTAGGGCCCAGGGGAAGCCCAGTCCCAGCAGGATGTCAAAGATATTGCTGCCAATGGAGTTAGACACTGCCATGTCCCCCATACCTGACACAAAATACAATGTCAATGTAATACATTTCCCAAATAACTGTGTATATATATGTGTGTGCGTGTGTGTGTGTGTATGTGTGTGTGGGTGGGTGGGCGGGTATTCCCTATGTTATGTGGACCAAATGTCCCCACAGGTATAGTAATACTAGTAAATTTTGATCTTGTGGGGACGTTTTTTTGGTCCTCATGAGGAAACAAGCTTATAAATCATACAGAATGATCTTTTTTGAAAATCTAAAATAGCAGAACATTTTCTGTGATGGGTGGGTTTAGGGGTAAAGGGACAGAATGTACAGTTTGTACAGTATAAAAACCATTACACCTATGGAATGTCCCCATAAAAAATGAAAACACAACATATGTGTGTGTGTGTGTGTGTGTGTGTGTGCGTTTTTGTGACATATCAGGACCCAAATGTGTATAATGTCATGGGTATGACACTGGTATTACAACTTCAAGGTGAAATATGAGGACATTTCATATGTCCCCACTTTTCAAACAGCTTTAAAAACATACTAAACAAGGTTTTATTAAAAATGTAAAAATGCAGAACATTTTCTGTGAGGGTTAAGTTTAGGGGTAGGGGGGAGTGTGTGTGAGTGTGTGTAAATGCTATGGGGACAAAATGTCGCCATGATACATGATAGTATCCAAAATACTTCCCCATGAGGAAAACAGCTTATAAATCATAGGAAGTGATGTTCTTTGAAAATGTAAAAATGCAGAAAGTTTAGGGTTGGGATTAGGGGACTGTACAGTAAAAAAATGTCTATAGAACGTCCCCATAAAACATGGAAATCCCTTGTGTGTGTGTTTGTGTGTGTGTGTCATGTAGGGGTTGAGGAAGATGATGAGATGAGGCACTGATGAAACAAAGTATCTTTAATTAAACAAAAGACGAGAATAAATGCAACAGCGTGTAACGTACAAACACAAATGCCAGACAAATGAAGGGCTTAAATACACAGGAGGGTTGTGATGGTGAGGAAATTTTCCCACTGGTTAATCGATGTGTGACCGCACCAACGTATCACCGGAGGTTGGGAAATCATGATGCGGAGCAGAGTGAGTGAATGTGATATAACTTTTCCAATTCCAAAGAAAACCATTTTAAAGAAAATGCTTAACCATGTTGTGTTCATATTCGCGGCTCATCTGTACATAGAATGCATCTTCAAAACACTAAATGTGATCTTTTAATATCACTGTTTTAATATATTTTTAGTGGTTGAAATACTGCAGCAGGTGCTGTATATGGATCACAAGTGATTGAAACTTGCATTTTGTTCAAGTTTTTGATTTTCTTCTCTTTTTTGGGGGGAAAAATGACAGGTCTGTAATACGGTTCTATGCATTTTTTGCCCTCCAGGTCTCCATGGCAGTCACATGACTGAAGACTAACTATGAATTAAATACAAATTTCTATAGGTATAGAGTAAAATGACTTTTCAAAAGGTGTAAATAAGGATTATTGGAGTATGAACTGTTAACTAATTTTAACAGATACAACTTTGGATCTTAAAAATGCAGTAGTAAATGCTAAGAGTATTATTATTATTATTATTAATAAACAATTTTATGTGCATACAAAGCTTACACACCTTGACGGGCAACAATGAGGCTTGCCATGCAGTCAGGTACACTAGTGCCAGCAGCCAGGAAAGTGATTCCCATGATGTAATCCGGAATATCTAGTGTGTAGCTGATGATGGTGACCTGCAAAGCATGAAAAAAACACGCCACATAATGATAAAAATAATCATAATGGACCAACCAACGGAATTAAAAAAAGTAAAGATTAGTATATTTAGTAAGAATGTAAGAATTTAGTTTTGTAATCTCTTTCTTACCATCCACACCATGAGGTAGGAAAAAATAGCAATCCATAAAGTTGAAGCAATAAAGGTGATCATGAACCAGCGATGCCAACGTGGAAAAACACAGTTAGGCACTGTGTAATACAGCAACACACCCAGTGGCCACGATACAAACCACTTCATACGAGCACAGTTACCAGCTAATGCACACAATACACAGAGAAAACGAACCATAAAAAGTTATCAAAGCACCGTTTCTCATTATGTTTTTTGAAAAAATAAAAAAAAATAAAACAAAACAATAATGAACAAATAAAATCACTCCCAAGAAAAGAAAGACAAAATAGCCTCGAAAAGGTTTTAATGCAACATTTTGACACTTCAATACAGTTTTTGTAAAAAAAAAAAAAAAAGAAAAGTTAATAAATATAATAAAATATTCAATTTGAATTGAATTGAGCTGAATTAATTCATATTAGATAAAGGTAAACTAAAATTGGCCCACCAAAAGAATAAACCAACATTTAGTATATTAAACAAAACCTTCTGCATGATTTTAAAACTAATAAATTGCATTTTATCTGCTTTCATGTACTAACCAGGAATATGGAGAGGTTTGAATCTTTCGTCTCCATCCTCATCCTCTTCTTCAGGCTGATTATTTTCCACCTCCACCTTTACACCTTTCTGACCATCCATCATTTCTGTGTCCTCAAGTGTTTGCTGTGCTTCGACACTTCCTCCATTAACTATCCCTCTAGAACTGCATGTCTTCACCGGGGTCCTGCTCTCCCTGAGCAGTCGCTGTCTCTGAAATGAGCGGGAGAAAGATGGTAAAGAGGAGGAAATAAGAGGAACTGACATTTTCATGCAGAGTTGGGCAATATTCTGAATTTAAGAATTTACTCCCTTTCAATTTGTCAGTTGAAATTTGAATTGGAATGACAGGAAAATTAAATGAATTGCCATTCAAATATATATATATATATATATATATATATATAAATGAAAGTTCACCTCACTGATGAGCATGCGTCCAGCCATAGTCAGACGGGTACGTGGGGAGAAATGTGGCGTGATCATGACACGCAGTCCAGCCTCCGGGAACGAGAACTGGTGTGGCCTCATGATTAGCAGCTCATCCACCATCACTACAGGAGACTCCTGCCCTGAACCTACTGGAGCTGAGAAAGATACAGAAAATAAATAAATCCTTTGACCCACCAGTTTGGAAGTGCTGTTTTTATAGAAAATAAGAGCATGCACGCATGAGTACCTTTCTTCAACAGCACCATGGAGGTGTTGCAGTTGACTCCCACTTCATCACCCTCTTTATCTGAGGACATTTCTCTCCTGACACAACACTGAGCTGGACTGCCGCATGATCTTTGGACAAAGCTGGCAATCTGACTGTTAAACCTGCAAACGAGATTAAAGGCACCATGAAATCAAAACTGACCATTCCTATTTTTTATGGAATTTTGCAGTACACTGTAATGAATTACTGTAAAAATTACAGCATTATTTTACAGCCGCTGGCTGTTTTTTAATGATACAGCATATTGCTTTAAACTGCAATGCATTCTGGGGTCACTTGTTGGTTTGACTCAAATTTACAGAATACTGCTGTAAATTGACCCTTCGTAATTTAAAAAAATACAGTTTTTTACTGTAATCAGAAAATACAGGGAAATTCTGTAAATTAAATTACAGCAACACTACTGTAAATTTTACAGTAACTGGCTGGCAACCCTGCTGCCAGTATTATACTGTAAAATGTACAGAAATTTTTTAACAGTGCACTGTAATGCATTACTGTAAAAATTAAAGCATTATTTTACAGCCGCTGGCTGTTTTTTTAATACTACAGCATATTGCTGTAAACTGCAATGCATTCTGGGGTCACTTGTTTGTTTGACTCAAATTTACAGAATATTGCTGTAAATCGACCCTTTGTAATTTAAAAAAATGCAGTTATTTACTGTAATCAGAGAATACAGGGAAATTCTGTAAATTAAATTACAGTAACACTACTGTAAATTTTACAGTAACTGGCTGGCAACCCTGCTGCCAGTATTATACTGTAAAATTTACAGTAATTTTTTAACAGTTTAATATAAATGATTTATCTGTACACATCATTATTATACATTCATGTGCCCTGTAGTCTTTCAAAATAACTTCCTCCTCTTGCAGTGACATCTCTTATCTTCTCCGATGATGGGTTTACTCGTGTGACAACTTGTCACTCACATTAGATTGACCAATAGCAAACCACGACCATCTAATCAATTCCCCATGGACAAAATGGAGTCCAATCCTACATTTTTTCTTGTTCGAGAAGCTGTTTCACTCAGATCTATATAACAATAGGTTATCGCAAGTTAGTTTCATGCCGACTTTAAGGCTAAATCAACCAATCAATGTTAATATATAAATATACACAAATGTTCAAAAGTTGTTTTATGTTTTTGAAAGAAATCTTATGCTCACTACGGCTGCATTTATTTGATCAAATCAATAACTAATATTATGAAATATGATTTCAATTTAAAATTTATTTTGAACTTTCTATTCATCAAAGAATCCTAAAAAAATCAGTAAAACTGTTTTCAATATGGATAATATGGATAACAGCAATTACTAATAATTGAGCATTAATAATAATAAATAATTGAGCACTAAATCAGGATATTAGAATGATTTAAGAAGGATCATGTGACACTGAAGACTGGAGTAATGATTCAGCTTTGCATCGCAGGAATAAGTTACATCTTAAAATATATTACAATAGAAAACAGTTGTACTATTATTTCACAATATTACTGTTTTTACTGTATTTTTGATCAAATAAATGCCACTTTGGTGAACAAAAAAAGTCTTCTTTTAAAAAAACATATAAAACCTGAATCATTCCAAACTTTTGACCGGTAGTATGTATCCTCACTCCTGATATGCTTTTGCATACCTATGTATTCTCCTGGTATGATTTTAGCACCCTCTAGTGCAGGGATGGTCAAACTCGGTCCTGGAGGGCAACTGTCCTGCAAAGTTTAACTCAAACTCATAAAAACTCACCTGCCTGTAGCCTTCTAGTATTTCTAAAGACATTGATAGCTGGTTCAGGTGTGTTTGATTAGTGTTGAAGCTAAACTCGGCAGGACAGTGGCCCTCTAGGACTGGGTTTGCCCACCCATGCTAGAGGGACAGATTTGAGTATCAGGTATCTAGTTAAGCAGCACTATCTGTAATTGTTCCTCAATTCTTAATCATGCTTTATCTCCAAAGCCACTAGGTTTAGGATTACACATTTGTTTTAAGTATTCAGTGCTTAAAACATTATATACAATATAATATTATACAATAATAAAATATGTAAGAGCATCATTTGGTGTTTTTGTGAAGATGATTCATTCATTTCACTTAATTTCATTATATATTTCAAGCACTCTTCATTATTACCTGTCATGAAGCGGTGCTGTGTCAAAAATTACCATTTTTAGGCAGAACTTTGAAATGTGTGACACAAATGTAAATTCTTCAAATTCACTGATAATTATTCATATCATAGTTTTTAAAAATGTGTCAATAAATGCATTATTGTACATTTTGCAGTTTCACAGTTAACAAATATAAACTCCAAAATTCTCTATAAGGGGTTTGAGTCACTGTTTCTCTTAAAGCACTTGGTGGGGACTTAACGCCTCCAAAACACACCACACTTTTCATCTTTTCAACAGGGTTGTTTTATCTGTATGGGGTAAATATGTAATATCTTGCATTATCAACACCTCTGCAACAAAGGGCCTTCCTTCCTCACATAAAATAGAGAGCAGGAATGTTTATCTCAGTCTCCGACAGCTCAAGCCTCCTCTTATGGCCTTAAAAGGTGCTTAATGAAGACTGTTGTCATCTAGACCATCCTTATCTCTCTAGAATCTGTGTTGTCTGTACAACACACTTGCTCATCCAAGTTCCTTTCTAAACAGTAAATGAAACGTGGTCCTCTATCTCAAAAGGAGGGAAGGGGTGTCATGAAGCAGCTTGAATCGGCTTGAATTTGGAAATTCTTCACCCATAGCAATAAAGAGAAGAAACACTAGAAAATTGATACGATTGAAGAATTATTTAGAATGATTAATTCTGGGATTACATGTTACAAATTGTTACGTGTTACATGCAACTTTCCTAGTTTCTTTTTCTCAAACCTAACCATCTCTAGGGAGTTTTTCCTTAACACGATAGCCTTTGACTTGCTGATTAGAAGTTTTCAGTAACACTGCTTTCAAACAATATGCATTGTTAAAAATGCTATACTAATAAAAAAAATTAAGACTTAGTTACTTGACAAGTATCTTGGCAATGTCTTGCCTTTTTTGAAAGTATTGTAGGTGAAGCAAAGTATTGTAAGTATTGTAGGTGGAGCAATATTCTCTCCAATACTTTAAAGTTTACTTAATTACTCAAAGTATTGTTGTTGGTTTCTTTTCTTTTTTTTGGTATATATTTTTCATGTCATCATGATATTCCACATGAAAATGGAGTACACTTTAGCGCACTTTTAAAAAGAATACTAAAAGAATACCACTTTAAATAAAAATAAAGTACATGTAATGTTTTTCGACACTTAATACTTGTTAATCTGGCTTTGGTGTTTTAGAAAATCTTGAAATATCTTGTAAAATGTTCCAAAAAAGGGTGATACATTTGTAGGGATTCTTTACTTCCGGAATACTACTCTGAATGCTTTCAAAAGGCACTGCGATGGAGAATGTCTCGGGTTACTTGACTGTAACCCTATTCCCTAAAAAAAGCGGGAATGAGATGCTGTGCTTGATTCAAGCTTGACTGGGCAAGGGCAATAGCATCATGACGTGTTGCAAACATATTCATAGCTGGTCACACCAAAAAGTGTTCCCATAGGACTGAATCAAACGCAGCATTAAGTGTAGCTTTTGAATTTATACTCACTTCATGATAAGGATATAGACTCCATACATGGAGATCAGAAGCATGGATTCCCACCTATAACAATGGATACCAAAATGTTAGCATGTTATACATCTTATATGTATAAAGACCTCATATAAGTATAAATATTAACTTTCTAATGCTTGTAAATAATGAGACTGCTCTGCTAGAACATGCGGACATGAGTGAAGAAGAAACATACAGTTGCAAGACTTACCATACAACTCTTTCATCATAGATAACCTGGAGAAAAGTAGACAAATGAAGGGGTTAAATGACTAGGGTATGGTGATGAATTCTTCATGTATTTATTCATGCAGTTATTATTCACTGTTTATACTTTTAAGAGGTTCCCAAACTTTTTTTCAGCTGAACCCCTAATATGTAATATTAATATTAATATAAAAAATATTTACTTGAAGTATTCCCTGAGATCTTAAGTTACCATTTCAATCATTTAAAGACACATTCGCATTTTAATGTGAACATATAATTATTATAATTAATATATATATTAAGAATTATATATGATATTGTAATAGTAAGAAATAGTTTGGAAACAGTTACTTTAAAGAATGTTTAAACTCAGTTTAAACATTCTTTACAGTTCCTTGTGAGGGAAAATGGCGCTGCATGATGTTGATGCTATGAGAACACTTCTGCGTGAGCCGGTGTCTGAAGCATGTGTGGAAAACACCTGAGTATACACAAACATAAACTCTTGGGTCTATGGAAGTTATTAACCCAAAGCCTGAGGTCAGTCCAATTCAATACTAAACATCCATGAATTTGTATGGAAAGGCATGTTAATTAGAAAAAAGCCCCTAGAGACATACACTCCATGTGTGGTATGCCTCATTATCCAAGGGCGAAGGGTAACCAAAATTGAAGAACTATATGAATGTGTGCAGAAGGAATAATCTAAAGAATAAACACATTAGGACCTGAGATCCTGGGGTTGAATTCATTTCCAAACAGCAGAACTTTATCAATGTATACAAAGAGGACCAGCCTGCTGCAGCACAAACATCTTGAAATGGTTCACCCTCAGTTAGCATCTTAGAAGAAGCCTCAATCCTACTGTAGATCTTCTGCCACGGACTGCAAAACTGACCAGTGACTGATCGGATTAACACCACAAGCCAAAGTGGCCAATGTAAATCCTCACGATCCTAACTAGGGCCAAGAGATGAAGCCTTTCTTACTCTTGAAACTCAAATAATGGAGGAGAAAAAGCTTGAAGGATGACAGAATGGATGACTGACAACAGCATCTTTGTAGAGTAACCCAGCCTCAGGTACAATAGAACTTTGAACAGTCCATGGGGAGCAATCTAAGCTGGAGGGAACCAGTGAAAGGGCCTGCAAGTCTCCTATTTTCTTAAGTCAGAAAGTTCTCCGAGGCTTACTCCAAGAACTCAACAGGAGCCTCTGATAGGCCTTCTAGAACTATGGAAAGATAACAGGATGGAACTTGCAGTTTGTAGAATAGGCCTCAGCTGTCTGGCACATAAAATGAGACAGGGAGGATCTATCAAAAGTGGACTTAGCGAGTTGTAGACGGCCAAGTAAACTTTAGCAGTTGCAGGTGATTGTCTTGCCAGAAGACGTTCCTGAAAGAACTCCAGCACTGAACCTGAGAGATGAGGCTAAGGCATAAGGTTTCCTTGTGGTGGGAGCTCTATCATTTAGGTTGGTCTCAACAGCATCAGTTGAGAGACCAGAATCTATGAGCTGGTAGCCCTCAGGGGCCATTCCAACAGTTTACAAATCTCGGGCCTGATACTTATTTGGCATTTAACTCAAAGAGCTGGTCAACATTTCCTCCTGCCTTATTTTGTTGCGGACCTGTAATCTATGTGCTGCCTCTGCAAACATAAGACCCAAGTCCCTTCAGAAGAAAGTTAAACGGAAATGGAGCTTAAACTGAAACTCCTGGTACACTTCATACGTATATTGTTCCTTTGAACTGTTTTCTTGTTCACACATTGTGAGTGTCATCCCTCGTTTTAGATGATGAGGGCGTGGCGACACATCTTAAACATTTTCCACTCATACACTGTAGACAAACGTTTCTCTTGTTTATTTTCTTCTAATTCCTAACAAACACATAAGATGCAAACAAAACGCAAACAAATGGTTTCCCGAAGACAAAGAAGCTAGTGATGTACATTTTAGGTGTCTATTCATGGTCTTAGTGATGTGCTGATGCTACACCACCTGACCACACTGTTGGCCAATCAAGATTTGTGTTTTCCACACGTGCTTCAGACACCAGTTTACTCAGAGACATTCTCATAGCATCAACGTCATAATCTTGATTTAATAATATATATTTCTATTTTAGTTTTATTTCAATTCAATCTGTAGCCAATTTGGTTACTGTTACATTCAAGTTTAATTAATTAATTCGCTTTTCATCAACACATGAATCCCCTACAGTTCCCCCGTGAACACTCATTTGCAAAATCCTGCCTTAATAAAACAGAAGATAAATAGCTTTATTCTATTTCTCTTCTCTTTTATCCTCTCTCATATGTCCAGCCACCCACCCACTCACCAAAATCAAGGCCAATACTGAGAAGATGTAGTAGAGCGAGTCTCTGAACATAGACCACCAGGTAAGGGTCACCGTCTAGGGCACAAATGGACACACTAGAAACTGTGGCAATATGCTTATTTCAAGTGTTCAATGTGATTATAATAAAGAATGGCTAAACTAACTCTGAAATGTTGTGCATCTTATCATCAAAGGGATCATGACATGACAAATCAAATTTTCTGCAACCTTTTGACATATGAGTGATCTTTGTACCAATTAAACATCTTTCAAGTGTCATAAAATCTAAAAAGCATGCTTACATCTCTGTACACCTTTTAGAAGCTTCCCAGGAACAAGAACAAGTGGATGGTTCATTTTAATGGCGTCACGGATCAAGTTGGAGGATTATGTTTGTTCAGAGCATTTTACTGCAGATTGTTTTGTAAATGATGCACAGTGTAATGGAGAGTTCACAAAGAAGTGTTTCTTGAAAGATGACGCCGCCAACTGTTTTGTTTCTGACAGCAACCGTAAGTAGACAATTTATTAAAACTATATATTAAAAAAGGATATTAAAGTTAAACATAATGTACAATTGGTGCCGAGTAGTAAAGATATTATTTAATAGTAATCAAAACTTAATTAATCATAATAATATATAATAATAATCTTCATTAATCCTGAATTTATTGTGTTTTTCATATAATGTAAAGAATAACAATAATTTTGGAAGTGGAAATCCATTTACTAAATGTTCACTTTGACGGACTGTTTCATTTCCATTTAGCCGCCCTTTAAAAACAAATCATTTCAGACAGAGGTCTCTCATTTCTCAGGGTCAGAACAAAGGTTGAAAATAATTTTGGAAAAAAAGTACATAATATATAAAATATGTCTTTTTTTTGTGCAGAAAACTTAAAACGACTTACATTATAGGTGAATTTATGGAAGCTTCTTTCCGCCACGGAATAAAAAAGGTAATTGTGACTTTATACCTGTCAATTGCAAGTTTAAATCTCACAATTCTGACTTTTTTTCATTTGCGAGTTCATCCAGACTTTTTTTGTAATGACCCTTTTAATACTTTGTACCTTCACACAATGTTACGCTTCTAATAAAATCTTCTCCTAAGGCTGAGAGGATTACATGATGATGTCAGTTTGATAGATCAGTATGTCTACCTGACGGGCAAAGATGCCACACACTCCAATGATCACGAGTATGTTGAAGACAGCCGACCCCACAATGGTTCCTACGCCGACATCCCCCTCTGTGATAAATACACCTGCCAGTCAAGCACATGGACAATGGTAACAATAAGCGACAGAGAAATTACATTTATTGATTATTTAACAAATTTCAGTTTACCATGTGGTTTGAATGATAAAAAAAGAACTCAGTGGACTTGGTAAAAATGTATAGTTTAGCCACTAAATTAAGTTCACAAAAAGTGCATCTATGATAACTAAGTATAACTTTTGAAGGAATAAAATACTTTTTTTTAGGGGAACAAACTAAAATTTAACTATGTATTCATTTGTAATCTTCCCCTCTGTTTTAGTCTTCAGATCTTATTTATTCAATGAAATCTAATCCCATTGGTTTTTGCATGAATGGCAGACAATGGGATTTTCACTAAATAATAACTTAAATTTCTGTCCTCTGTGGAGCTTGAAAGTCCCTGTTAACTTTATCAAGTCAAGTCTTATTTATTTGCATGCTGTTTTTTAAAAGCAGATTTACAGGAAATGACACACACACACACACACACTATATATACTGTATATATACATATTAAGTGGAGGTTGTGCAAAAGCAAACTGACCAATTAAGGAAGTAAATAATTCAGGAGCTGAACTTCCTGCAGCCATAAAAGTAGCTCCAGCCACGTCTTCACTCAGCTGTAGATTCTAGTGAAGAGCATTAAATACAGTAGATGATTAATCATGGGTACTAGCAATAACGTGTCTTTTTGACAATTTATTGTACAGTATCCTACATAATGTTTCAAGATACTGTATTTATCTGCACTCATGGATACCACATTAAATGCCATGTACTAAACTTCCCTTGTGAAAAAGAAGTGTGATTAATTTTACTGAATGTACACTTACAATGTACATCAAAAAGTATAATATTGCAAATATGCAGATAATATTAATTTATTCTTATTAAAAATGATATTATATTTCAAAAGTACTAAATTGGAACCTCATCATTACAAACTTTGTGTAATTACAAATATATCAAAATAACTGAAATATGTTTCATTAGAACTTAACTGACAATAACATATATTTAATCTATCATACATGCTTGTCAGTATATTCAGCAGTACATTTCAAAGACAATATTACAAAATTAAACATTAATATATATGTACACAAGTCCTCGTTAAGCTAACAGAATTTAACATACATTTGGTCTAAAGATGTATCCTAGGATGAAATGGGACACATCCTAAGCTCCTCATGTATTTCGGGTTTTTCAACATCATACATACTCCCTCAGGTGACCCAGCTAGGGTTGAACAGACTCCAACTTATGTCCCAGCAGCTTTAGCCCACAAATCACTCCTCCTAAACCACAGACATCTAGAGGCCCTCTCTGCAGTTTCCATCGTAGACTTAACTGTTCTACCTTTTACAGTCCCAGATATGCTAAGTAAAGTGTATATTTTACACAGAGAATAGCCAGCAAACCCTCTACATCACACGTCCATGGGCTCACAGCATGTCTCCCTACCTCTCCTTTCCACTAGCTCCAGGTACTTAGACCTTTTCCACTCATTTGCCTCTTACATACAGTCTTCCCAGAGAACAATCAACTCTATGAGGAGCACTTATAGAGTTGCCTCCTCGAGTCAACCTGCATTTCCCAATCCGAAGCTGACCTGAGAAGATCAGCTGCTGGTTTTTTTGTTGTAACTGGGGTTGTGTGCCAGCCCTAACAAAGCCAATGTTCCATGGCTGTAGAGCTGTTTGTTACTGGCAATAACTTTTGAAATGGCCTCTTCAACTGTCTTCAAAAATTAGTTGTGTTGCCAGCTGTAACAGCCCAAGGTTAAAAAAATAGCCCCTTCTTTTGGAAGGCTACTAAGGATGTGCTCGAGTGAGCCTCTTCCAGGACACAGCAGGCATACCAGAGAATCATTCTTGCCCCAGATGTGGAGATTAGTTGGGCTGGGTAGGCTTACTAAGAATTTACTCTGCTGGGGTTCTTCCTGCCAGATCTCAGACTATGAGAGCTTCCTCTGCAGTGAACCCTCCAACCTTCTCCAAGGACCCTTTTGCCATATCACCACCATCTTGATCTATCCCTACCTAGGGCCTTGTCATAACATGGCTGTGGGATGGTTCCCAGCCCTGCGCTTACTCTCACCACTGTACCCAGCAATGCCCTCTGTCTCAGCAGAGACTCTGCTATTTCCATGGTTTCTCAAGCTCTCCACTTCCTGCACCAATATGTCTGATGATTCCCCTCTTGAGTCCCTAGAGTCCCAAAAGAGCATTGTCTCTCTTGTATGAGCCACCCTAAATTCTTCATTGAGACTGCTAATCAGTAGCAGAAGTTTGTTGCTCCTCCCATACAGTGCTACACTACAGAGGCTACAAGGCAGACCAAACCATCTATGGAGATACGTGTTGACCTTCTTCTACAACATCTTCACTGTTGATAGAGTTACTTCATACACCTGCAGAGGACTCAACGTAAAATACCATGTTGGTAAATCTAAGCTTTGAAACAATGTGGTGAGCCAGTTTTCGAGCTCCTTAAATATTGCTTAGATAGACGTAGCATCCCAGAGTCTATAATTGAAGACCCTGCCTAAGCTCTTGACTGGTTCCTTAGTGATCGATGGAATTACAATACCATTCAAAAAGAAACAAACTTGCCCACCACTTACTCCTCATCAGTACCATGGTCCTGGATTTGGCAGGTTTAAAACTTATCTTTGCCCAGGAGATGAGCTTTTCCAGGCCCTGGAGGATCCCCCTACCACCCGGCACTGATGATATATTAAAAGTGAGGTCATCCATAAAAGCACTGATGGGTGGCTGCCGAATACCAGACTTAGACAAACGGCCTCTGCACTCAGTTTCTGCCATTTTACAGTTTTTCTCAGTCGCTTTGGTACATTTCTCATATCAGAATTGAAATTCTCAAAACTACCTGTTCAATCTTCACATCATTGTGTCACTTGTGCACATCAAAAAAGCAGTTTCTCATTTCTTTGAACAAGTTGCAAATGCTTTGGTGCATCTATGCAAATGATTATGTACAATTCTCTGCCGTTTCCTACATTATCAATTGCTTACATCATGCTGATCAAAATGTATTAAATAGTTCACTGAGCAATAGTCTTACCCCTCAAAACGTAATTCATCGTATAAGTCATTAAATGCAAAATGATTGAACAAGTCGTTATAATAAACCGAGCATATTTCTACACATTTCCATTAGACTTTTTTCTAAATCTCCTGAATTGTTAAATTGCTCCCAGGTGAATCTTGAATTTCTCTAACGAAGGTGCATCACATTAATCTCATCAACTGGTAAGTATGTATACAGCTGGTCAAAATATTATCGGCCACAGAGCTACAGTTGATGTGCCAGGCCAACAACCATGGGTGCTGCTATCGCTGAGAATGGTGTGCTAACACATATTTCCATTATGGGGCGATACAATACAGAGCATCTTGTCACCTTTTTAGACACTCTCTACAGAGATCTCATCCCTGAACAAGAGGGGTCAGATTGGAGATGACCTGCAAAAGTACGTGACAGTTTGGGACAATGTCAGTTTCCATCGCTCCAACATCATCAGGCAATGGTTTGCAGCCCACAACAGGATGCTGATGGAGTTCTTCTCACCCTACTCTCCATTCCTTAACCCCATTGAGGAATTTTTCTCAGCATGGAGATGGAAAGTATACGATTGCCTGCCACAGACACAGATGACCCTTCTGGCTGCCATGGATGCAGCATGAGATGTCATCACAGCAGAGGCTGGATAAGACAATCTAAAAGGTTTTTTCCATGCTGCATCGCAAGAGAAGATATTCATTGTGATGTGGATGAGAATTTGTGGCCCAACAGACAGGAACGTCAGGAAGACTGCACTGTAATTCCTACAGCACTGCATGTACAGTTTTCCCTAAGGAGACTGTCCTATGTTTTTTGTCTTTGTGCTATGCACTGCTGTCTTTTCCTTTCTGTATCGTAATGACACGGTCTGTCAACAAATTACAGTTTTTCTCAGTCGCTTTGGTGCATTTCTCACATCACTATTTAAGAGTTAGTTCAAAGTCAGTCAGTGTCAGTCAAAATTAACTATACTTGTGAATGCTGAATAGTCATTCCATATATATAAAACTAATAGTCCTTATTTCATTGCTTGAGTCCTTACGTACAAAAATGTTGAACTAGTTGTCAAAATCTTTTAGACAAACAAAATAATTTTTTAGACACTCTTTACAGGGCCATAATCCCTGAGAATGAGAGGGGTCTAACTGGAGACCATCTGAGCAAGCATGTTGTTGTTTTGGATAATGTGCGTTTTCACCACTTAGATGTCAGACTGTGGTTTGCAGCACATGATAGGATGCTGGTGGAATATCTCCCTCCCTACTCACCATTCCTAAATCCAATAGAGGAGTTTTTCATCTTCCAGGAGGTGGAAGGTATGTGACCGGCATCCACATACCCAAATGGCTCTGCTAGCGGCCGTGGAATGCCATCACAGCAGAGTCCTGCAGAGGGTGGATTCACCACTCGAGGAGATAGTTTCCTCACTACATTGCAAGAGATGATTTTCACTGTGATGTAGATGAAATTATGTGGCCAGACAGAGAGGAACTATGGAACTATGGAGAGGAACATACTATGTATAATAATAATTTTTAGAGTTGTGTACAGCTCTACTCAAAGAGAGTTTATGTTTGTTGAAAAAAAAATTTGTGAACAAGTTAGAACTGGAAAGAGAATATGCAGTAAAAATGTGAAACATACATATCCAGTGTCTTGTACTCAGTTACCTCACTAAATACAGTAATGTGTAAGTTTACTGTATTTTTCAAATGTCTATTTAAGTGAAGTTATTAAACATAATTTTGGGAGGAGTACGCCCATCTAATCTTCCAATTAATACAAAGGTTTAAAACCAGCATCTTGCCTCCTTCCTGTTGTTAGTTCTTTCAGCATCCCTCCTCCTCCCCTTCTCCTCCTTTTTTGAACAATTTTGTCTGTTATAGGGGGTAACCGGAGCTCGAGTGGAATATTCTCTCTGAGGCCCTCAATAGCAGACAGCAAGCCAAATATGTTTACCACTTATGCTAAGATTATATGGGCACATGAACTCCTGAAATAGTATATAGTGCTGTCTTGAGCATTTTCAGGTAGTGTCACCAAGATCTGACTTTTTTTGTATTGGAGAACACTGTTAAAAAATTACTGTAAATTTTACAGTATAATACTGGCAGCAGGGTTGCCAGCCAGTTACTGTAAAATTTACAGTAGCGTTACTGTAATTTAATTTACAGAATTTCACTGTATTCTCTGATTACAATAAATAACTGTATTTTTTAAAAATTTCGAAGGGTCATTTTACAGCAATAAATTTGAAGTAAATTTGAGTCAAACCAACATGTGACCCCAGAATGCATTGCCGTTTACAGCAATATGCTGTATTATTAAAAAACAGTCAGCGGCTGTAAAATAATGCTGTAATTTTTACAGCAATTCATTACAGTCCATTTACAGAGTAAACTGTCATAATTAAAACATGACAAAGTCATTTGACTGTCTTGTTCATAAACAATGGTGTCAGGACTTTTCATTTTGATGACATTGACACTTTCATTGATATGAATACTTGCTTTTGAAGCTATCCATTTTGAGCAAGAGACACGCTTTTGCAGGTTATCAACTAGGTTTTGCAGTTTGTACTAATTGTTTTGAGAACTGCATCAACTTTTGTGCAAATGTAAATAGTGATGTGAGAAATGCACCAAAGTGACTGAGAAAAACTGTAAAGTACAAACAGTAAATGTGAATTTTGTCCAGTCTCTTGCAATCAAACTCCCTGTAATGAAGGGCGAGTTAGCAGGATGGGATCCAAATGCAGACTGAGCAACGTGGACAAACAGGAAATGGTCAAATTAACAGCAAACAGGAATGTAAGAGGAATGGCAGAATCGTGGTAAATAGGCAGGCATAAGTTCAGGTCAGGCAGGGTGACAACGGGAAGAAAGACAACAAAATGACAACGATAAGAAGATCAAGACCTAACAGTGAGTATGAGGCTGAATGTCTCTTTTATAGTTACTAAAATAAACTGCAGCTGGTAGAGGTAATCGGTGACTGGGTAATAGGCTGCAGCTGGTGCGGTGATCAGTAACAGGGTGCAGGACTTCTGGGAAATGTAGTCTGTAAGCATGAGTGGGAGTGGGAGTGTGTGATGTATAGTCCATGGTGAAGTGCCCTCCAGTGGTGATCGCGGGCACTTCAGCTGACGATCGTTACACTCCCACATACACTAAGGTGTAACCTACAATTTACAATAATTGTCATCAAAACTATAGCCGTAGTTTACATCAGAACATCCCTCCAGAGTACACTGTTATATTGACAATATGACTAAGCAATTTGACTGTCTTATCCGTACTCAATGACACAAGCACTTGTCATTCTGATGACACTGATATGTTCACTGACATAAAAACTCAGTTTTGAGAGATGTACTAAACATTGTGTTGTGCTGTTTGTACAAATTGTTTTAAGAAATTCACATACTTATTTGCAAATTTCAATTCTGATCTGAGAAATTTACCAAAGCGACTGAGAAAAACTGTAAGTAGTTTATTCATGGCAAGAGCGAAAAGAATAACTTAGATGGTACTGTCAGTTATAATGCCCTTTTCAATTCGATGCCAATCTAATGCTATATTCCTTGAAGCAACTTTGAGCCTAAGTTGAGAGCCAGGTTGAGACCCTTGATCTCACTTGGCACAGTGGTTTAGCGTCTGGGCATGCAAGGTATGCATGTGCATATGGGCCCGGGCGGACTGGAGCCCCCATCCATAAAGCTATGACATCATTCGCTTCATTATATGGCTTCATTAAAGCATACATGCACAAATACAAACAGAGATAAGAGATTGCACACACAGGAACATTCAGGAGCACAGAAACTGCACTGCCCTTGACTTTTATTACTAAAACAGCTTCAGTACTGATATACTGAAAAGCTACATTATATTTCCCAGTAAAAAGGTGGTAAGTTCACTGTTTTTTTTTTTTTTTTTTAAAGTAATTCAACACACAGCTAAATGTAAACTTGTGTCTGTCTGGTTTAAAGCAGTAGAATGCAAGCTGTAGATGACCTGTAGACAAAATAACCGCCGTTTTTTACCATTCTAGTCACTGCATTGCGTCAGGTGGTTCTTTTTCTTCCATGTTATGCATTAAAATTGTCTCATGAACACTTAGCCATGGATTACTCCTTATGTTAGTTCTGTACTGGTTTTTAATTTTTTGGGGGTAGATGTACACCACACAAGGTTGCTTTTATGCAGTGCTCATTGGTTTATTAAATTTAATAGGTAACTTGCTCAATAGACAGTTTTTTACTATTACTAATACAACTCTTGTGTTGGATCTGGATAGCCTGTTACTTTACAATAGAGATCTACAGATCAGCTCTAACATCACCTGAATCGGCAGATAAAAATACATCATCTACTTGCCACCCACCTGAACATATGATTTTCCCTAATTTAGACATTGTATCCAACCTGAACCCAATCACATTACACATTACAATTATTCTAATTCTCAGTGTTAAGCATGATGATATGTATCATATTATACTGAAGAAGGCTGCTTTTAAATGAACATTTATTTAAAGTAAAAGTTTTTCTTTGGCAAAATTACATTACTTTACTCCCTTCAAACTTACATTGGAATGTCCGATCCGCGGATATAACCGTGAACCGAGCATCACTACTTTACAGATTATCGATTATGTATTTATCGGGATACTATGATGAAAACAATGAGATATAAATGTCCTTTGCGGAGAAATGTGTTTGGCATGGTATTTGAAGCCGGTTAAAAATGTTCTGCATTTGGCACCATGGTATTGACCCAAGGCAGTCTCAACTAGCTTATGAGCTACTGAACTGTAGGTATTGGCAAGGTAAAGCCAAATAACAACCAGATTTAATTTAAACTATAAAATTTGCACTGAAATACAATTAACATGCAGTTAAGAGTCCGAAAAAAATTGGATTCAGTTCAAACTTATGTATATTCTTTTAAAGTATATTATTTCCATAAAACTATCATTTCCTTTAAAAGTGTGCTAAGTTTACTTCTTTTTCACAAGGGTTCCTCTTAGGATGAATCTTCTTAAATCATGTCAAATTGTGAACAAAGGGAATATCCTAAAGGAATATGAACAAAGGGAATTTCCCAAAAGGAAATACACCTTCCAATCTTGATGTGTTAATTAACACTTTACACAGAGTTCATGACACATAGCATCAGTGCTGACCCATGGGAGCAGGGAAACAAGGCTGTCATCACTTTGTTTTCTGGGGAATGGCAAAAGTAACGTGTTGTCATTCTTATTCCAGCTGAAATGTCTGACAGTTGGCTAGACTCACCTCTGAGATCTTCTCCAGGGAGGGGACAAAATAGTCATCGCAAACAATAGCAAGAGCGTAGAACATATAGATGGCCTGCAACGAGAAGAGAGAAAATGGATGGATAGATAGATAATAGATAGATAGATAGATAGATAGATAGATAGATAGATAGATAGATAGATAGATAGATAGATAGATAGATAGATAGATAGATAGATAGATAGATAGATAGAGAGGTGGGTGGGTGGATAGGTAGGTAGGTAGGTAGGTAGGTAGATAGATAGATAGATAGATAGATAGATAGATAGATAGATAGATAGATAGATAGATAGATAGGGTAGATAGGTAGGTGTGTAGGTAGGTAGGTAGGTAGATAGATATATAGATAGATAGATAGATAGATAGATAGATAGATAGATAGATAGATAGATAGATAGATAGATAGATAGATAGATAGGTGGGTGGGTGGGTAGGTGTGTAGGTAGGTAGGTAGATAGATAGATAGATAGATAGATAGATAGATAGATAGATAGATAGATAGATAGATAGATAGATAGATAGATAGATAGATAGATAGATAGATAGATAGGTGGGTGGGTGGGTAGATAGATAGATAGATAGATAGATAGGTAGATAGATGATAGTTAGGTAGGTAGGTAGGTAGGTAGATAGATAGATAGATAGATAGATAGATAGATAGATAGATAGATAGATAGATAGATAGATAGATAGATAGATAGGTGGGTAGGTAGGTAGATAGATAGATAGATAGATAGATAGATAGATAGATAGATAGATAGATAGATAGATAGATAGATAGATAGAGAGGTGGGTGGGTGGATGGATGGATAGGTAGATAGATAGGTAGGTAGGTAGATAGATAGATAGATAGATAGATAGATAGATAGATAGATAGATAGATAGATAGATAGATAGATAGATAGATAGATAGATAGATAGATAGATCGATAGAGAGGTGGGTGGGTGGATGGATCGGTAGATAGATAGGTAGGTAGATAGATAGATAGATAGATAGATAGATAGATAGATAGATAAATAGATAGGTGGGTGGGTGGGTAGATAGATAGGTAGATAGATGATAGTTAGGTAGGTAGGTAGGTAGGTAGATAGATAGATAGATAGATAGATAGATAGATAGATAGATAGATAGATAGATAGATAGATAGATAGATAGATAGATAGATAGATAGATAGATAGATAGATAGATAGATAGAGAGGTGGGTGGGTGGATGGATGGATAGGTAGATAGATAGGTAGGTAGGTAGATAGATAGATAGATAGATAGATAGATAGATAGATAGATAGATAGATAGATAGATAGATAGATAGATAGATAGATAGATCGATAGAGAGGTGGGTGGGTGGATGGATCGGTAGATAGATAGGTAGGTAGATAGATAGATAGATAGATAGATAGATAGATAGATAGATAGATAAATAGATAGGTGGGTGGGTGGGTAGATAGATAGGTAGATAGATGATAGTTAGGTAGGTAGGTAGGTAGGTAGATAGATAGATAGATAGATAGATAGATAGATAGATAGATAGATAGATAGATAGATAGATAGATAGATAGATAGATAGATAGATAGGTGGGTGGGTGGGTAGATAGATAGGTAGATAGATGATAGTTAGGTAGGTAGGTAGGTAGGTAGATAGATAGATAGATAGATAGATAGATAGATAGATAGATAGATAGATGATAGGTAGGTAGATAGATAGATAGATAGATAGATAGATAGATAGATAGATAGATAGATAGATAGATAGATAGATAGATAGGTGGGTGGGTGGGTAGATAGATAGATAGATAGATAGGTAGATAGATGATAGTTAGGTAGGTAGGTAGGTAGGTAGATAGATAGATAGATAGATAGATAGATAGATAGATAGATAGATAGATAGATAGATAGATAGATAGGTGGGTAGGTAGATAGATAGATAGATAGATAGATAGATAGATAGATAGATAGATAGATAGATAGATAGATAGATAGATAGATGATAGGTAGATAGATAGATAGATAGATAGATAGATAGATAGATAGATAGATAGATAGATAGATAGATAGATAGATAGGTGGGTGGGTGGGTAGATAGATAGGTAGATAGATGATAGTTAGGTAGGTAGGTAGGTGGGTGGGTGGATGGATCGGTAGATAGATAGGTAGGTAGATAGATAGATAGATAGATAGATAGATAGATAGATAGATAGATAGATAGATAGATAGATAGATAGATAGATAGGTGGGTGGGTGGGTAGATAGATAGGTAGATAGATGATAGTTAGGTAGGTAGGTAGGTAGGTAGATAGATAGATAGATAGATAGATAGATAGATAGATAGATAGATAGATAGATAGATAGATGATAGGTAGGTAGGTAGATAGATAGATAGGTAGATAGATAGATAGATAGATAGATAGATAGATAGATAGATAGATAGATAGATAGATAGATGATAGGTAGGTAGGTAGATAGATAGGTAGGTAGATAGATAGATAGATAGATAGATAGATAGATAGATAGATAGATAGATAGATAGATAGATAGATGATAGTTAGGTAGGTAGGTAGGTAGGTAGATAGATAGATAGATAGATAGATAGATAGATAGATAGATAGATAGATAGATAGATAGATAGATAGATAGATAGATAGATAGATGATAGGTAGGTAGATAGATAGATAGATGATAGGTAGGTAGATAGATAGATAGATAGATAGATAGATAGATAGATAGATAGATAGATGATAGGTAGATAGATAGATAGATAGATAGATAGATAGATAGATAGATAGATAGATAGATAGATAGATAGATAGATAGATAGGTGGGTGGGTGGGTAGATAGATAGGTAGATAGATGATAGTTAGGTAGGTAGGTAGGTGGGTGGGTGGATGGATCGGTAGATAGATAGGTAGGTAGATAGATAGATAGATAGATAGATAGATAGATAGATAGATAGATAGATAGATAGATAGATAGATAGATAGATAGATAGATAGATAGATAGATAGATAGATAGATAGATAGGTGGGTGGGTGGGTAGATAGATAGATAGGTAGATAGATGATAGTTAGGTAGGTAGGTAGGTAGGTAGATAGATAGATAGATAGATAGATAGATAGATAGATAGATAGATAGATAGATAGATGATAGGTAGGTAGGTAGATAGATAGATAGGTAGATAGATAGATAGATAGATAGATAGATAGATAGATAGATAGATAGATAGATAGATAGATAGATAGATAGATAGATGATAGGTAGGTAGGTAGATAGATAGGTAGGTAGATAGATAGATAGATAGATAGATAGATAGATAGATGATAGGTAGGTAGGTAGATAGATAGGTAGGTAGATAGATAGATAGATAGATAGATAGATAGATAGATAGATAGATAGATAGATAGATAGATAGATAGATAGATAGATAACTCTCACTTACACATAGCACGTGCAGTAGTATGGCACCTCTCTTTCGCTGTTCTTTGGTGAAGATGTCCTCAGGGAACTCATGAATTGCTAATGGGAATATACCACATGGAATGGACATAGAATCATTAGAAACAGTTGTGGTTGTTGGATTTTCAAAATCAACTTAGTTGAATGTGTGGTAGACTAGTTCAGTCCAGGCAAAACATACAGTCTGAAAGAGAGGAATATGAACTTTATTGATGACAGAACCCAATTCTATTGATAGCAGCCCATCACCATGATATTGTATTCACAGATTAAATAAAAAAATCTGTAACATTTGTACTTCTGTAAAACTGTTCATATGTAAATTAATTTTAGATGTTGTCATTACATCAACATTGTACATTGTACAAACATGCTGTGGTAGAGACATTTTAAGCATAACTACATGCGAATACTCATATAAGTTCCTCAGGAAAAGGACTAATAAAAAACAAACATACACAGGAATAATTTTCTTTCTTGCCTTTTACATCCCAGAGAAAACTTCTTCACCCCTCCACTATTATTTGCAAAGGATTGTTTTGCTTTCTCTCATTGACTGACATCTTTTCTTTTTCTCATTGCTTTCTTGCACTTTCTGTCCTTGATTTCTTTGTCCTTTCTCTTTCTTGTCATCTTTCCCTCCTCTTCCCCAGCCCAGTGTCAAAAGACATGTTTTGGCTGTATGTAAATCGCTGAATTGCTCTGAAAAAAAAAACCCCTCCAATGAACGTCCTGATGAGTTGCCTCAGCAAAGGCAGTTACTATGGAGACGTATTCCCTGGGGCAGTGAATTGTTGACGAGCAGCGGCAGGAAGCCAATGGCAACAGAGCGAAAGTGAGAAACTGAGTGGAGGATATATCTTTCCCATGGACTTGAACTCGGAAATATGGAAAAAAAGGAGGGACGAAGAGATGACAAGCAACACAAGTGCAACTGCTAAAAATACATTTCCCACTCCCAGGGGGAAAATCTCGGGGTTCTGTGAGAAAGACGCACATTTAAGATGGTGTTTGACTCCAACAAAAATAGAGGAAAGTGTGTAAATCAGATTGCAGACCAAGTGAACGAATTTAAGACAAACTGAACAATGGGAAAAGCTAGGATAATGGAACTTACACACTTGTTCTCTAATGTTTGTTTATCACATAACCAGCTCCGTATGTTTAGCTCACCTGGAGCATTTGGGTGTGAAACCCATGAAACACGAGCCACGATAAATAGCTCAAAGACGGAATGGCACAGTTACGTCAACAAGTGTGTTTTTATCTCATGTTTGCTTTTGTTAACACTATCGGTTAGGTTTAGTTTAGGCCTGTACTTTAACTTTTTTTGCACATAGCACTGGTGATCCAGAGGTTGAAAGTTGTGTAGCACAGGCCACACAATTGTAGAAAGTATAAAAGTATAAAACATCTATTAACATGTCTGAAAACAACCACAAGTAGTGCAGTTCATCACTCAAACAGGTATGATACTGACAAAGGACATTAAAGGTGGGGTAAGCCATATTTCAAAAACACTGTTTGGAAGTTAGTCGGAATGACAAACAAACGTGTAATCAATCGGCATTGGGGGGCGTATGACGGTCGAGAAGAGAGAACGGGCAAGAGGGAGATTTAAAGAAAGACTGCAGAAAGAGAGTTGAGACACAATACAAAAGAGCTCAAAAGAATATCACTGGAATGAAGGTTTATGACTTTAAGACCAGCGTTAATATTAGAAAAGCTTTCATCTAAGCGGGAAGGCCTGAAAACAGACACGGAGGCTGCTTTGATTCCGCTCCACATGTGAGTAACACCGGCTTTGAGTGTCATTGATTGTCTGGAGCTGCTGTGCTGTTGGCGATTAACAACAAACTCTTGTTTGTTTTTACTCTTGTAAAAAAAGAGTAAAAAAATAAAAAATAAATAAAAAATTGGTAAAAAAAATTTGTATGTATTGTTGTTTGTATTTGCAATTTGGAGATATAAACTTGCAATACTGACTTTTTGTCTTGCAATTGTGAATTTAGTATGTGAGTTTATATCTCATAATTCAGACTTTTCTCAACATTGTGAGAAATTATTGAGAAAAGTCAGAATTATGAGATATAAACTCACAATATTGAGAAAAGTAAAAAATATTAGATATAAACGCTCAATATTGAGAAAAGTCAGAATTATATCTCATATTTTTGACTTCTCAAGATTGTGAGTTTATATCATAATTTTGACTTTTCTCAATATTGTGAGTTTATAGCTCATAATTCTGACTTTATAACTCACAATTGCAACTTTATATCACGCAATTCTGAGGGGAAAAAGTCAGAATTGTGATAAAAACTTGCAATTACCTTTTTTGTGTTTGTTCCACACTTATTAGTATTCCAAAGTATTTAGATTAAGTTACTAAACTTGAGTAATGTAATGAAATACGTTACAAATTACTTTTTAAAGCATGTATTTTGTAATCTGTAGTGAAATACATTTTAAAAGTAACCTACCCAGCCCTGACTGTACGTTAATTTGCTGTGCTTCCTTGTCATTCATTCATTATCTGTATTTTTCATGAAACATTCTTTTGTTGTGCGTCAGCTAAGATAAACTCTCATGTTAATTGCTTAATTTTGCTCATGCTTAATTTTGTTTCTATAGCCCAATAACACTAATCACAATCCAAACAACATCCATCCATTTTGGTTAACCACTTGAAAATTACCACTTAATTTTCCTATAAATCATTAGAAAGGTCTAAAGTTTATTTTAAAATTCTGTGACAGTAATTTCTTAGTATGTGTCAGGAAATCTTATGCATCCACTGAGAGAGAGAAAAAATGTCATATATGTTTACCTCAAATTTCTTTAGAGAGAAGTATTATTTTCCCAAAATTGGATGTTGTGAGCATTAGTGAGTACACATATGTAATGTCACTTTCATTCATACTCAGGGCTCCCTCCTGCAGAAAGTCTACAAGTAAGGCAAGTTTGGACAGATGCTTGGTTGAAACAATTCCAATACTCCTTTTCTGCAGTATCGATACCAGCTGTGCATTCTCTTCATTCAGTCTCTTCACTGTCTACTCTCACTCACTCGTCTCATTCACTCTGGTTGAATAGTGCTTTAATTGTGCATAATTTTAGTCATTCGCTCAGGTTTTGCTCACACCAAAAGCGCATGCACCACTGATTTATATGGTATTCCCATAAAGTTTCCTCTCAAACAGTTCGCAAGAACCAAATGCCAAGTATTCAGGCAAATGCAGTCAGTTTTGGAATGTATTGAAGAAATCACATGATATGTTTTGGAATCGCATGGAAGAAATCACATGATGTGTAACAGTATATTGGATCCGTGCATAAGCTCTTAAAGCGACAGTATCCTAATAAACCTGCCACTGTCTGTCATAATAATCAAAGAACAAAAGACAAAGAGAAAATCATTCACGGCTCTTGACTGAATAATGTTTGTAACTTTAATTGTGTGCATTAATCTGTATTTAATTATTTTTATTTATTTTTTTACAATGAAAACTACCCAGTGTTATTTTATATTTGATTACTTTAATTTCTGTGGTATTTCTAATTTGAATAGACTTCAACAGTCGTGGCCAAAAGTTTTGAGAATTACATAAATATTGGAAATTGGAAAAGTTGCTGCTTAAGTTTTTATAATGGCAATTTGCATATACTCCAGAATGTTATGAAGAGTGATCAGATGAATTGCATAGTCCTTCTTTGCCATGAAAATGAACTTAATCCCAAAAAAACCTTTCCACTAAAATTTCATTGCTGTCATTAAAGGACCTGCTGAGATCATTTCAGTAATCGTCTTGTTAACTCAGGTGAGAATGTTGACGAGCACAAGGCTGGAGATCATTATGTCAGGCTGATTGGGTTAGAATGGCAGACTTGACATGTTAAAAGGAGGGTGATGCTTGAAATCATTGTTCTTCCATTGTTAACCATGTGACCTGCAAAGAAACGCGTGCAGTCATCATTGCGTTGCATAAAAATGGCTTCACAGGCAAGGATATTGTGGCTACTAAGATTGCACCTAAATCAACAATTTGTAGGATCATCAGCAACTTCAAGGAAAGAGGTTCAATTCTTGTAAAGAAGGCTTCAGGGCATCCAAGAAAGTCCAGCAAGTGCCAGGATGGTCTCCTAAAGAGGATTCAGCTACGGGATCGGAGTGCCAGCAGTGCAGAGCTTGCTCAGGAATGGCAGCAGGCAGGTGTGAGCGCATCTGCACGCACAGTGAGTCCAAGACTTTTGGAAGATGGCCTGGTGTCAAGAAGGGCAGCAAAGAAGCCACTTCTCTCCAGAAAAAACATCAGGGACAGATTGATCTTCTGCAGAAAGTATCATGAATGGACTGCTGAGGACTGGGGCAAAGTCATAGTCTCCGATTGTTTGGGGCATCTGGAAAAAGGCTTGTCAGGAGAAGAAAAGGTGAGCGCTACCATCAGTCCTGTGTCATGCCAACAGTAAAGCATCCTGAGACCATTCATGTGTGGGGTTGCTTCTCATCCAAGGGAGTGGGCTCACTCACAATTCTGCCCAAAAACACAGCCATGAATAAAGAATGGTACCAAAACACCCTCCAACAGCAACTTCTTCCAACAATCCAACAACAGTTTGGTGAAGAACAATGCATTTTCCAGCACGATGGAGCACCGTGCCATAAGGCAAAAGTGATCACTAAGTGGCTCGGGGACCAGAACGTTGAAATTTTGGGTCCACGGCCTGGAAACTCCCCAGATCTTAATCCCATTGAGAACTTGTGGTCAATCCTCAAGAGGCGGGTGGGCAAAAAAACCCACTAATTCTGACAAACTCCAAGAAGTGATTATGAAAGAATGGGTTGCTATCAGTCAGAATTTGGTCCAGAAGTTGATTGAGAGCATGCCCAGTGGAATTGCAGAAGTCCTGAAAAAGAACGGCCAACACTGCAAATACTGACTCTTTGCATAAATGTCATGTAATTGTCGATAAAAGCCTTTGAAACGTATGAAGTGCTTGTAATTATATTTCAGTACATCACAGAAACAACTGAAACAAAGATCTAAAAGCAGTTTAGCAGCACTCTTTGTGAAAACTAATATTTATGGAATTCTCAAAACTTTTGGCCACGACTGTACTGTTAGACCCGCCTGAAAAACTTAAAGCCATGTTTATTTCATTTGTCTCTTTATTCTTGTTTTTATTTGTGCTATTGTTTATATAATTTCTTTATTTGTTCTTATTTTATTATGAAGAATCGCTTGTTTGTTTCCTCACGTGTAAGTCGCTTTGGATAAAAGCGTCTGCTAAATGATTAAATGTAAATGTTATTAGACTGTTTACTGTTTTTGTAAATGTAGTTTAATGATTCAAATAAGCATTAATCTTTCAGCACACTAAACATACATTTCAGTTGAAAAGTGCCCTGAAATGTGCAAGAAGCAATGTAATATCATTTTTGCAGAAATGTGTTTTTTCCAATGAGTCTGGCTTGTGTCAGTGTGCAAATACGTCACTGTGACCTTCCACCTCACAGCAACAGCCATCTGCTGCTGCAATTCGGCCTTGTGTTTCCCTTTTTCTTACCAGCTGGAGCCAAGTTTAGCTACAGTGCAGCCGAACTGATTGAAAGCTGCTCAACGACGGCTCACCCAATTCTATGTGACAGTTATTCTGATCAAAACAAGGAAGAATAGCATAAAAGACCTCAAATTGCAAGAAAAAAAAATGGATAGAGAAGAGACTTTGGCATGAAAAAAAGATGTATCTATAAAGCAGCTGTACAGAAGATATATCCAGCTCAAGTCAGTTCAAGTTTTGTTCTCATCCAATAGTGTAAATGCAGTCAAATCAATAAAATTACTGAATATTAAGTGTCTTTCAAACTAAAACCATGCAAAAAAAATCAACATATTGTGTTTAACATGCATGTCACAGTTCTATTAATTTGACCTGTGAATTATGTCAGGGGGTGTAAATAAAAGAAAAGAAACTAAGTGAGAAAGAAGTGAAAATGAGTGGGCAACTGACACACAATTTATTAATTTAAATATAGGTACACAGTGGCAGAGCTTGTCTTTTCGCTATGTGGGTGCAAGTGAGAAAGCCTCAGTTAGGTGTAAGTTCCAAAAATAAAGCCTATTTCAGATTGCTGCAGAAAATGGCACATCATTATTTTCACTAACTTTTAAAGTACCTCCAATTTTTATTATAATTTAAGTTCTTCAAGTCAAAAGGGTTGCTACAATGGCGAGCAAGTAAAATTTAAGCAATGCTTGCAACTGGCAGAGTTTAAAGGAATAGAAAGCCAAAAATAAATATTTTGTCATCATGTCATCCCAAACCTTTACAAGAAAAATAAAAATGTATATATTAGGGGTAAAGATAATTTAATTTAAAAGTATTTCATTTAAAACTTTAATAGACATGATATATTTATTGTAATTTTGACTGAGAAGCGAAGCAGCCTTATAAAATGATCTATGTACCATTATGCCTAATTTTTTTGCATTAAAAGAATATTCTGGGTTCAATACAAGTTAAGTTCAATTGACAGAAACTGAAGATTTGTGTTGATTACCACAACAAATAACTTATTTTTTCTTAAAATATAATAATGATAATAAAAGATAAAAAAGACTTAGGTAATATTGCAGCACTTAGAATGAAAATGAATAGGGAAAGTGTTTAAAGAAAATTTGGAGAAATGTAAATGATAATTGACATATTTACAGATATAATTATTTATTTATTATTTATTATCTTATTTATGTCTTACCACCTATGGAATTGGATCTCTGCCAAATTTTTGCGCGCACAAGATCATATTTTCAGCGTGCAAAAGGGCATTTCGCGCTTGAACTGAGTTGAGGAGAAAATCTTCGTCTCTCAAATAAGAATATATTTCAAGCGAACAAAACTCAGTTTTGCATTTCAAAGACGTTTATTTGGATGTGCACGGACGTTCTCTTTCACACGTGCAAGGTTTCAGTTGCTCGCACTCCTGATACCCCCCCTGCGTGCTTGCTAAGCGCCGAGAGAACCGCCTTCGTTACAGACAGCGCAAGAGGAAAAATACATGGTTCAGGAGACGTTTGCTCAATGGCTTGAACAACATCAAAGTTCCTTTTAAGACTGTATAGTCTTTGACACTCTTCATTTTAAAGTTCAGTTGTCTACCACTGGACGATCTCACATAAGTGGCTTATTTTTAATCAAAATCAAATTGTATTATTACATAATGGCGTGTCCCAGTGTACCTACACCTCAATTAACTGCTAAATTAGTTCTAACTTCTTACGTAAAAAAAGATCACTAGATTAATTAAAAATATTTTAATAAAAATAATCATTAGAGTAGTTGACAGAAAAAATAATCGTTAGTTGCAGCTCTCACATGACATCACAGTAGGTGGGAGTAATTGTGTGAGTAGCAAGTAGAATGTGTTTTGTGCCAGCATTGGTGTTCAGGTTGAATGCTGAGAAAAACACATAAAACACATCTAAAATGGGAAAGATCTTTGAGATTAACTGTACAAATAGATTAAATAAGAAATCTGAACTATATTTTTACAGTCTGCCGAAAGCTTGAAACGTGCATTTGCGAATACAATTTTTTTTTGTCAGATATGTAGAATTTTGGGCTAACATCATTTTACAAAAGGGATTAAATTCATTATTTTCCTCAAAAATTCTACAAACAACACCCCATAATGACAACATGAGAGACGTTTGTTTGAAATCTTTGCAAATTTATTAAAAATAAAAAAGGAAAAAATCACCGTATATAAAGTGGGTATGGATAGTATTCAGACCCCTTAAATTTTTCATTCTTTGTTATATTCCAGCCATTTGCTAAATCATTTAAGTTCTTTTTTTTCAGACAGAATTCTTGACATTTTCGCAGATTTATTAAAAAAGAAAAACTGAAATATCACATGGTCCTAAGTATTTCAGACCCATTTATTAAACTCAGGTGCTGTCCATTTCTTCTGATCATCCTTGAGATGGTTCTACACCTTGTCTAGCTGTGTTTGATTATACTGGTTGGACTTGATTAGGAAAGCCACACACCTGTCTATATAAGACCTTACAGCTCACAGTGCATGTCAGAGAAAATGAGAATCATGAGGTCAAAGGAACTGCCTGAAGAGCTCAGAGACAGAATTGTGGCAAGGCACAGATCTGGTCAAGGTTACAAAAACATTTCTGCAGCACTTAAGGTTCCTAAGAGCACAGTGGCCTCCATAATCCTTAAATGGAAGACATTTGACGACCAGAACCCTTCCTAGAGCTAGCCGTCCGGCCAAACTTGGAGAAGAGCCTTGGTGAGAGAGGTAAAGAAGAACCCAAAGATCACTGTGGCTCCAGAGATGCAGTCAGGACATGGGAGAAAGTTGTAGAAAGTCAACCATCACTGCAGCCCTCCACCAGTCGGGGCTTTAGGGCAGAGTGACCCGACAGAAGCCTCTCCTCAGTGCAAGACACACGAAAGCCTGCATGGAGTTTGCTAAAAAACATCTGAAGGACTCCAAGATGGTGAGAAATATGATTCTCTGGTCTGTTGAGACCAAGCTAGAACTTTTTGGCCTTAATTCTAAGTGGTATGTGTGGAGAAAACCAGGAACTGCTCATCACCTGTCCAATACAGTCCCAACAGTGAAGCATGGTGGTGGCAGCATCATGCTGTGGGACATTCAGCTGCAGGGACAGGACGACTGGTTGCAATCGAGGGAAAGATGAATGCAGCCAAGTACAGGGATATCCTGGACAAAAACCTTCTCCAGAGTGCTCAGGACCTCAGACTGGGCCGAATGTTTACCTTCCAACAAGACAATGACCCTAAACACACAGCTAAAATAACGAAGGAGTGGCTTCACAACAACTCCGTGACTGTTCTTGAACGGCCCAGCCAGAGCCCTGACTTAAACCCAAGTGTGAAAAACTTGTTGCATCTTTCTCAAAAAGACTCATGGCTGTATTAGATCAAAAGGGTGCTTCTAATAAATACTGAGCAAAAGGTCTGAATACTTAGGACCATGTGATATTTCTTTTTTTAATAAATCTGCAAAAATGTCAAGAATTCTGTGTTTTTCTGTCAATATGGGGTGCTGCGTGTACATTAATGAGGGGGGGGGAGAACTTAAATGATTTTATCAAATGGCTGCAATATAACAAAGAGTGAAAAATTTAAGGTGGTCTGAATACTTTCAATACCCACTGTAAGTATTCACAGCCTTTGCCATGACTCTCAAAATTGAGCTCAGGTGCATCCTGAGGAGAAGAGCCTTAATAAGGGAGATGACCAAGAACCTTATGGTCACTCTGACAGAGCACCAGTGTTTCTCTGTGGAGAGAGGAGAACCTTACAGAATAACAATCATCTCTGCAGCACTCCACCAATCAGCCCTGTATTGTGGCCAGACGGAAGCCACTTCTCAGTGAAATTCTCTGGTCTGATGAAACAAAGATTGAACTCTTTGGCCTGAATAGCAAGCATCATATCTAGAGGAAACCAGACACCACTCATCACCTGTCCAATATCATCCCAACAGTGAAGCATGGTGGTGGCAGTATCATGCTGTGGGGATGTTTTTCAGCGGCAGGAACTGGGAGACTAGTCAGGATCGAGGCAAAGATGAATGCAGCAATGTACAGAGACATCCTTGATGAAAATCTGCTCCAGACTGCTCTGGACTCAGACTGGGGCAAATCCTCATCTTCCAACAGGACAATGACACTAAGCACACAGCCAAGATAAGAAAGGCGTGGCTACAGGACAGTCTGTGAATGTCCTTGAGTGGCCCAGCCAGAGCCCAGATTTGAACCCAATTGAACATCTCTGGAGAGATCTGAAAACGGCTGTGCACCGACACTCCCCATCCAACCTGATGGAGCTTGAGAGGTCCTGCAAAGAAGAATGAGAGAAAGTGCCCCAAAATAGGTGTGCCAAGCTTGTACCATCACACTCAAAGACTTGAGGCTGTAATTGGTGCCAAAGGTGCTTCAACAAAGTATTGAGCAAAGTCTGTGAATACTTAAGTACATGTGATTTTTTTTATTTTTTTTATTTTTGATAAATTTGATTTCAAACAAACTTCTTTCACGTTGTCATTATAGGGTATTGCTTGTAGAATTTTGAAGGAAATAATGAATTTAATCCCATTTGGAATAAGGCTATAACATACCAAATTGTGGAAAAAGCGCTGTAAATACTTTCCAGATGCACTGTAAGTCCAACTGTTTTTAATTTAAGAAGATAATCATTTGTTTTACTCCTGTTTTCACAGTTTCCCCTATTAAATCCAGTCAGGTTGCAGGATGTTTTGCCTCATGTCCCGGCGGGAAAGTAACGTCAATGCATAACCTCTATATTAACTAATTACCTTTTTTGATTGTGTCTATGATCCAAAGGCTTCAAGTAAATGAAATCAGTAATTCCATATGATCCCTTTTGTTTTATACCAATATTAGTTATTAGCATAAAAATTTGCATAATATTGCTTTCAAATTGCCAGACAATAAAATGTCAGGTTGTATTGAAAAATGACTTCAACCAGACAGTAGAGACACATCACAAATATCTCAAGATCTAAACATTTCATTGGCTGAAAATAAAAAGTAAAATGACAATAATAAACGTGCATTTGCTGTGAAATAAATATTTTCCCCTCATAAAACAAGTAGATTTATATAATCAATGGGCTTTGTCACTTTCCCTAAATATATGGCAAATCATATCCAGTCAGAAGCATTCACATTGTGTCAACCAATTTCTTCTGCTCATGTCATGTGACCTTTATGCAGCATGTCAGAAGAGGTAACACTCAAGGTCTCTGATTACAACATCGTCAGAAATGATGCAGCATGATTTGTTTTTTATTTGACAGCGGCAATTGGCTTTGTCTTTGTAAGGGATTTTCTAGCCACCTACTCCTGTGCAATGTACACAAAATATTTGGCTAACGCAGAGAACATCATGTGCAATGATTACTGACATGCCTAAAAATAGCACCTTCCCTTTCCTTCTCATTATTTATTTCCTCCCACCTTTCTCTCTCTCTCGCTCTCTCTCTCTCTCTCTCTCTCTCACTGCCTCAGTCTTTTTCATCTAAGCTTTTGCTCTTTCGCGGCTCTCCACAAACACACGCACTCCCAAAATTTTGCATTCAGTTGCCAAGCAACACAAACCTCAAAGGACGGGGTCTGCCGTCTCGTCTTTTTAAAGGAACAAAAACAATGGCGAGGACGAAAGAGAGAGACACAAGGGGAAAATATGAAATCGATCTCAGACTTATTGCATAATCCCTTCTAATTATTGAAGAACAGTTAAAGAAATTGCACCTATTAAACACAATATTGCTCAGCTCTCACAGAGGAGCGATAACGCTGTATTTGCGACTTCACCTGAAGCATCTTATCCAATGGCATAGTTCTACAACACATCTTCAGACATTGAGAGCAGTCATTAACTCAGGGCATTTCTGAAAGCAGGCTATGACTTGATGAGTTATACCTGTTGTAAAAGCATACTCACAAAATGCTTATATTTTTTACCTATCCCTTTAATTTACAATAGCAATGATCCAGTTATCGCGGTATACAGATTAAAGGCCTAATTAAACACAATTCAGCTTTCAACAACAATGCGTACGTACCTGTATTTTAATATTAAAACACAATTTATTAAAACAAAACTGTCACAAATAACTGCATAAATATACTGCACAGTATTCAATATTTTAACTTTAAGTCTCACACGTAAAAGGAAGCACTGCTTTTAAGTTAAATTAACCCTTTAAAAATGTTTGACAGGTGTATTTTACATTAGATGATAGACTAACATTTTCATTTTTCATCATTTAGCAGACGCTTTTATCCAAAGCGACTTACAAGGGGAGCAATTAGGGGTTTCGTGTCTTGCTCAAGGGCACTTTAGTCATGGTATTGAAGGTGGAGAGAGTGCTGTTTTATTCACAATCCCCACTTTCAATTCCTGCCAGCGTGGGAATCGAACCAGCAACCTTCAGATTACAAGCCCGACTCCCTCACCACTAGGCCACGACATACATAACATTTATAAAATTGTAGAGGTAAATGTTGAGCTTAACATCAATTAAGATTTCTAAATTCTGTAGAAATATTGGTAACACTTTACAACAAGGTTTCATTAGTTAACATTTAGTCAACATGAGCTAAGAACATCTACAGCATTTGAAGAGTTCATTTGCAAAACATGAACGACTGCTGTGCGTTATCCTCCACATATAGCACGTTCTGAACCATAAATACGTTTTGTCAGAAAACCCGGATTTTGTCCACTGTCGATACATTGCGAGTTCACGTTTTACAGCAGAAACCGACATGCGCCTTTGTTGTTTGCATACAGAAAACGATAAATCCGTTTTAGTGAATCGGCGTGCAGTATTCAGGTCAGGTGACAAGGCTGCTAGTCACTTCAAAAAGACACGCTAGCTGAGGGGAGTTTCGTCAAATCTGAAGTGATCGAGGATTTATCATTTTGACTCCTGCAAGTCCTTGTACACCATACAAGTCTTACATTCTGAAACCTTTGTTCTTTGCATTTGTGTGTGTGTGTGTGTATGGTATGCCGAGTGTGTTTAGTGTTTGTGTGCATATGTGTGCACACGTGTGTTTGAGAGTGTTTTAAATGGAATTACAGAGCAATTACTTAGTTTTGTTTAACTCTGACACATGAAATGTGGAGTTAAATGCTTTTGCCAACAAAAAAAAAGACCACTGTTGGAGTTATCTGCTTTTGCTAAAAAAACAAACTTTTAATATAAAAAAACACTTTCAATGAACTTTGATTTTGTAAGTTAACTGTTACCTGTATTTTTGGAGTTATTACTACTTAATCAAAACAACTGCAGTTTGATTGAAGTTACTTGGAATGCACAACAAAAAAAAAAAAAACATGACACGTGACAGTTAATAAAAATGGAGTTATCTGTTTTTGCTAATGAACTCTTCATTTATTAATCTTAGTTCATGTTAATTTCAACATTTACTACTATATTATTAAAATCAAGAGTAGCATTTGTTAACATTAGTTAATGGACTGTGAACTGACATTAAAGAATGAACAACTGGATTTATTTATTAACTAACATTAACAAAGATTAATAAATACAGTAACAAATGTATAGTATATGTTAGTTCATGTTAGTTAATACATTAACTAATATTAACAAATGAGACCTTATTGTAAAGTGTTACAGAAATATTTATTTCTAGTTCATGTTAACAAATGAAACATAAGGTTATTGTAAAGTACCTAGGGGACTTATTAGTAACTTCTTGATCTGCAAACCATTAGTGAATACTGTCTGTACTGTAAGTGCTCTTGGATCAACTCACACAATGCCTCTCGTCTCATTTAGACTCAGCCATGATTGGGAGTGTTGGCTGATTAAGAGCATGCAAGTTCAATTTAACAGCCATTTAGCCTGATTTGTAATTCATTTTTTACCATAAAAAAAGCAGAAACACAGCCCAAATAGACAATTTCGAGAGCAGTAAAGACAACTAAGAGCTGTGAATGTATGTATTTTATAAAAGATAAAACTAATAATAAGCCTTTATCTGGCTGAGAGAGGTAAAACTAGTGAATATGAGAGTATTTTCTGTGTATGTGAGATGTACAAACTAAGGCTACTTTCACACTGTTCACTTCTGATTTATTGCTCAGATCCTATTTTTCTTGTATAGTTGTTCACATTGTTGTGTTAAATGTGGCCGATATCAGATTCCAGTGTGAACAGATCATGGTCCTGGACTAACCCTCATGTACAAAAGAACGATACAAAGATGACACGCAGCATGCTGTCATACGGAAGTAAACATGGGGGACGTAAGTAAAGGCAAGTCCTTCCAGTGACTACATTTCACAATTTTCTTGATATATAATCTTTGAATCGACTCCTTTGAGTGCAGAATTGTGGCAAATGTTGCTCTAGAGTTATGTAAAAGTCACATGAATTCCGATATGACTGTTCAGACTGAGGTCGCATCGCAAAACATCTCGATTCCACGTGGTTTTGTGATGGTCATGACAAAAACAGAGTCACATATGAGCAAAAAATCATATTTGGGCCACATTTACCTGCAGTCTGAACATAGCTCAAGTATGTTAGTCCCCATTTTCCCAAAATGTTTTATGTGTATCCCTAAGAGAAGCATACTTTACTGAAAATAGTACTTATTACAGATAGTTTAAAAGAATAAACTTTCAAAATTCCAGAATTTTGTCTGGAAAAAAATAACACTTAATAATGCATTGAAAACATCGACTAACAGAGAGCAATACATTTGTTACAGTATTTATTAATCTTTGTTAATGTTAGTAAATAAAAATACAACTGTTCATTGTTAGTTCATGTTAGCTCAGGTCCATTAAATAATACTAACAGATACAACATTTTTTTAGTAATTTTAGTAATGTACTAGTTAACATTAACTAATAAATGCTTTATAAATATGTTTCATTGTTAGTTCATGTTTACTAATATAGTTAATTATAATGTTAACAAATGAAACCTTATTATATTAACAGTTGTAATATTGAATAACACACTACAGTTACAGTGGCCTTTTATTACATTCATTTTATGAATACAGTTTTTTAAAATATACATTAAAGATTTGAAGTTCACCTTCAATACTGTTAAATGCACTTCTTTTTCACAAAGGTACAGAGAGCATTCTTCATGAAAATGAGTTTTATGTGTATGTGAGTTTGAAATATGTACCAAGTGCCATCTCATACCTTAATCTCCTTTCAGATTTGTTAGAGTAAAGATTGACATTTCCTAGACTTCATGCCTTCCTGCCAATGCAGCAAGTGAACTACATCACTGACATTTTGTTGATTATAATTGGTGCAATGATGTGTTGTTGTATCACGTCGAGCTGCTTGCTTGCACAGGGTTAAAAACCAAAAGAACTGGGTCATGCAGAGAGCTCACAGTGTCTTTTACTGTGCACTGTAAAAAGTGAAATTGTCCGATTGTTACCTTAGAGCTATTTCAACATGATCACACCCTTAAAAAATGACGTGAAGAAACAAAATGTAGTCTCGGAGTCAATAACTCACGGCATTTGTGCTAACACACTTTGATTTGACCTATTCACTGGGGAAATCAGATTCTCTATGTCAAAAGATCTAGTTTGATAGTCTTATGGTCCATTTTATCCCTGTCATCCCTGATTTGAAGACTTCACTTGTGAAATAAAGTGTTCTTGAATGTGCACTTTTAAAGAAAACGTGAGAAAGAAAGTATTAAATATGGTATTATTAAATATACTTGAGGACCATGTGCGGAAATTTTTAGAGCTGGCATGACAAACACACAATCCAGACCTCTCCCTTTATGAGTTTTTTAAATACTAGCCTCTATGTATTAAAATTTATTAAAACAAAGCCACCCCACCCCCCATGATATATCGTTTTAGCATCGATATCAGGATAGGAGACATCCAAGATAGTCACATTGCAGGATATGCGAAGTTAAGTATTGCAAAGTGTTATGAGTATGGACCAGCTGCCCTTCAGTTGCATGCGATTCGCAGATTAATTGTGAAGGTTAACCGTCAAAGAGTGAAAGTTTATCATTTGAGCCGTGCAGACAGAATGAGAAAACCTAATTCACTCTTTCTTTTTTTTCTTTTTTTTTTGAGCTTGAAGAACAGACATGTAAAATGAAGTCAAAGTGTCCGCCTTGGTGAGTATCCTCATAAAAAGATAGTCGGTTATGTGTTGTAAACAATTGAGAAAGAAAACGATTGTGTATCATTATATTGGATCCATGCATTTGTCTTAAAGTGACAGTAGCCTAATATACCTGCAGCTGTTTGTCACCAATTTTAATCTATAATAAAAGAAAAAGAGAAAATCATTTTTGTACCTTTAACAAAGATAAATTGTATTAATTAATTATATTTAATTCATACAGTGATGACTATGCAGTGTTATTTTACATTTGATTATTCAATGTCTGTGCCTGAATACAGTTGAATTTACCAGAAAAACATAAAGCACTGCTTATTTCATTTGTATCTTTGTTCTGTATTTATGTATTTATCTATGCTTGTAATTTATTTTCTATGCAGATGCATTACCCTACAAAATCACCCTAATCATCCAAGAATTATTAAATCTTTACAAATTTAGAACTTTAGAAAAAAAAAATTCATATCACAATATATAGTGCAGAACGTTTATTTTAAACTCTTGGTGGTTTAGAGTTTAATCCATTTCATTGATGTGTGCTTTTGCCTGACAAAATAAAGGAGTATAACCAGTTCAAATGCCAACACAGTTTCATATAATTAGTTTAATAATTAGGTTAATAAAAATATGAAAAGATCTTAATTTAACTGCAAATGATAACTTCACACTCATTTGATATTTTGATATTATCCAAATTTACATGATCCCATAGATATGGCTATTGCGTTTTGTGGTCAGAGTGGAACAAGCTGGCAGCAGTAAATATGGCACAACTTTGACATGGTCATTTTATATTTACCCACATAAAATGCCCCCATGCAAAGTTTTCCTAAAGCTGGGGTGGGGTGGTGGTGGCGCTGGGGCTTGGGCCAGATCATCATTGCTTGCGGCTATTTTTTAATTTTATTTTATTTTTTTAAATAGTTTAACATGCTATAAGTGTCTGAAAACCTTACATTCAGTTTGCACGTAAATTCAGTGTATATTACTAAGGACATTTTTCCGTAATAAGTACTCTTTTTAAAAGTATGTTAAAGTGTTTTTTTTGTTATCAGTTTGTAGTAGTAAACATAGAGATGTCATTTCGATCACAAGTTCAATATGGAGTACCGCAAGGCTCAGTACTAGGACCGTTGCTTTTCACTCTGTGCATGCTACCCTTGGGAGATGTCATTAGGAAGCATGACATTAGTTTTCACTGTTACGCTGTTGTTACTCAGCTCTATATTTCTCCGTGCCCTGACAAAACCTACCAATTCTCAAAATTAACGGAATGGGTAGCTGATATAAAAAATTGGATGACTGGTAATTTCCTACTAGTAAATTGAGAAAAAACAGAGATTCTAATTATTGGACCAAAAACTTCTGCGCATAATAACCTAGAATACTGTCTAACACTTGATGGCTGCTCTGTTAAGTCGTCTTCGTCAGTTAGGAACCTGGGTGTGCTCTTTGATACCAATATTTCATTTGAAAGCCACATTTCTAGCATATGTAAAACCACATTCTTCCATCTTAAAAATATATCTAAACCACAACATATGCTCTCAATGACAAATGCGGAACAGTTAGTTCATGCGTTTATGACCTCAAGGCTAGATTACTGTAACACTCTACTGGGTGGTTGCCCTGCTCTTTTAATAAACAAACTACAGCTGGTCCAAAACGCAGTTGCAAGAGTCCTTACTAGAACCAAGAAGTATGACCATATTAGCCCGGTTCTGTCAACACTGCACTGGCTCCCTATTAAACATCATTAAGATTTTAAAATCTTGCCAATTACTTACAAAGCACTAAATGGCTTAGCTCCCCAGTACCTGAGTGAGCTCTTAATGTATTATAGTCCTTCACGTCTATTACGATCTCAGAATTCTGACCAGTTGTTAATACCTAGAATATCAAAATCAACCGCAGGCGGTAGATCCTTTTCCTATTTGGCACCTAAACTCTGGAACGATCTTCCTAACATTGTTTGGGATGCAGACACATCTAGGCTAAAAATGCATCTCTTTAACCTGGCAAACACATGACACATTATCAATTTATTATCTACATATCTGTTAAAGGATTGTTAGGCTGCATAGATCAGGTCAGCTGGAACCGGGAACGCTTTCTATAACACCAGGTGTACTCATTACATCAGAAGAAGAATGGCGTCTACGTTAATTTTAGTCTCTCTGCTTATCACGAGGTTTACCATTTAATGTGATTGGCTGGATACGGACCGTGTCCGGGTCGGCTGGAGAACCCATGCCTGTGCGCGGCAGCAGTGTGGCCCTGGGGTGTCGGTGGTGACTGTGCCAGTCACATCAGCCAGTGACACAGATCACCAGCAAACCGTCCCATACCGGCGTGATGAAAAAGATCTTGGACTGGATTAAATATTTTGACTGTTGCGATCCCAAATCGGACTTATGACCTGTAACTCTGCCTGAATCAATCAAGCAAGTGTTCACTGTTGGCCAGAGGAGAACTGCCCACCAGACTAAGCTTGGTTTCTCCGAAGGTTTTTTTTCTCCATTTTGTTGGAGTTTTGGTTCCTTGCCGCTGTTGCCTTTGGCTTACTTAAGTTGGGGACACTTGCTTGATATTCAGCAGTGTTTGTGGTATGCCTGCATTGGCACCGTTGTATGCGAACTGAGTTGAGCTGGACGATTACATCACTGTTTTCTCCAGTGCTGATATACATAAATTAACTAGACTAATCAATACAAATATATAGAATAAGCTGGACAATGGGAAAAAATGATTTGCCAATTATTACTGTAAAGCTGCTTTGCCACAATTTGCATTGTAAAAAGTAAAGTAAAGGTGACTTGACTTTTCCTCAGTGCAACACAACTGTTGATAACTTCCTTAATTACAATTGGTGCATACTAGTTTTGTTGCAACTTGAGTCACTCGCTTGCAGTGTAAACACAGGCATTTTTATATCTTAAAAACACCAATCATTGTTCATATACTGTACATCAAAATAAACACAAAGGACTTCTACACTTCTACACTAATTCTGACAACTAACTCCTTCAATTCAATGGTGTATGGCATTATTTAAACTGCATGCTGTGCACACATAGATTAGAGCAGACAGACCATGCTGTGATCTCAATTCTCAGTACTTTGCATTTAACAAATAAAAACAGAATTACAATAATAACAACAATGTATTTGTTTGAGATCAATGTCTGTAACTTTTTTTTTTCAGATGAGACAGTAGAGCGTCTGTTCCTGACTTCTGTTTATGCTTGCAGTGTCCTTAATATCTCTGGACAGTGTATGTTTTCTGTTCCACTCCTTTTTATTTTTTGTACACCATAAAGAAGATGTGTGGCAACCACTAAGCCTCTTCAGACAGAACTCTGCCAAGTAGACCTTTGTGAAAAAGTACACTTTAGCATGTTTTTATAAAGAGTGCTTATAGAAATAATATACTAAAGTACGAACCGTTTTCTGAGACTAAACTGCATGCTTAAATTTAGTAGTTTCAATGTATATTAAATGCAGTTAGCTGAACGTTTTTGACTGACTTAAGTAGGACATTTTTATATGGCATTTAATAATTACTTAGGGCCAGATTTACTAACATGTTGTGTCAGCGCAAACCCTCTTTTGGCATTAAAAAACTATTGTCGGGATTTACTAAAGACACGCAATGCAAAATTAGCGCTGAAAAGGCGTGGACTCAGTTGTTTTTGCGGCTGACCTTATTGCATATGTATTTGTAGAAGATTCACTTTCAGACACAAAATTTATAGGAGGAGAGTATTTAAATGAATCACGCAACGCGATTTACTAACGGTTGTGCTAGTCTGGTATTGGTATTTGTGCCATTGTTTAATGCCCAAAATAAGCATGTCTTAACCCATTTTACAACATGTTTGCAATTGTTGCTGCTAGAAGCAGACACTGCAGAGAACAGAGAGCACATGGTAGAAGGAAGAAAATATTTTCCACTTGTATTCATTTCTTTGGAATGCCAGAGGAAGACGTTATCCATATATTACATGTAACAAGTTGCGCCTTTGTCAACCCACACCCGACCCAACGCTAATTTTTACTGCTCTTGGTAGATTGCATTGGTCATTATGTAAAAGAATTGACTGCGTCTGTGTTCTTTTAAATTGTACTTTAAAGTTAAAGTACTTCATTTGTATAAAATTACATGATTTTGATAAATTATATATATATATATATATATACAGTACTGTGCAAAAGTTTTAGGCAGGTGTGAAAAAATGCTGTAAAGTAAGAATGCTTTCAAAAATAGACATGTTAATAGTTTATATTTATCAATTAACAAAATGCAAAGTGAGTGAACAGAAGAAAAATCTACATCAAATCAATATTTGGTGTGACCACCCTTTGCCTTCAAAACAGCATCAATTCTTCTAGGTACACTTGCACACAGTTTTTGAAGGAACTCGGCAGGTAGGTTGGCCCAAACATCTTGGAGAACTAACCACAGTTCCTCTGTGGATTTAGGCAGCCTCAGTTGCTTCTCTCTTCATGTAATCCCAGACAGACTCGATGATGTTGAGATCAGGGCTCTGTGGGGGCCATACCATCACTTCCAGGACTCCTTGTTCTTCTTTACACTGAAGATAGTTCTTAATGACTTTCGCTGTATGTTTGGGGTCGTTGTCATGCTGCAGAATAAATTTGGGGCCAATCAGATGCCTCCCTGATGGTATTGCATGATGGATAAGTATCTGCCTGTACTTCTCAGCATTGAGGATACCATTAATTCTGACCAAATCCCCAACTCCATTTGCAGAAATGCAGCCCCAAACTTGCAAGGAACCTCCACCATGCTTCACTGTTGCCTGCAGACACTCATTCGTGTACCGCTCTCCAGCCCTTCGGCGAACAAACTGCCTTCTGCTACAGCCAAATATTTCAAATTTTGACTCATCAGTCCAGAGCACCTGCTGCCATTTTTCTGCACCCCAGTTCCTGTGTTTTCGTGCATAGTTGAGTCGCTTGGCCTTGTTTCCACGTCGGAGGTATGGCTTTTTGGCCGCAAGTCTTCCATGAAGGCCACTTCTGACCAGACTTCTCCGGACAGTAGATGGGTGTACCAGGGTCCCACTGTTTTCTGCCAATTGTGAGCTAATGGCACTGCTCGACATCTTCCGATTGCGAAGGGAAGTAAGCATGATGTGTCTTTCATCTGCTGCAGTAAGTTTCCTTGGCCGACCACTGCGTCTACGGTCCTCAACGTTGCCTGTTTCTTTGTGCTTCTTCAAAAGAGCTTGGACAGCACATCTGGAAACCCCTGTCTGCCTTGAAATTTCTGCCTGGGAGAGACCTTGCTGATGCAGTATAACTACCTTGTGTCTTGTTGCTGTGCTCAGTCTTGCCATGGTGTATGACTTTTGACAGTAAACTGTCTTCAGCAACCTCACCTTGTTAGCTGAGTTTGGCTGTTCCTCACCCAGTTTTATTCCTCCTACACAGCTGTTTCTGTTTCAGTTAATGATTGTGTTTCAACCTACATATTGAATTGATGATCATTAGCACCTGTTTGGTATAATTGTTTAATCATACACCTAACTATATGCCTACAAAATCCCTGACTTTGTGCAAGTGTACCTTGAAGAATTGATGCTGTTTTGAAGGTAAAGGGTGGTCACACCAAATATGGATTTGATTTAGATTTTTCTTCTGTTCACTCACTTTGCATTTTGTTAATTGATAAATATAATCTATTACCAAGTTTATTTTTGAAAGCATTCTTACTTTACAGCATTTTTTCACACCTGCCTAAAACTTTTGCACAGTACTGTATATATGAGGGAACGGCGCAAGGCCGGTGTGTGAGCGTCAGCTGCAAACACACAATCCAGTATAATGAGTGTCAGCTGCCCACTGCACCGGTCTCGTATCTCTCACAGAGGAGCTCCGGAAGCATAAAAGATGAGCAACGACAGTGAAGGACGAGAGAGGACCAGGCCTGGACTTTATGTTGTGTTTTATTATGTTTGTGTGTGCGGCAGTCGCCGTGAGGAACTTTTTACATTTACTTTCATTTTGTTGTTTGTCTGTTTATTTATTTCATTAAAGTTATGTTCATTAAAGTTAAGCCTCCTTCTTCCATACTGTTACACACACACACACACACACATATATATATATATATATATATATATATTATATAAAAGTATTATATTTATATATATATATATATATATATATATATATATATATATGATTTTAAGTACACTAGTGCATATTCAGTACAATGAAGCACACTTTTTCACAAGGGGAGTTTTGAGAATATGCTCCAAGCAACCATAATAGCCTAGAGATACAAACATGCTCAAATAGATTTACTGTGTAAATGTTGTATATCTTTCAAGCAGTGGCCTTTCGGAAAAACAAATATTTACTCTCAGTAGTTTCTATAAAGTTACCATGAAAACACTCAATAGTACAGCATAAAATCTTAAATATCAGTTTAAGATTTAAAATTTTATGAAATGCAAATACTGTAAAATGTTTGATTCCCACCTGCTCTGGGAGTGTCAATTGTTTGATTCTCAATTCCATACTGCAGGACCCTGCGTCTGGGAAAGTCCGTTTCTGGCCACAAAGACTCCGCCTCTGTAAAGACACAAGAAATTAATTCAGCTATACACATTTCTCAACCAAACATGTACAAAAGTTTACTTTTATGTCTGCAAACTGTCATTGCAACAGTCAACAATGCTAATGAAAACATTTACTTGAACACGAATCCATCAGATAAACCAAAAAAGGTATTTATGAGCAAGTATGCTTGAGTAAAAACATTGAGCATCAGACAGCACTTCAAGCTCCACCACGCAAGTGTGCGTCTTGACACACATAGCATATAACCACAACCATTTTGTTTAGATTTCCCTTAGCAGCAGGAAAACACAACAGTATGACAAAACGTAGTACGATCCAGGGTCATATATAACACTTTGAGAATACATATTACATATACAGATTATAGTACACACATACAAGTGCCTGCACAACTGTATATCAAATGTCTATGATGATAATTATGTTTATTATTAGTTTTCTGATTTTTGCTTTTGTTATGTCATTCAGTAAGAAGATTTCTCTCCGTTGGAGAACAGAGTCTCTTTAAGTCCAGCTCAGTATTTCCAGAGGTATGTGAGTCTCGGGTAATCTGACAGAATCTGAATTTAGTTATTTTGTGTAAAGTACATCTTTGAATAGTTTACATAATTGTATTGAGTTATTTGCAATCTGATAGTAACATTGTAAAAAAAGAAAAGGACCTTCATTAGGGACCTTTATTAAGGACCTTCAATGCAGTTAGCTTCACTATCAAAGAGTAACTAACTACTTTTTCAGAAGGGTACTTTCACTGTAGCTTCATTTAAAAGAAGCTTGTAGCTAGTCAAACTACAGCTTCAAAATATCTTAGCCAACACAACAGAAATAAATACACTGGGAATGACATAAACAAGGTAGTTTACACAGCACTCAATGGTTTCAATGGTGATTTGACCTCAAAAATTGTATAGTGTAAGAATCACCATTGAGTTTTTAATTTGGTAATTATAACCTAGGCTACAAAACCTGGCAAAAGGAAGATTAAATACCCATTCTCCTATTAGGCAAATATCCTCCGTAAAACAAGCCTAGGAGGACACTCAATGTCCTAACTAGACAGAGCAACCTCTCATCCTCATCTGAACCAAAGGAATCGATAGGTGCAATAGTCCACGCAATAGGTCCAAATAGGAACAAGAGAAGGCTGATAATAAGGCAGTCACGACTGTTTCCCATAACTCTGTTGTTTGAACCATGTTAGTTCAACAATAAAGGAGGGTCATATATATATATATATATATATATATGTATATATTCTGTATATAAATTCTTTTACATTAACAACAGAAAGCCTATCTTTTTTTAATCACGTTAACATGCAGTATTTGGCATACACTACTCCACACTTGACTAATGTGGTTCATTCAGTCATCGGCTTTCTCCAAAAGAAAACTTTTTCTGACATGCTGCTGTTAGTAACTGAGGACTACTTCACTGTTTTTGTTCCTTGTTGTTTTTCTTTATTTGATGTTTGATTCATTTCGGGTTCCCTCATACATCACATTTACACGCACTTCTCAAAAATCGTGCTGATTGTTGACACACTATATATATATATATATATATTTACAACCCCAATTCCAGAAAAGTTGGAACATTCAATCACATCTGTGATTTGTTAATACTCTTTTATTCATCTGACAAAAGTACACACAAGAGATTTCCAACGTTTTCACTGACCAACTTAATTGTATTTTGAGAATATGAATTTTTTTTAATTTTGATGGCTGCAACATACTTCAAGTTGGGACAGAGGCACGTTTACCAATGAGTCACATCACCTTTCATTTTAATTACACATTTTAAATGTTTTAGAATTGAGGATAATTGTTGCTGTTTTGCATGTGGAAGTTTTGCCCGATCTTGCCTGATTCAAGACAGCTGCTTAACTGTCCGTTGTCATCGTTGTCTGATTCTCCTTTTCATGATGGGCAATACATTTTCAACAGGAGACAGAAATAGACTTCAGGCAGGCCAAGTCAAGCACATCCACTCTACAGTGTAGTGTCTAAGAAACCACTCTGATGTAGCACGAGCTGAATGAGGCGTGGCATTATCTTGCTTCCCAACAAAGATGTCAATTTAATGGTAGTATACGTCTCTGCACAATTCCAGTATTCATCTCCACATCAATGATACCTTCACACATATGCTAGTCACCCATGCCTGACACTGATGCACCCTCATAGCATGACAGATGTTTGCACTTGTCACTGATGAAAGACTGGTGCAAAAGCCAAAAGGTCCCTGTTGTCTTTGGGACTGAGAATTTGATGTCCGTTTTTTTTTCCAAAAACAAGCTGAAATGAAGACTTGTCTGAACACAGCACACATTTACACTGTCTTTTGGACCGTCTGAGATGACCTCAGGACCATAGATACATAGAATTGACGTGTAGCTTGAATTTCTCGACGCAGCGACTGACAACGGTTTTCCAAAGTGCTCGCAAGCCCATGTGGCTCGAAGGTCACACACATTCAACAGAGGTTTCCTGTCTTGTCCTACACAACCTGAGATTTCTCTGGATTGTCTGAATCTTTCCACAATATTATGACAGATGGAGAAAGACCTAAATTATTTGCAACTTTAATTTTTGAATTGTCTACAATTCTTTCAAGAAATTTGGCACAAAGTGGTGAGCCTTTGGTGGGTGTTCCTTTTGTACCCAAACACCTACAATTAGTGGACCGTTTAAAGACAGCTTAAACTTGGATATTCTATAATCTTTTCACTTTTATTTTGCTTATTTACAAAAGACAAATAATCTGACCAATGAAAACATTTTTCTTTGTACACAGTCAATTAAATAAAGTTTAAGAAGAATGAACAAATCACAGATTCTTGATTTTACTGTATTTTACAAGATGTCCCAACTTTTCTGGAATTGTGTTTGTAAATGGGGTAAGAGTAGGGGTGTTCGTTTCCAGGTGTTTTGGAGTCAACGCCGATTCCCTACTCCGTTTACTTTACATCATAACAGGGTCATAAATAAGGCTGACTGTTATCTATTTCTAAAGTAAGCTACATGTAGGATAAATGTATGTAAGTTTCTGCGAAAGCTCTCGGACGCGATTCGTCAGTGTCCAAATTCCTTGGTTCATTTCGTTCACTCCTTGCTTCTAGTGCACTCAACAGCCATTCACTATACAGGCTATGGATTCGAGAATCAGTAAACAAGTGAGCGATTTCAGACACAGCAACAGAGTCGACAGCCAGAGTTAATTCCTGTGCTGGGGCCATTCAGAGTCGAGAAATCAACTCTTTTGGAGTCGACTACCCATCACTAGGTGAAGGATATAGAACGTTCTGAATGCGTTAGCTTACTTATTGTGCCTAAGAACACAATCTATTTAACTCCATGTCATTTTAACATGAAACCATACTTCTAACCACAGCTCGAGAGGTGTAGTTCCAACCTTGTAGGTTTGTTTCGGTGTTTGTGGATGTGCATTGAAACTATGGTTTTGGGAGATGGCGAAATCATTCAAATATGTTGGCAACAATGGAACTTTCCAATGGATCATATTTGGCTAAGGATGCTTTTAGAAAGTACATCCCAGGTCTGCATGCCTAAGTCAAGATGCTAAATTGCATGAATGATCAAAGGCTAGCTTGCTTTCAAGTACCACATAGAAGCAAGGCACTCGCTTCACAGCTCTACCTGGTACTGTTATCCTTGTGGCTTCACCGGGTTCCCTTGTCCCTCCAGCTCTACACAGTAAAATCCCCAGAGTTAAATCAACTCTGCTCAGATAACATTTGGTCCCTCTCTAAATAGTGTTAAAGTAACACTGAACTAGTGTTAAAGTAACACTCTTCAGAGATTGAATGTCTTTTATCTTCAGTTGATTTCATCTAAGACTGTGGCTGAAGTCAGTTGTAGTTCTTGTGTTTCTCTATTCTTTAGTGATTCTGCTTGTTAATAGCAGGTGTTCATCATTAATGTTCAATCGTCGCTTAATTAATTGTTTAATTATCTCATTAACTTCAACTCTGCTTCAGTGTTACTTTAACACTATTTAGAGAGGGACCAAATGTTATCTGAGCAGAGTTGATTTAACTCTGGGGATTTTACTGTGTACCTTGGTCAGTCTCTGCCCTGCCTATGCCATGACCTTTGGCTGAGCCTTGTCCCTCCACCCTTCTGGCTTCGCATTTCCTCCAACTCACACTCACACCTGCTAGCCTTAGTCCTCCGGCACCCTGACTTCACCTCGGCTGGACCAACAAAGCAGGCATCTCCTCCCTCCATTGGCACCACCATGGTGTTTAGCTTCACGTCCACATCCACCTCCAGAGCTCCCACCCTCCCTCCTCTGTTGGACTGTTGATGTTACGGTGCGAGTACATGCCTTTGCAAGTTGGGTGGGGGTGGGGGGTGGTGTAATATCAGGTTTATCTTCAGTTTTTTTGTGTATGTTTTAGTTTTGGTTTTCTCTGTCTTTCTGTCGGCCTGTTTCCCTAGTTCTTCTAAGCTTTTTCCTTGTGTTCTCCTGCGTGTTCCTTGTAATATTTACTATTAAAGACTGTTCATGTTTGTTAAACTCCATCATTCTACAGTTCATTGCATGACAGAAACAGGGCTGATTGTGTCAATGAATGGTTATAACTTCAGCTGAATTATTTAAAGAAAACAATGAACATGGATCCACATGTAAGTGATTTCTATGCTGAGTCTTCTGCTTTTTAGAGTCTGCTGCAATGTTGCTTTCACCAGCTGATTTAAAAACTGTTTCTTATCAGACTGTCTCTTCTGCTCTCTTTGTTTGGGGCACATTTTTTCAGCTTTCACTTTGTGATGCTATATATGGGTAAAATCGGCTCCTCTGCTGCAGAACCGTCCTCTCTGTCATCACAAAACATAAAAATGAAACAACTGATGCCACACACGAAGATCAATGTGACCACTGCAAGTTGGAGCAGTTTGTTGTCCTGGTATGGATTGGTTAGGTACAAGCCTGTAGCTTTTATTCAAGAAATGTCAAATCCTTCAATTATATAAGTACACTTACTGTAAGTAGACTGTTTCTTCAACTTGCATGAACTACTGTCAATTGAAAGTGACCATCTTTGTCTATATGTCATTAGTCTCCTTTGTGAAAAAAGTGTGCTTAATTGTACTCAATGTGCACTTGTAGTGTACTTCAAATCTTAAATGTATATTATTAAAAGAAACTGCAGATATTAATGAAATGAAAGGCCACTTATGTGTACTTAAAGAGAGAGAACACTTTCATGGCTCTTAACACTTAAATACACTTTAAATAAGTGAACTGTAATAATTTCAAATTAAAATTTTTATTTAAAAGTACAATGTTTCAATAATCTTTTGTCGTACTTTAAAAAAGTACACTTATGTGTTGAACATACTAAAGCAAATGTAAAGGAGGCTACTTGATAATAATTTTAACTATAGTGTGTTATTCAAAATTATTTTAAAGTTAATTTGTTAAATGTACTAAACTGCATTTCCATCAGTACATGACAAACTCGTTTCAATAAAAATTACAATAAAGCATAAATGCTTATCAGTACATCCAACAGTACACTTTACAGTAATTATGTGCCATTGTACAAGTTTGTCATATGATTTCCTCCCCAAATAATTTCATTGGTCAACTAAAGGATGCAGTCACCTGTCAAGAACAGAACAAACTCATTGATTAAAAGCTAATACGACTGATTTTAATACGATTTAATACTGCTTTTTATTGGACATGGAGCTGGGTCAACATCATGTGATCATAACGCTAGACCTATATATGAAGCAAATCATGTGACATGTTTTCAGCCAATGCCTTTGATAGATGAATCTCTAAGATCAAGTTGTTTAGGAACTTTCCGTAGCCTTAAGATTTAGGAAGGATAGTTTATACATATTGGTCTGTCTCTGTCATCCAGGGCTGGGTAGGTTACTTTTAAAATGTATTTCACTACAGATTACAAAATACATGCTTTAAAAAGTAATTTGTAACGTGTTTTGTCAAGTTTAGTAACTTAATCTAAATACTTTGGAATACTAATAAATGTGGAACAAACACAAAAAAAGTAATTGCAAGTTTTTATCTCACAATTCTGATTTTTCCCCTCAGAATTGTGTGATATAAAGCTGCAATTGTGAGTTATAAAGTCAGAATTATGAGATATAAACTGCAATATTGAGAAAAGTCAAAAATATGATAAAATCGCAATATTGAGAAAAGTCAAAAATATGAGATATAAACTCACATACTAAATTCACAATTGCAAAAAAAAAAAAAAAAAATAGTATTGCAAGTTTATATCTCCCAATTCTGACTTTATAACTTTCAATTGTGAGTTTAAATCTCGCAATTCTGAGAAAAAGAAGTCAGAATTGTGAAACGCAAACTCACAATTGTGAGGGGAAAAAAAACATTGTGAGGAAAAAGTTGCAGTGTCCTTTTTTACAATTCTAAAATGACTCACAAACAACTTTCACAAAACATGAAAACAGTCGAAAACATGAAACTTTACTCCGCATTTTCAGACCGTTAGAGTCAAAGAATCACCAATTGCTGTTTAAATGACATTAAAATTCAAAGTAATCACTTTGGTAATCTAAAACACTTTTCAGATGTAACTGTAATCTGATCACCACCCATTTAAAATGTAACTGTAATGAAATACAAAATTTTGTTACTCCCCAACCCCGCTCTCATCCTGTAACACTCATCACCCTCTCTTTCTACTCCAAATCAGCACCACATACTACAGGTGAACTGATTTTATATATGAGCTTAAATATATTAATATTCATATACAACCACCTTTCAGCGGTGCTGTGACGCAGGTGTGAAGAGGGTTTAACTGACAGAACAAGACAGAAGAAAAAAAAGAAAACTTACCATTTCAAACAGTAGCTTTATGAAAACCATATGCTGAGATATTCAGCTATTTTAATTGTTTAATCAATCAAAACTGTGATCTTATAGCTATAGTAAAAAGGATTGCACTTCTTACATGTGCATAAATCACTGTCACACTGATGCGGAGACACACATTCTCAAAAAAAAAAAAAAAAAAAAAAAAAAAAAGAAAAGAAAGAAAGAAAAACCCTGGAAATGCATGTTATGAACAAACGCACACCCAAGGCATGGTTATGAACGTTTTGTCCATGAATGTCCTAACCTGTCAGTTGCAGGACCTGCGCGACCCACACAACCGCGAGAAAGCCGAACGCGCAGCAGCAGAAGCGCCGGAACGGCCGCCGTCTGGCGCTCCATCTCACCGACTTCATTCCGCTCCGTCTGTTCTGCACCAGACAGAGTCAGAACATGATCGCCGCGGCTGCAGATTCCTCCTGTTGTAAGGAAGGACTGATAACTACCTTATTACTAAACTAAACTTTTCAGTTGCCTTGTTTTTCTTCATCTCAGTCAACACGGCGCTGTTTCAAACTATTTAGAAGCAACCTGACGCGCTCGGGTATCATCTGCTTCAAAGCGCACAAATGCGCTCACATGCCATTGGATTTGGAAAGGTCGGTGTAAATGGTACCCTCTTCTCTCCCTCTCTGTTTTTCTGCCTCTCTCTCTCTCTCTCTTACACACACAGACAAATCACACCGCTGCCACTTGAGGGCGGCTCTTGCCACAATAGTCGTCGTGGATGACCAATAAGAAAACACTAGGAGGCGAAAGACTCTTATGAGTCCATTGCTCGGATGTGAGCATTATGAAAGAGCTGGGTGAAATGACCACTATATTTCTATTCATCTAATCTCAGGTTCATACGGATGATGCTGCTAAAAACAATAGAATGAGTGGACTTGAATTTAATGCACGTGAAGGCTACATAAAATCTTAAAGTATATTGGTTACACTTTATTTTAAGGTGTCAGTATTATAGTTATATATTTAAGTATGCAGTTATGACATTTAACTACATGTTAGGTTAGGGTTAGGATGAGGGTTTGTTTTAATTGCATGTAATTATGCATAATTTCTAGCTATTACTAGAGTAAATACATGTAATTTATGTTACAATGACACTGTAAAATAAAGTGTTACCAGTATATTTAATAATAATAATAAAAAAAAAAACTACTTTCGGATAATGTCTTTTATATATAGCTATTAAATACTTTTTAAGTGCATTCTTAAGTTCAACTGATGAATTTAATATAAATTTAAACTGTCTATCATGCATTTTCCTTGCCTGACATGCAAGTAAGTGTCCAAAAGATTACATTCAGTTCACATTTACTATTCTTTTAAAATATATGATAAAATAAGTGTACTTCTTAGGGTGTCCTACTAGTAGGTGTAGCCCAAACATTGACTGGTAGTGTATAGTCAGGGCTGGGTAGGTCACTTTTAAAATGTATTTCACTACAGATTACAAAATACATGCTTTAAAAAGTAATTTGTAGCGTATTTCGTTACATTAATCAAGTTTAGTAACTTAATCTAAATATTTTAGAATACTTTGGAAGTGTGGAACAAACACAAAAAATGCATTTGGAAGTTTTTATCTGACAATTCTGACTTTTTCCCTCAGAATTGTGTGATATGAAGTTGCAATTGCGAGTTATAAAGTCAGAATTATGAGATATAAACTCACAATATTGAGAAAAGTCACAATTATGAGATATAAACTCACATACTAAATTCACAATTGCAAGAAAAAAAATTTGTATCGCAAGTTTATATCTCCCAATTCTGACTTTATAACTAGCAATTGTCAGTTTAAATCTCGCAAATCTGAGAAAAAGAAATGCAAACTCACAATTGTGAGGGGAAAAAACAAATTGTGAGAAAAAGTTGCAGCGACCTTTTTTACAATTATAAAATGACTCACAAACAACTTTCACAAAACATGAAAACAGTCAAAAACATGAAACTTAACTCCTCTTTTTCAGACTGTCAGAGTCAGAGAATCTAAAATACTTTTCAGATGTAACTGTAATCTGATTACCACCCATTTAAAATGTTACTCAAATTTTGTATTTTAAATACGTAACTAAGTTACTTGTATTTCATTACTCCCCAACCCTGTGTATAGCTATCTGTTTGAGGAAATTGCGTTCTCATGTTCAAACTATACTCAGTATATTTTGGTTAATTTGCAGTTGCATTAGTTTCTGAATATTCAAATTTGGCACAACGATACACTCGAGGGCCAGTGGCCTGGTAAAAATATTACAAAAACTGAAACCAAATTTTCACAAGAATAGACCTACTGTATATCCTTTTAACTAATTGACAACACAACATTAACGGCACTGATGATTCCGATGTTCACCACCAGGTGGCGACATTTACTGTGTGTATTTGTTCTCGGGATTCTTCAACTCCTCGTGCAGAATGTTTGTAATAAGACATATGTAATATCATATGAAAATATTTTGGTATAATACTTATTTTACTATTCGACCATGCAGCTTAGATTTAAAATGAAACAAAGACTATGATGACACATACTCAATGCCAAAATACTTATGCGATTTTAAAAGACCAAAGGACACCACAAACCAACATCATTACTCTTAAAGGGATAGTTCACCCAAAAATTAAAATTCTGTCATCATTTACTCACCCTCATGTTGTTCAACATTGATTTCGTTCATCTTCGGAACACAAATGAAGAGATTTTTAATTTCTGTCCCTCCATTGACAGCTACACAACTACCACTGCGACGCTTCAAAAGTTCATAAAGAGATTGTAAAACTGCTCCTTTAAAATGGTTGATGTTTTGGTGTTCTTTTAGGGGCCTTTGTAATGATAGAACTTTAGTTCCCACGAGGATAGAGGAACAACAAACATAACTCTAGTATTTACAGAGCACTGGAGCCTCAAACCTGAGATGGTGTCAAAGACACATTTCTCTTCCAAGTTCTGGAAGATATAAACCATACACTAAAAAAAAAAAATATTTCTGTCTAAACATAAGTTTTATGTAATTTAATTACATAGCAATTTTCCATCCATTTGGATGACATAGTTTTAACATAAACAAACTAATAAACTTAATGGGATTCATATTTGTCAGTCATATGTAAATGAAATAGGTACGATTTATGTAATAGTTGAGTATATGAATAGTGAGAGATTAAATGTCTTTTATCTTCAGTTGATTTCATCAGTTGTAGTTCTTGTGTTTCTCTGTCCTTCGGTGATTCTGCTTGTTAACAGCAGGCGTTCATCATTAATGCTCAATCATCACTTAATGATCTCATTAACTCTGACGCTGCTTCAAAGGTACTTTAACTCAGTAGTGCGCACACACATGACCACTAAACAGTGTTCATTAACCTGTGAACTATTACATAAATCTTTCCTATTTCATTTACGTATGACTGACAAATATGAATCACATTAAGTTTATTAGTTTGTTTATGTTAAAACTATGTAATCCAAATGGATGGAAAATTGCTATGTAATTAAATTACATACAACTTATGTTTAGACTGAAATATTTTTTGAGTGTACACTTAAGTCAAATAAAGACAAAACCCAGAGTATTGTTGTCATCAACAGTCTGTACATAACAGAAATAAAAGAGTGCATGTCTTTGAATACATACTGTTTAGAAAAGGTCTTTAAAGTTGCTATGTTTGTGTTCTACATCACTAATGCCAACCAGAAGAGCAAAGAATCTGCTGGTAGTGTTTGATGTCGAGTTGAGCTCTGCTAATTATATCTCGACAACAGCCAAGTCGTGAAGGTTCATGCTTATAAAATCAGGTAAATCATGTTGGAGAACACTGTGATCCTTGGAGATCCAAGTTCTTGTCATTTCCAGACTGAACCACTGCAATGCTCTATTGGCTGGCCTCCCAGCCAGCACAACTAAACCTGTCCACATGAGCCAGAACACGGCAGCGTCACACAACAGCTTTCTCTCGGTCGCACTCTACTCGCTGCTGCCGATTGCTGGCCTTTTCAGCAACTTCAAATTTAGATAGACGAAGTTTTCATCTTTATTTGATGCTATAAATGAACTAGTATGAAGAGACGGTTGGTTCACGAGCCGCTTGAAGGAGCTACAGCGATCTGTCAAGAGACACTATACGCTATTTATTGTTTAAACTTAAACTAAAAAATGATGATACATTAAATATGGCTGTCGACGAGTTGTCAGTGTCCTCTTTGCTCCGGGATGTATTTTTCACTGCATGAGAACATGCTGAGAGCATGCATGGCTTGTCAATTTGGGTAGCACACTGCCACCTAGCGATGAACTTTGGAACAGCAGCATATACCGAAATAAGCAAAATCATGATATCGTACCGTTTGAAATTTTTATAACGCTATTTTCCCAATACCGGTATACCGCGCATCTCTACAGTAAAATATCGCAAAGCATCATGAGATGATAGATGCTGTTAAATTACCTTGTCTCAAAGCACATAGTATTACAACAATAATGAACGTAAAACAACTTACAGAGCTCTAGTTGTACCACTTGACTGCTGCAGATTCATTTCGGTGTTGATAGCGTTGACACATAAATCCGAGGACGCGAGTGGGTAGAACGACACGGGTTTGCCATCTTGTAATTACGTTACGGCCTGGCATTTGGATTGAATACAGCGATTGGACAAACATTTTTTTGTCCTAAGACTTCAAACAGAAGATATATGTCCATGTTTTAATATTTCGACGATTTCTATTATTGATTGCAATCAGAATGTGAAGAAAGTTTCAACCAGTTTAACAAAAAGTGTTCATAAACAAATAGCCAACCCTAGCTTTAAGGTCAGTGCACTAGTGGCGTATGGTTGTTTCGTCACTACAGGCATGAAGTCACTTTCCAAAATCTTTACTCTCTCTGCTCCTTTTTGGTGACACCAATCTGTAGTTCTATGCTTTAAACTGAGCAAATATGAGCTTATGATGTGCCTCAAAAACAGGAAGTTCAGGAGAGACAGGAAGCTCGAACATCTGGGGATGAACTCCATGGCCATGACAGGAAACACGGGAAACTCATGGATGTTGGTGAGTGTGCATGGTTCAGGCTGGGCTCATTATAACAAAATGATGACGTTACAAATGCAAAATAATATAAATATGAGAATACATGTTAAATTTCAATTGTATTCAACAAATTTTTTTTTTTTTAAAAATTCGAATCGTATTCTACAAACTGTAATACTGTTTCCGGTTAACTTGAGGTACTTTTTACCTTTCCGATTTGATCTTTGTGCATTTGGAATTGTATATTTACTAGCACTAAATGGGCTTGTTTAGTTTATTATTATTTATAATTATTCATGCTTATATTCTGTTTCACCCACGTGTTATATCTGCATTGTGACGCAGGGATGTCAAACGATTAAAATTATGTGCAAAACAACCACTCCTTTCAGGCCATGTCAGTACACAAACAGTACTGTCAAACTATGTGACTACATTGAAACCCATAACGTTGTCTGTTTTTTGATAATTGACAATTGTGATCTGCTCTTATCCAGCTCAAGTTCTTCATTAATGCTAAAGTTGTGGCGCGCAACTGAATAATGTTGGTGAAATCAATCACAGTTGCTTTGGTTGATGGGGTTTTTTGCAGTGCATTTGCGGGCTGTAAAATAAGGGCATCTGGTCCCCTATTGAAAAGATTAAGTTTAATAATTATTAGTACAAATAATCAGTGGTGTATAAAGTACTCGAAAGCCATTCTTGAGTAAAAGTAAAGATATCTTACCAGAAAATGACTTTGGTAGAAGTCACTGTATAGAATATTACTTGAGTAAAAGTTTTGAAGTATGTGATATTTTTTGTACTGTTTTTTTTTTTTGACATTAAACATACTTAAGTATCGCAAGTAAAAGTAAACGCAAAAACAAAGGGAGCAGAAAATAGTTTGAGCAGCAAGATTGTTTTAATTCTATTTCTTACATTTTGTTTGCTTTGAATTAAAATAAATGGCAAAATGTTTATTGTAAGTTTTAAATATAAAACTACTAATGTATTAATTATACCTTTCTCCTTCATGTTAATTCATAGTGCATTATAACTAATGTAAGAGGGAACTTTAAAATGTAAATATTGAAATTAACAATGAATAACACTATGAACCTTTAATGTTATAAATGGTATTGTAAAGTGTTTCCGTGTCATATAAATCCAAGCAATTATGCTTAAAATGGCATCTTTGCGCACAAAGGTATATTATACGTATACTTTCACTCTTATTTGGTTCTATTTTAGAACACTTGATGATTATCTAATCAAAATATGTGTTAAAGTGCAGATAAAAAAGAACTGAAATCGAATACATTTGTGAATTATGTTTCTGTCGGCTGCATTATAACGATACATTTTAAATATGCATCTTCGCTGAATAACGAATGCATAAAATCAAACAAATGGATATAAACTAATGCAAATAGAGGGTAACAATCATGGCATTAAACAGCTGGTGTTTTTGTCACATTGTTTTAACCGCTTGAGGTAACGTTACAGCTAATGTAACGTTAATGCTGTTCTCTAACTAAAAAAAAACGAATCACTTCAGTGATATGAAAACATATACTGTAGTGTACTGTATAGCATGCCGCTTTGCTGTCTATGTTTTAAATCCGTTTTTGAAGCGTTCAGTTCTGTGCAGCGCTCAGCCTCACGTCACGTGTCAAAACAATCTCTACGAGGCTCCAGTGATAGTTTTTATTTGGCCTCTAGAGGTCGCTCTAGTACCGCACTCTTCTCAGCCGCTCCAGCAACGGACACAACCCGACAAATGAAATCAACCGTTGTGCCAGCACTTGTTTGTATGAAGTCTGTGTCCATCCTTTTTTTATTTTGTAGTAAGTAACGGGCTTTGGGAAAATGTATCGGAGTAAAAGTAAAAATTGACAGAAAGATAAATACTCAAGTACAAATTTTCCCAAAAAAATACTCAAGTACAAATATCTCAAAAGTACCTTTAGTACAAAGCCAAACTATGCCCATTCTAATTATCATCCTAATGGTCAGCTGTTGGTGCATAACGCCACCAACTGGACTGGAGTGTGAATAATACTGAATGAGGTTTTTTTTATACAATTTTATGACATTTTTTTTAGGGATTGACATAACTATTACACTTATCCAGGTCTAGAAATCGCACCTTTATAATTAGGCTACCTTGTGTGACGATATTTTGCAGTAACGCCAATGGCTCAAGTTTGATATCTTAAGGTTTTCGTTAATCATTGTCCTTACATTAACTGAACCTCTTTGACTCGCTATACAAAATTAAAGGCATATTACAAGTTAAAGGTGACAACTTGGCCCATAACTTTTTGCGGAGTCCATTGTGTGGCTGTGCTTCAGCTCTGCGTGACTAAAAGAGAGAGAGAGAGAGAGAGAGAGAGAGAGAGAGAGAGAGAGAGAGAGCTCCTACTGCTTATTAAAATATCAGTGATATAACCAGTTTAGATGGAAAGGATCTCAAGCTGAAGACTTTACTGTAGCTATACACTGTAATGAATTGCTGTAAAAAAAATTACAGCATTATTTTACAGCCACTGACTGTTTTTTAATAATACAGCATATTGCTGTAAACTGCAATGCATTCTGGGGTCACATGTTGGTTTGACTCAAATTGACTTCAAATTTATTGCTGTAAAATGACCCTTCGAAATTTAAAAAAATACAGTTATTTTTTGTAATCAGAGAACAGAAATTCTGTAAATTAAATTACAGTAACACTACTGTAAATTTTACAGTAACTGGCTAGCAACCCTGCTGCCAGTATTATACTGTAAAATTTACAGTAATTTTTTTAACAGTGTATCCAACCCATTAATAGGAAGTAGTGCACTACTTCCTTAAAAATAAATTCCAGCAGCCATATGAAATAACCCTTCACAATTACAAAGAACATTGTTAGAGGCGATTCATTTCTTCAGTAAAATACCTTACCTGTTGAGTAATAAAAACACCAAATCCCTCAGTTCTGCCCATCTCCGAAAAGCCAATGTTGATTCTCGTTTTATTGTGAGCTCTGTCTGTCACGCTCTCTTTTTGCCAGGAGACTTTGTTCACTGTTTTTTTTTTAACGGGCGATTACCGTAAGTTTGAGATTTATCATGAGATGTATCATCAATCTTTCTTACTCGTTCGGACAACTATGCCATTCCCACACAATACACTGTCAAAGTAATTTCCCACGAAAACTTACTGTATAATAGGCTTACCATAGTAAATCAGGGTGACAAAAACTGGTCTAAAATATAAACACTTATAGTGAATCAGGGTAAAAAACAACAACAAAAAAAAACAGTTTTGGAAGAAGAATTGATGTATTGACTCAATGTTAATTCTGAACAAAACAAATAGTTGTACCTACCTTTAAAACAGACCATAAAAGGTTTAGAGAGTGGCATGCTCTCATTTACCAGGGTAGAAAGTGTGTATAAAGAATGTGTTGATGTGAAACAAACATAGTTCAATGATAATATTTGATAGATTTCTGACACCAGCTTGTACAGAAACAAGTTCAGTTTTTATTGCCAGGATCCCTCAGGTTTACATATACAATACTTGATCAATCCCTATTAGTTAAAAGAAACAAGTACAGCTCCAGTGATCACCATACCATTTCTCAGTATGTTTTGACCGGACGGCATATTCCTGTTGGTCCAGTCACAATTCTTTCGGATATCACAGACCAGTGTGCATAGTGTGTGGGTTTGTGGTTTGCCATACACCTACATTTTTCTTTTTTTTTTTCTATGTGACAATACTTATGTATAAAAGTGCCTGCTAACTAGTGATTCAGTTTCGGGAGCTGATTATTTATGGGATTAGTAGAAATAATGCTATTGACAGGTTTGGCAATTTAGAACAGTCATTGACATCAGTGTATAGTAACTGCTAATAGGGACTAAGCTTAATCTGTAAATCTGTCCTTGGGCATGACATGGCCGGCAACATGACATAAAAAAGCAACACATTAAGGAATGTTCGGCTAACAGTGGAAAATGCACATTCATAGGAGTGGTTCGGATAGTTCGTAAGAGGCTTTTAAGTGTACAGTCTGTAAATACCACAGTTGTTGGTAGTGGAACGATATAAAATTTGGCACTACAACAATCCGGACTTTGCTTCATTCCCTGGAGTGGCTGTGGCTTTGTTCCAGTGTTCCAGTGAAAGCAGACTGTACTTTAAAAGTCCTTACAGATGTTTCAGTGCATATAGAAAATTCACATTTAAATCAAAATGACCAACATTTTGTAAACAACAGAATTGCATCATTACATTAATCAAACAAACAGTAAGCCTTACCATGTGATGAAAAGCATGGATGGCTCCATAAAATAACATACCTTTAAAAAAAGAGACATTTGCAAACCTATCCCTTTAAAATACATTGAATTTAGTCACAAATGTGTAATTTAGTCTAAATGCATTTGTTTTTCAGATAAGCTTTGCCGATATCTAATCATTTGAATCACAACAATGAACTTTTTTTCTTTTTTCATTTTTTTTTTTTTTTTTTTTTACTGGAAACCACTTGGGTCTCCACAGCAGTTAAGGGTTAACATTTCATATTGAACAAAAGGTTTCCAGCGCGTAATACAGCTTCGACAATAAAAAAATAATCCTAAAATGATTAAGAACATGAAAAGATGGAATGTCGCACAATTTTTCAAGCAGCCACGGATGTAACTCGCACTGTCCCTTTGAGTTTGTTTCCAGTGTGATATCAGAGAGTATTTTTCCACTCCGGAATGTCTGGACGGTTGTTATTATTCCAATAATTCAAAATATGACCTGCTATCATGTCATGCCTTAACCTTACAATTTAAAATAAGATAAAGTAAACATTCATCGGATCACAATTTTGCATCTCTTCCCTTCCAGATCAAATATACATATCTAGCAATAACATCCACATTTTCAAGATTAATAAGTTATAACATTTTTATAAATACACACAGATACAGAGGTGGCTTAGAAATTGCTTGTCGCACTCGAGCCTCCTACGATCTAAAAGACTATGCCGCACACAGATGAACAGGAAATAGTTCTTATACATTGCTCTTTTGCTAAGGAAACCCCACAAAATGCATTACTGATTGCATAAAAGCTGCATCAGTGTTTCTTCCTGTCTGTAACAATAATCACGCCGCATTCATCAAACTCAACAAATTCTCCACTAATGGTAACAGCGAATCCGTAAACTCCAGCTCCATCTGGATATAGACTTACACACATCAGAGGGAAGTAACACTTATTTTGGCTCTACGTTTCTTCACAGAGAGGAATAAAGATATAGATTTATAATTTCATTGTAATACATCAGAATCTGCTGGTACCAGGTTATCACAGTGACTCTAAAATAAAAAACCTCAACATTTGAAGGGGAGAAGACGTGTGTGACGTACAGTAATGCTGAGAGATGGATATTTAACATTTTGCTCCGTTGTGGTGGTGACGTGTGATTCGTTCAACTTCGGTCCGGCTTGTTTTGCGAGTGTGTGCAGGAAGAGTCCGGTCAATTTGCTCTTCTTCTCGTCACATTTTTATGTTGTTATCAGTGCACCTTTAGGTGAGGTAAACAGTGATATTTGGGTGCAATATGGAAAATAAACGCAATTTTATAAATATGTGCTGTCTTACAATTCAGCGTAAAGCACTCTAGGCAATTTGTGTGAGAACAAAGTAGAACTGGCCTGGCTTGTCTCTTAAAACGTTGTGAGCAGGCGAACACGATTCAAATCGGCAGCAATTTTTCTAAAGAGAAATGTACTACTTTAAGTCATTGCGTCCCTTCGCAACTTAACACCAAGAATTGTTTTCTTCTCAAATCAAAGTCCTTCAAGCGGGTGTCTGCACGCCTCTCATTCAGATTCAATGGGATCAGGCATAAGGCTTCAAAACACACGCACACACACACACACACACACAAGAAATGTAAAAGTTCAAATGTCCCATTGCTTAATTCACAGCTCAACAACTGTGAAAAGGTGTTAAATTAGCAATTTCTTCTCTCTGGTATGCGTCATAAAATTTCCTTGATTTATTAAAAAGTGTCTAGGGAGTCTAAATTCTAAATTCAACGGGCCATTCGAAGCAGGAATTCATTTTTTGCATCCAAATATTTGGTGCTAAAACAAGGAATATCCCAGCTGTCGATAACCACAGAAAATGATCTGACTTGTCCCTTGTGAAAAAGTACACTTTTAAAAAAGCATATTTTTTATAAAGAGTACTTATTACAGAAATAATAAAATATAATAAAATCATATGAACATGTATTAGTTTGAATTCATAATAAATTCAATTAGCTGAACTTTAGAGTGATTTTTTTGACCCACTTCAGTACATCTTTATATGTAATTTCATAATTATTTCTATCATCTTTGAAATATGGTTAAAGTGTACTGCTGAATGTACCGACGATCATTTATGTCATCGTCATTTCTATTGAAAGTTGTACGTCATGAATTTAAATATATTTTTAATTACATATTTGCAATGATGAAGTTTGGTAAATCTAAAATATATTAACTTTAAACATAATTAATAACATGCTACAGTTAAAATTATAATCTAAGTAATTTACGTGTTTTAGTATGTTAGTCAACATATCAAAATAAAAGATTATTAAAACGATGATTTAAAAGTGCACTTAAGAAACAATCATGAGTGTACTCTCTTTAAAGTACACTTAAGTGGCCTTTTATTTCAGTAATATATTATCTGCAAGTACAGGTTTTTAAAAATATACTTTTCAGTTTTGAAGTACACTTCAAATGCATATTCAATACAATCAAGTGCACTTCTTTTTCACAAGGGCAGTCACACATTTTATGATTTTCATCATTAATTTGCATCGCTCTTGATGTTGTAACGTAAGCATATTCGCTCTAGAGATAAGTGAGAAGCCAGCCTTTTACCCATTGCCAACAGAGAAAAGGTTAGATCAGGTTCTACCCGTTTCTGACACGGTGATGGTTAATAGGGGGTTACAATCACACTGACATTTTAATAATTTTCTTCTAAGAAACCGTATATATACACTGAAGTACATGGTCTGGAACTCCTGAAGCCATTTCAACACAAGTAAGGTGAATGTATTGCTAGGTATTTGGACACGATAGTTTGTTTGCGACCATCCGGTTCACTATGTGGGAATATGATGAAAAATTCACAGTGGGGAAGAAATACTTAAAGTATAATATGATTTTGAAAAATTATTGTCGCTAAATGTCTTATAAAGTCAGGTCTGAGGGTTGCAAATAATTACTTCTAGATAGTCAGATTGTTTTGAACTGCTTGTCAACAACATTAGCTGATGTTAAGGGCATGAAACTGGTTCTTGCACCGAAGGCTATCGTTGTTAACAAGCTGTCACAGTGATGGGACTATATGTAAATCTAGCCCTGAAAACCGTTTAGGGTGCAACAGAGATGTGGATGAATTGTTAATTATTATAGGTATATTTTGATTGAGAATGTACTTTAGCCGACCACTTTTCGAGTAAGGCTTGTCAATGTTCTTGTCACTTAAGAGAAGTTTTTAGGAATTTGTTTGCAAGATTGCTAACATTTGCATTGGCCTTTAGATGTGTCTGTTGATCTCGCTTGCTGCTATGGTTTGGCCTTCAACGCTAGCAAGGTTTGTTGACATTGCAGAGCAGTTCGGTGACCTTAATGAGCCGCGCCACGGTACTCTGGGACTCTTCCTGCAACCGCTGGTTGTTCTGCCTGAGACTTTGCACCTCTGCTTGCAGCAATGCCTTGTCCTCCTTCTCCTGTGGACAACATGCAAACATAAAGTCTTTCAGGTTCAAGCTTTCTCACTCTGTATTGGTAGGACATATCCACGCCACATGAGGGTTTGCTATATCTGAATATGTTGGTGGTATGAGACAAAGAAAGACAGGTGAATGTGACTTCACCAAGTAAAACATGTTCCTGGATCAACATCCTTGTTGATCCAGGAGCAACATTCCAATCAACCAATCAGCTTTGAAGGATAGGTTTACAGCAAGGGTTAGGGGCTTCTACAACATTCTAATTCACCTATCATTTCCCTCTGTTTGTAGGGATAAGTTATGGATAGGGTTAGGTTTAGGGGTAGAACTATATTTTTGGACAGGATTGTTGTTCCAGGATCAACAAAAGATTTTGATCCAGGAACATGTCTTGGCAAAATCAAGGCGAGCGATGAAGACAATGGCTTGCTTGACACACATATACCAGCAAATGCCACACACTCTTACATGCTGCATCGCAAACAATGATCCTTATCACACGCTGTGCGAAAATACAGAGGATAAATGAGGACTGCTGGTTCTTACACTGAGGTCCTGATTTACTAAGAGATTTTAGATTTTAAAATTGAATTCAGTCCTGTGATGCAAAGATGAATTTTATTCCAGTCTTCAGTGGCACATGATCCTTCAGAAATCATTCTAATATGCTTATTTGTTGCGCAAGAAACATTTATTATTATTATAAATGTTGAAAGCAGTTGTGCTGCTTAATATTTTAGTGAGAAATTTTCTACAGGATTCTTTGATGAATGGAAAGTTTAAAAGAACACCATTTATTTGAAAAAGATCAATGTCTTTACGGACACTTTTGATCAATTGCTTAATAAAAATATTCATTTCTTTAGAAAAAAATATTGTATTTGCATTTCGCCAATTGCAATACTTTAAAGGGGCGATATTATTTAACAAATAATGGAGGAATGTGCTAATAATTATTCTAGTCAATGTAAGAGACTGATTTCAACTGATTACAATTTTGCCAAATGGATGCAATACCAGCTACAAAACTGAGGGGTGTACTTATTTCTAGTGGACATTTGGAATAAAGTTCTGTACATTGAAGATCAAACTTTAATTTGTTATCTTAGTAAATCAGGGCCTGCACTCTTGATTGTAAAACCAGCATCAGACATGCATAAACAGGCTGCATCAGTGATATGAAGCGTTCATTAAGCAAGAAAAGAAAAATACATGGATTTTAATGCAGTATTCATGTGTCTGAAATATCCTCAATGTTATTCATGCGTGAAAACACTGAAAAGGCAATGATGCTTCTAAACATGGTAATAATTCATATATCACGTATAATAATAATTTGTAAGGCCACATTTTTTAATCTCAAGGTGACCAAAGGGGTTATTAGACTATGCTTTACTTAGATGGGTGTGCTGGATAACTGTGGGACATTATGCAGTCAACCATGCTCAGCCTCTCTTTCCCTTCCTGACCTTTTGCAGATAATGGGATCAAACAAAAGAGAACTAAGACCCTGGATCAGCTGTAATATTCATACTGAGGGGCCTTAATCATAATATATTATATTACTACATTATAGCTTTATTATGCGTGCATGCATTTCATTCATACGATCGTGGTCTTCGTGCCAAAAGTCCGCAGTAATTATATAATCCAATGTTTGTACAGATTTATGTTTATCCTCAGCTCCTCTATTGCGTGCCACATATAGCTCTTTAAAGACAGTTTTGTAACCTAAAGTTGAATTTTTCCCCTGTCAAGTGCATCACTACGACACGCCTCTGCTCTGACCGGCCAATCAAAATGAACCTCCGATCTCACAATCCAGCAAACAGTCACTCCATTTCCTAACTTCTGTAACGTTGGCGACCGAGCAAAAACTACAACACTCAACAGAAATTTAGTTCCCATAAATGGGAAAATGAAGCAGGCATATGACAACGTGATCTCGTGAGAATTTTTACGTAAAGTGTGCTTCTACTACACGTACATTTACTTGTTTTATACACACAAAAACGTACAATATTGACATATTTAAAGCACTAAAACGTAAAGTAATTACGTATGGACAGCAATAGAACATATCAATTATCTATTGTCATATCAATACATGTTTTTAGTACCATTTATTAAATGCAGTTTACTCATCTACTTCCTACGAAATAACATTTGTGTTCGTGTAAACTTGTTTCGGAGGACTACACTTTAAAACCTGAAAATGAACAACATTTCTATAATTGTTTAACCGTTTTGTAGTATTTAGTTTGTTTGCTGTGAGACACAAAAGGCGTTTTCTCTTATGCAGCGACTGACAATATATAACTTCACAAATCACATCAATTTTATTTGTTCGCTGTACTCCAAAACTTTTGCAAAAGAACAGATGCAAATTCAGCCATTTATCCAGTGATCTTCATCTTCGCTCGTTATGATTCAAATTTGAAAGTGTTACGACATGGTTTACTGATATCGAACGCTCATTGCTTCTCACTTGGTCCATCAACAGATCGCAACATGCCGTGTTTTTCGCGGATTGACATTTGAAATGAGTGCGAGCATTCATGGAGAGAAGCCGGATTCATATTTAAGTGAAATCATGGATTAATAACTTAAATTCTGCTCTGGACCCCATCAAAAAACTATTACCACCAGAGACCAGAGCTTGTTTGTATGTTATTCTTTTATTTATAACAGTATGCAATTTTAAGAAATGGTTATGGGTAGGTTTAGGTGTAGGACTAGCGGTTCAAAATAGCATTTTAATGCAATATTGTTACTATAGTCATTTTCCTACAGATTTCTGTTTATTATGTTTTATTCTTTTATTATTCTGTATAAAATAGGTACATGTAGATTCGTAGTGGGGTTTAGGGACCTTACATTTATCTATAAATTGACAAATCATGCATATATCTTTATGACATGAAACATTTGTAAATATTTTAAGTTTTTTCGCTGTTTAAACGAAGCAAATGCTGTCAATACGTGCATATTTTACACTATTTTAAGCACCTATACACCTCTTTTGTCTCTTACCTATTTGGTAAGGTTTGGCCTTCAATGCTCGCAAGGTTTGTTGACATTGATAGTTACGTATTAATACCTACATATTAACAATGAGACCAGGCTGCATATGATGATGTTGAATAGTGTGTGGAATGTGCTTTTTTGCCGACTTTATGGCAAAATGATTTCCTGTAGTAATTAATATGATGCCCAAAATGCTGTCAATGGAACTTATCTTGTTTTGAACGTAGGAACATTCTTTTAAAGATCATATTTAAGTATTAATTAATAAATAATGCACAAATCATTAGATTTTTATTGTATTATATTATTCCTAGATCATACAATCTTTATCAATAAGTGATTTTAAAACACATTTTAGGCTTAATATTAATAAGAACTCCAAATGAAGTTATATCACTAAGTCTCAAGCGATATGTCAGAAAATAAGTAAATAGCTTTGATTTGACTATATTGGTATAAATAAATAAATATATTTTAAATATATTACTTTTTTTTTTTACTAGGGTAGGAAACGAAAAAAAAAAAGTGTTTACCTTTGGGGAATCCATAAAATTATGCTTTCCATGCTTTAAAAAATTATTATAAGTAGACTGAAAACTGGGTTATTCTAAACCAAAGAAATTTGTGAACTGATTTGGATTCTCGTTTCTAAACAGGTCTAAATCAGCAAATCCCTCGTAAGGACGAATGTCATATAAGAATATCGAACACTTTAAAAACAGTATAAATGCATTAACTAACATTAACAATGAGCAATACATTTGTTACAGTTTTTATTAATCTTTGCGGTTGCACTTTATTTTACAGTATGTGCACTTTCAATGTACTTACCAAGAAAGTACAAAATAATATAAGGTAACTACATGCATTACAATTAGGTTTAGGGGTAGGTTCGGGACTAGAACCTAGTTATTACCCAGTTATTGTAATTACTATAATAAGTATATAGTATGTACGTGCAAAATAGGAATGTAAAATAATGTGCTTCCATCTTTGTTAATGTTAGTTATTAAAAATACAACTGTTGATTGTTAGTTCACATTAGTTCAGGTACATTAACATATAACGTTTGATTTTATTAATATATTAGTAAATGTTGATATTAGCATGAATTAAATTAACAAATGCATTAGAAGTTTTTATTAGTGTTAGTTCATGTTAACTAATGTTTAACAAGTGGAATTTTATTGTTAATTGTTACCCAAGATCTGATCCTTTCCTATTAGACATGTTTAAACATGCCTCATCAAAATCCAAAATGAGTAATTGGATTAACTTGAAAACAGAAAAATTAAAGGCTACATACACGCTGCAAAGTTTCATCAGCCACAACCACATTTAAATGCGTTAAATGCGTACATTTAAATAAGTGAAAATAATAAATTGTGATTGAATGGAAAACAACATATTACATATAATCCAGTAAGATGTTTCACTTTGCACCTGTTTTAGAGCTGTGGCAAATAAAGATGTATAGATGCCAAAAGGTTGCTATGGTTATTAATATTATTTAAAAACCATGTATGATAGCAAGTCATGTATGCTGTTATTATTAATATGCAACCCCTCATGTGATTTGTTAGTTTTGTGAAATTAGTACCCTTTTATTTGGGATCTTAGTAAATCAGTGTCTGAATCAAGACACATTTAATACTGTAAATTCATGTGTATAGGGTTTGTGTGTCTTTGAGTGAAATATGCAAAGAAATATTAAAGGGTCATGACATGAGAAATCCAATTTTCCTTGATCTTTTACCATATAAGAGGTCTATGTATCATTAATGCATCCTGCACTTTCCATCACTTAAAACATCCTCGTCATTAATAAAAGCATTTAAATAATCAAGCTGGTGGCATGTGACGTCACAGGGGCACAATCATTTGCATACGACTGCCTCTGGAGCAAGACAACACCTACTTTTACATCGCCGCATCATTAGCCCCGCCCACTGGTGTTCAGCCAATGAGCAGCAAGTGGATCTAAAGTAGGCCTAGTTAGATTGTGATAATAACAAGATCGCCAAGCAGACGTTGTGCTGTTCCTGGCTGTGGAAAAACATCATCTTTGCATGAGCTGCCGATCGGATCCCGATGTCAGAGAAAATAGACTCAGATTATATTTTACATTTCACTGTGGATTATTTGGTAATTCAGTCACAATATCGATGCAGGCTTTGCAAACAGACTTGTATGATACGGATTTAACAGTGTAACAATGTTCATTCAAATGCCTGATCTGTGATCAGTGATATCTGATGTGTAATTATTCAAGATCATATTTTCTTTGTCGCAAAATCGTTTACGCATCAGTAAATGAAGTCAGTGACTAAGCGATCGACTTCACACTGTTTCTCTTAGTAGCGTGAAAATAATCTGATTTTTACATTTTGTGATTAAATCGCATACAGATCAAAGAACGCTCACTTTACAATGGCTGAAGCTGTCAATCACACATCGCCAGATTATCTGAACACTTGCCAAAACTGCCGTTATAATGAATGACGCTTTTACTCTGCACAACGGAGCTCTTAGGCTAATGTTACTGTATTTACCTTATATTTGCTTTTAGTTGTTGTGAAAGCATTTTGTGAGAGTGCAGGAATTGAGTGACAACAGACTGCCTGTTATCTGCTGAATGCTCATCACTGCAACCTTTCATGTGATGGGAAAATATCACTTTTCAGGATTCAATAATCTCAACAGCTGTAATATTAAAAACGTAGTAAAAGTATCTGAGAGGGTTCCGCGTATTTCAAATGCAAATATGTCAGCCAATCACAGCACAGCAGACATGCTCCTTCAAACTGAGCGTTTAAGCCAGAGGTCTAAAATCCGGATAGAAAAATGCCTTTTATTATTAAATTAAGACACTTTATGATGTAAAAATCATGCTAACATTAAAAGTGCACCTCAGGAAACACTTCATGACCCCTTTTTCTATTAGTTTCTAAACGCTCTGTCCGTTTATGCTATCTTCTGTCTTTTACAATCCAAACCTTCCTTTGGGAATTTTGAGAGAAAAATGAGAAAATAAAAATGTGGTATTCTGAATGAAACCATTCAACATGTTCAGAACTATTCATCTCTCTCCTGATTCTCATGGAATGTGTGTTTTTCCTCACCTATCATTCAATCAAGCGCCGAATCTACGCTCTCCAAAGGATATAAATGTGGTTTGATTGAAATGGGCTTGGGCTTTGCTTCTCAACTTTATATCACATATGTCCTTCACATCCTTGAGTAAAACTTTCTCATCATTTTGTTGTTAATCAAGTGAGAACTGTCATACATGTTGTTGTTTTTTGTTACTGATTGAGTAAAAATCTCATGCTCTACTTGCCTTCACTGCCATTGGTCGGTTAGTGTTGAGAGTGAGCATGGCTGCCCATTGTCCCTCCAGCAATCTTCTCATCTCCTCTGTTCACCCTGCTCAATGACAAGACAGGTTTCTTTTGCTTGTCCCGCCCTACCTCTACAGTCCCTCTGTTTGATTGGCTCTGTGAAGCAGCAGTGGCTCTTTGAAGTAGCGAAGAGGGCAAGGACTGGACAGGGCAGATATACAGACAAGGATGGGTGGATGTATTTAATGGGAGATATTTGAACGGGGTTACTGTGTGGGAAGTATGCTGCGACAGAGAGAGCTGTGCTGTGACAAACCCACAGAGGACAAAGTACCTTTTGGAGGTCGTCCTGCAGTCGTTTCAGCATGGCCTCTAACTGGGACACTTTCTCCTCGAGGTGACCAGGCGAGTCACTGCAAAGGCAGGGAGAGAAAGAAGAAACCAGAGGAACACAAATATATGGTGTGATATATCATATGATATCTATCTATCTATATATATATATATATATATATATATAATATATGTATATGTATATATATATATCTATCTATATATATATATATATATATATATATATATATAATATATATATATATATATATATGTATATATATATATATATATATATATATATATATATATATATATATATATATGTATATATATATATATATATATATATATATATATATATATATATATATATATATACATATATTCCGATAGTTCATCTGTGCTTTATTCGGCCATTGTTAGAGAATGGGACAATGCTGAATAAGAGGGACCACATTTAAAGTAAACACAAGAAATTTTTTTTTTTTATGGCATTAAGAGTCACATTGTTAAAGGCAACGCTGCTGTAAAAATTGGCAACTGAAGTGGCTATTTCTACTTGATTTAACCATATATATATATATATATATATATACACAGTGGGTGCGAAAAGTATTCAGACCCCCTTGAATTTTTCGCTCTTTGTTATATTGCAGTCATTTGCTAAAATCATTTAATTCATTTTTTTTCCTCATTAATGTACACACAGCACCCCATATTGACTGAAAAACACAGAATTGTTGACATTTTTGTAGATTTATTAAAAAAAGAAAACTGAAATATCACATGGTCCTAAGTATTCAGACCCTTTGCTCAGTATTTAGTAGAAGCACCCTTTTGAATTTAAGTTGATTCAGTGATGTTAAATAATACATTTGTTCTTCCGAAATTCTAACAATAAAGTAAGAATGTGATGGACTAAAGTCTACATGCAGTATACAGAAAGTTCAGTATAATATTATTACAATTTAATAATTATTACATTTATTTGATTTCCCTTTGAAAATATATTGTAGTGTAAAATGTAGTTTATTCCAGTGATGTCAAAGCTGCATTTTCAGCATTATTACTCCAGTCTTCAGTCACATGATCCTTTTGAAATCATTATAATGTGCTGATTTGCTGCTCAAGAAACATTTCTATTATTGTCAATGTTGAAAACAGTTGTGCTGCTTCATATTTTTGTAGAAACCGTGATGCATTTTTCTCTTTAGGATTCTTTAATGAATGGAATGTTCGAAAGAACGGCATTAATATGAAATAGAATTCATAAAAGTCTTTACCGGCACAGCAATTTAATGCATCCTTGCTGAATAAAAGTATGAATTCCAACACCAAGCTTTTGAACTGAACTGCATACGGTAAATGTTTCTTGTGTCTCTACTCATATTGTGAATAAAATCAAATGTCAAAGAATGCATGGCATAGCCATTCTCACCTGTCCTTGAAGTCTTTAAACTTGGATTCTGTCTGACCAGACTGGGTCATAGTCTCTTGAGTTCCATCTCCTGACTTCCGATCTGAAACCCGGCGGGAAATTACATTAGTTATATTCCATCTTATCATTGCAAAGTTACCAGACCAGCATTCTTCAGTGAACGGACTAAACAGACTTTCTCATGCTCAAACACATTTCATCATGGTCATTTCTCACCTTCTCGAGACAAAGCTTCCAGAATGTTCCGACAGGCGCTGGCCAGATCAGCAATCGACTGCCACTCCTCCTCAGATGAATCTGTTGTCTCTGAGAGAACTGAAATCAACAAAAATATATTGGAAAAAGAGCTCTGTGGAAAGTTTTAGTTTTGAGTATTTGTTGGAATCTACTATAAGTGTTTTTAGTCTCTAAAGAAACTGTTCAGAAAGCTTTGTGGGGAAAATGTTATGTATGTAAAATTAAGATCAAGACGCATTCACACAGAGGCGTTCCCATAGCGTCTACATCAGACGCAGCGTCTCGTTCCTTTCTCAGATAACCATGGTTACAATTGTAACCTAAGACGTTTTTCCATGTAATCATGTTATGTATGTAAATGATGACATACAGTCATCAGACTATAACTTGAGTTTAGTGGAACTTTTAGTTATTATAGTGGATAAATGGCCTCGTGGGAAAAATTGTGAGCTGGAATTTAGTACATTTAAAATATATTAACTTTAGATGTAATATCAAATAACAACAACAGTTAAAATTATACTCCTTTAAGCGCTATAAGTACTTTACATGTGCTTTAGTATGTTAGTCAACACATCAAAATAAGTGTACTTCCTTAAAGCATGGCCAAAACATAATGATTTAGGGATAGTTCACCCAAAAATGAAAATTATTCCATTATTTACTCACCCTCAAGCCTAGGTGAGGGTGTATATTACTATCTTCTTTCAGACAAACACAATTGGAGATATATTTAAAAATATCCTTATCCCTCCAAGGTTTATAATGGTAGTGAATGGTAGCCCAAATTCTGAAGACAGAAAAATGCATCCATCCATAACAAAATGAATCCCTATGACTCCAGAAGGTTAATAAAAGCCTTCTGAAGCGAATTGATGTGTTTGTGTAAGACAAGTCTCCTTATTTAAAACTTTATAAAGCAAAATAACGAGCTTCCTGCTCACATTCGACGTTTGTCCAAAAAGCATTATCTTCCACTATGTAGTACACAATGACATGACGTTGTAGTGTAGTGTAGAGCGTCATGTCATTGTGTACTACATCGCTTTATGGACTTACGTCGAATCTGTATGGCTGTCGTGCCGGAAGCTTGTTATTTTACTTTATAAAGTTTTAAATAAGGATATTTGTCTTACACAAACGCATTGATTCGCTTCAGAAGGCTTTTATTAACCCTCTGGAGTCGTATGGATTAATTTTTTTATGGATGGATGCATTTTTCTGTCTTCAGAATTTGGGCTTCCATTCACTACCATTAAAAACCTTGGAGGAATAAGGATATTTTTCAATAATTGTGTTTGTCTGAAAGAAGATGTGTTGAGGGTGAGTAAATAATTTTATTTTTTGGGTGAACTAACCCTACTTTAAAGTACTTTAAAGTAAAAACATTTTGACATTATTACAAAGGTCACTTTTTAAGTGTACTTTAAGAAACAGACATGAAAACTACAGTTTAAAAAAAAAAAAATATATATATATATACACACACTTTTAAGATTTGAAGAGCACTGCAGTAGTGCACATTCAGTACAATTAAGCACACTTGTTTTTCACGAGAGTAAAAAAGCATTATCCACAAGCTGAAATACATTTTTTAAATTAATATTATAATAACTTCTAACTTCTGCCCTGAATTTGCATACAAGGTTAGATGCATTTGGGAGTTTATACGTGTTATAATGTGTCTTACTTCGAAGCTGATAACGGCAACATGATGATGATGCTCTTGCATTTGTAAACTCCAATTTTCAATATCGAAAATAGTACAAGCAAGTAATTAGTAGAGGATGATAACATGAAGTTAAAGTTGTTAAAGCAGTCATTTCCCTCTTTTGAGCACTTGGTTCCTTTTTACATTAGGCATTATTTCCCTTTGACAGCTGTTTTGAGCATACAGTACAAAATACTTTTCTGCAGACAGCTTCACCCTGCAACAAGCCACTAAAAATGGAGACTGTTTTCCAAACTCTAATACTATAAATCAAACTTGTGAATATAATATGATATACAATTGTTAAAAGGGAAAGGTGGTTCCCACTGATATTTGAAGATTTGTTTAAAAAGACCTGAGTAAATAGAATAACACACACACACACTCCCATATGCATTTTTAAAGAGAGCTTGGAGAGATGTAACCGCTCAACTAACAAGGGGCAGCAGCGAACAGATGGCCCAGAGACAGTGTCTTGATTTAAGGCCGTTTAATACCCCTTATCCCAACCAGCCCTAGCCTGGCCCCCATCTGTCCAAAGCTTTACACTCATTTTAAAATGTCAATGCCATTCATGCCTTGATTCGTATCTTTTAAAGCTTGCCGAATTTGCTTATGGATGGGAGCCTGGTCGTGGATCAGCTTATTTTTTTTTTTAAAGGCAGCGTTTACAGGAGAAGGGCTTATGCAGGAGTAAGGGAAAATGAAACCTCCCAGAGGAAGAGGAGGCATGGAGCCACCCTGTAGTCAAGACAAAAGAACAAAAAGGAAGCTAAGCTGAAGTACAGAGCAAAACCCTAACAGCTGAAACCACTTAATATTGCACAATAGGTAAATATATTATAGATTATACATTTTTTTCATATATATATATATATATATATATATATATATGGGACATTCCACCGAATGGGTAACATTTGCTTTTGTAACTTTTAAAAATTCAACTTAATTTTTTATCTTTTTTAAACACTGTATCTAACAACACACACACATTTCACTGTTCAAAATGTACATTGGTCAATCTCAGGCACCTTTTTTTATTTTTTTGCAAGGTTTTAAAGTAGGTGATCAAGTGTCTTTTAAAAAGTATGTTTAAAAAAAATGCAGCTAATTCCTTTGTCTTCCAATCACAAAAGTGTTTATCTTAAATAAATGGTTGGTAAAATGTTTTAATAATTTATATTTGTCACTAAAAATTCACTAATTAAGCACACAATGTGTATTTTTTTAAAAAAAATGCAAAGCCATTTTTTATTTTACAGGAGACCCAAACAACAAGATTGTAATTTTTTAAGTCATGTGATTAAGTAAACTATTGGATAAATCGTGAACATAACACAGATGAAAAAAGCAGATGTTTAACCTCATTTTTTAGAACAAAACAATTTAATAACAGGAATGAACAGTGCGTATATATTCCTGTCAGGTAAAATCTTCTCTCAAGCAGGGGCACAATCAATGGCCATTACGACTGTTATGGAAACTGTGGGTTTGGCCCATGAGGGGGATATGCCCCTCCACATTAAAGGTGTACGTGGAGGCCATAGCTGGTTACCACACACGCTTGGGTTGTGAGTCATTGGGGAGAAACCCACTGGTGTCATTTCCGACGTGGTGCTATGAGTCTAAGTCCTGCAACCCATGCAAGAGTTCTGGTCTGGGGGTTGGCTGTGCTACTAGAAGGTCTGTCCAAGGCACCCTATTGAGTCTGTTGTTCCTACTGGCCATCACATCTCTTATGAAAGCAGGAGATCTTCGGGCTCTATCGGTTACACTTTCATTACCTCCCAGCATGGTTAACCCTCATGTTATGTTGCAGATCAATTTGACCCATTTTGATTTTTGAGTGGTTGGAAATAAACTGGTTAACCTATGTTTTTTCTTGACTTTTTCCTCATTTAGGGTCATGAACATGCATGCAAACTTTCAACATGTGTTTTGACACGTACACACATCATTTCTATTATGTTTGTGATGTTAGTGGGTCAATTTGACCCACATATTTTAATGTTTTTAAGGCAACTTTACGGACCCAAAATAATAAAATTTCTTGGTTATATTTTGGTATTTTAGTTTAGTTTTTTACTACCCCATGAAGCTAAAAAGGAGCCTTTTCCCACTTGTTTCAATACGGCCACTTATGGTAAAATGAGTTATCATTTCTTTTTTTCAAGCTATCTGAAATACTTTTTAACCTATGTTGTTTTTCTAGAAATTTTGTGACTTTTTCCTCATTTACTTTTTCCTCAAGAACATATGTAAAGAACCAGAGCGTGTGTTATAGTTTGGCACCATATAACAAATGGAGAATATATCGCTATTTATCTATTGTTTTGTTATTTCTTTTCAAAAACAGTCACCAAATATGAAAACTGGAGTCTGAAAGCTTTCAAAAGATAAATAGTTAAGTGTCAAGATTACTTTAGATTTAGACTAAGATATTATTGCTATAAATGTGTAATCACAAACGTACCGCAGGAGAGGGGGAGTCTTAAAAATAGTGAAAAAAAAGCATTTTTATAAGTCATAAATTCAGATATTTATTCTTTGTAATGTATTAAAAGCTAATTGTTTTCTCATAGTGTGATTTTTGGGGAATTGTATTGAATCAAATCAGGGTCAATTTGACCTGCTCCAACAAGGCCTTGCCCAGAAATCAAACAGTGCACGAGGATTATTTTTTTTCATTTCATTTTTCATCATTTAGCAGACGCTTTTATCCAAAGCGACTTACAAGGGGAGCAATTAGGGGTTAGGTGTCTTGCTCAAGGACACTTTAGTCATGGTATCATGGAGAGAGTGCTGTTTATTCACAATCCCCACCTTCAATTCCTGCCGGCGTGGGAATCGAACCGGCAACCTTCTGATTACAAGCCCAACTCCCTCACCACTAGGCCACGACTACCGGATTAAAGCCTTTTTGCACCTTAGACCGGGTTACAGGGCTTGAAAGTCTTCTGTCCTCCTCCATTCCAGACATCAGACCACGAGAATCTGAATCTGTTATGTCCACAGAGCTGCTGTGTGGAGGAAGTCTAATCAGTTTTCGGTCTGTTTTGGGATGAGGTTCACCAGCGACCAAGCAAACTATGAGCAAGTAGCCATTTGTCTTGCTTATGAGGCATGCTGTCGGCCTTCACCTATGGCTGTCAGAGCACACTTTACGAAGAGCATGGCGGCTTCAAAAGCGTTATTGTCAGGGGTATCCCTTCAAGAAGTATGTGATGCGGTGGGCTGGTCCTCTCTGCAGAGATTAACCTAGATTTGTGTTCGGAATGATTCACACTAGATCGGGCACTTGTCAGTATGGCATAGTGCGTATAATCATTCCCATAGCATCTATGTTGAGTTCCCTCAAAAGGGAATGTCTCTGAGAACAATCCGTTGATTTCACACGTGCTTCAAGACGCATTCACGCAGAGGCTTTCCCATAGCGTCTACATCAGACGCAGCGTCTCGTTCCTTTCTCAGATAACCATGGTTACAATTGGAACCTGAGACATTTTTCCATGTAATCAAGAGTATGATGTCTAGTGTTTTAAAATCTGTTCAGATTTGTACACATTCCAGCCTTTACAGGGTTAAAACACTCAGTTATATATATCTGAAGATTGCATCTGTACTTGTGGAAACTGCACTTATAGATAAAAGCTTCATATGTTTTGAAACCACAGTCATTGTGGAGGTGCTTATTTAATATTCCACTGCAAATAATAGCCTGTTGTAGTAACAGTGGTCTGAACTTATAACATTAACTACAAAATTAATTTAAAAATAATACATTTACCGCATAATGTTATGTGGTATCATTATTATACTCTTACTCTTAGTGATGGAGTTATGGAGGCTCAAAGCTCTGGAGTTTCTTTCTGCACTTTCCATACAGGCAGATCTCATGGTCACATCGCTGACCGATGGCCGCTCCTCAGTCCCCAGATCAGGTCCAAACTAGACAGAGAAGTAAAATGAAACAATAAATAAGTAGAAGTGGGCAGTATAATGAGCATTATTATAATGATGTTATGGTAATTGTGTATAACAAAATATTTACTTTTTCTTGAAATAAACTTGTGTGACATAAATGTGTGTAGTAATGATGCATCATTAAATAAAATTAAATGAAATATGTTACGAATTAAAGGTTACTTATTTATTAATTTGATGGATGCAAACCAAATATAAAGATAATTCATATGATTCACGAAATATAATCAAATACATAAATAAAAATACAAGAATCAAATAAATCAAAATAATAAACAAACAAACAATTTATTTATTTAATGTACTTGAATTGCATTTAAAGGATCAAAAAGTTAAGACACTTAGTACATAATTATTTGTCAGTTTGGTATAATTAAAAACTTGATATTAAACTTGAAACATTATTATCATTGTATGAAACTGAGCAGGAAAGAGATTATACTGTAAGACAGAACAGTAAATAATTAATCTCTTAATGTACAATTAAGACAGAAGAAAAATGAAGGTGAATATGACGAGAAAATGTCGAGAATAAAAAGAGTGAGAGAGAAAGAGATTTTATGAGGGAAAGCAGGGAAAAGATGAAGTGGGAGGAACAGTGAACATACAGGAAGGAAAGAGAGAGCGAGTGGGAGAGGGATCTGAGAGGTTAAAAACCCTTCTAAAAACACTCTACAATCACTTTTCCAAATACAGAGAACTACACAAGCTGATCCATCAGTTGCCCTCTGTGTGGGAGGCAGGATCTTGCATACACAACAGCAGCAGATCATGCCATGCTTCAGGTGATGAAACCTATTGTGCTATTCTGAGAGTTGTTAATGTTTTCAATACTGTTTCTAAGTAAGCCTCATAACAAAGGTGAATGATTCAATAACTTTCTTGATGCGTCGATGACAAATCCATCTTTTTTTGCACATTTCGGTCCAGAATTGTTTTAAAATGCTAAAAAAAAAAAATCGAATCAATTGCAATAAGTGATAAAACATTAACTTCAGGCAAACATCTAAAGTACTTTATCTTTTACGTACTTTTGATCATTTACGAACATAATCATATCAGTGCACTTAAAGAATAAAGAGTCAAATCAGATCAAATCAAATTGTGAATAGCATTGCATTGTTCTGCATTTGCAAAAATCATTTCAGAATCTAATCGAAATCCTATGAATCAAGAATTAAATCCTACTTGGTAACTATTAGTCAAGTACGGACTAAAAGTCAAGAACGGCCCGGGACCTATACAATATAACACCCCCATCACATGCATATCATACATATTTGTCTGCTCCCTTTAGTTGATGTACATTTTGATAATACAGAGTTATCTGATAGCCAGAAACAAGAAATCAATGGGCATTATGTTTGTTTGTTTTAATTAAGTAATGTGTCTTGATGAAGGAAAAGTTGACAACTCCTGGAATAAGCTTTCTTTTTCATCTGTGCATATTGTAATCACATGATCAGTTCTTGTTCCCTTGACAATCATTCAAAGGCATGTATCTCCCATCAGCTTGTAAACAAAGTAATGTCATAATGACAAGAAAAAAGTATGCGTTTCATACCTCTTCCTCTTGCTCCGGAGGCACTTTAGGTTTGACTGCCAGTATGAGGTCAGGGGTCACATCCCTAAGCTCTCCAGGGTTTTCATAGATGTGCCTGTTTCCTTTCAGCCCCACATTATCATACACATGTCTGTCAGACATACACATTCCCAGAGGGAGAAATATTAGTTAAAATAAAGAATAGAATAAAAACATTTATGTAGAAACTTTTATAAGGTTGGGGTATAAGTCTTGCTATTTTACAACATCCAACTATTTCACGCTTCACTATAACGAATAATGTCTTTTTGAATGAAATAATATTTGTTGTTCATGATTGCTATCTAATATTCATATTCATACTTCTAAAAACAGTGCTCATTACAGAAATAATCTACTTTAAACAAATATACTTAAGTGTGATCTAATGTAACGTTTCTGGACATTTACTTTAATGTCATTTCTATTGACAGTTGTATGTCATGTATTTAAGTTTTTTAAGTTAAGTTTTACATGAAGTAGAAATTTAGTACATTTAAATATATGATCTAACCTAAATGCAATATTGAAATAACACATTACAGTTCAAATCATAATCGAGCACTTTATGTCATTTATTTTAAAAGAGTACTTAAGTGTGTTCAGAAACATAGTCAAGAAAGTGTACTCTCTTTAAAGTGCACTTAAGTGGCCTTTTATTTTATTAATATTACATTATCTGCAAGTACAGTGCGCTTTGCAAAGGCTGAGAGAAGCAACTTAAGTTTAAATGCTTGGTGTTAGAAACGTTTTACCCCACATTACTTAAATTAAATTATATTGAAAACCGATTATACAGAAATTCTAAATATTAATAAATACTATAAAAGTATATAAATGAAAGTTAATTTTGGACCCTGACTTGAACTGTTTGTTATAACACTTCAGTGTTATGGTGAAATCAGAAGTAGGCAAATTTAAATACCCCTCAAGGATGTCCTGGCATGGAGGTTGTCCTTCTAACGAGTAGCTTCGTGTGAGAGAGACAGAGGTGATTTCTGGGGTCTGACTCTTCATGCTGTCCTGCAGGGACGTTGCCCGCAATAGGGGCAAGCTGGGTGGGGAGAGGAGTGAATCTGTATCCATGGGCTCAGGAAATCCCATCTGCTCTCCAAGTAGTTCCTGTTTTGGAGTTTCACTTTCGTACATCTTATTTTCCTCTTCCTCCCCTTCATCACCATCATCATCATCGTCGTCATCCAGAACCCAGGCCTCGCCAGATCGTCCCTCTCCGGATTTGCTTTCTGCGTCTTGGATGGCTTTCTGGTAAAGCTCAGAGAAACTCCTGAACTCAGACGCAAGAACAAGAAAAAGGGAAAAGAAAGTGAAGACCAACTGCCGAGTGAAAACCTCAAAGTTTCAGCTTATTTATTTCAGCACAGTTAGTCATGGATGAAAAGATCAATGCCGCTATTTTGGTTTGCTTTTTGAAGTATGTTATATAATCAAAGACTTACATAAATCATGCTGTGTAAATCACTTTATATAGGATTTGAAAAAAAAAGAAGAGTTTTGAGTACAGCGAAGATCTATTTGTGTGTGCTGGTTTAGATCCATCAATAAGTATTATGAAAATTTAATGATAGTTGGCCAGCTGGTGAAACATAGGCTAAAACATGTTCACAATACAATGAGTCCTGTCCTTCATTCAATTGCTCCTTCCCTTCCTCTCTATCCATCTGTTTCCCTCTCTAGGGACATAGCCTCTCTGGCTCTCGCTCCTCGCTCTCTCTCTCTCTCGATATAATATAATATAAAATTGCATTAATATATATATATATATATATATATATATATATATATATATATATATATATATATATAATATATATATATATATATATATATATATTATATATATATATATATATATATATTTATATATATATATATATATATTTATATATATTCATGGAAATATTTAGTATATTTCATAAATATATACATGTATGTGTGTATAAATTAAATTACTATTTACTGTATATCTATATTTATATTTATGCATTTGTATTGTTTTATATATATATATATATATATATATATATATATATATATATATATATATATACACACACACACAGAGACAGAGATAAAAAATACAAATGCATTCATATAAAATATCTACCTATATATAGAAATCTATTTTTGGAGTGAAGTCTGCCATGTTAATTATCTACACTCTTTCAAAAGTTTATTTTATTTCATTTTTAAGAAAGAAATACTTTATGACAGAAAAGATTTCTATTTCAAATAAATGCTGTTCTATTAAACATTCAATCCATCAAAGAATCCTGAAAAAAGTATCAAGGTTTCCACACAAATATGAAGCAGCACAACTATTTTCAACATTGATAATAATAATAAATGTTTCTTAAAATCAGTATATCAGAATGATTTCTGAAGGATCATGTGACACTGAAGACTGGAGTAATGATGCTGAAAAATTCAACATTTTAAATCACTGGAATAAATTAAAATTTAAAACATATTTTAATTTTAAAAAAAGCTATTTTAAATTAAAAAATTATATTTTACAGTATTACTGTTTTTACTGTATTTTTGATCAAATAAATGCCACCTTGATGAGCATAAGAGACGTCTTTTAAAACATTAAAATTATACCATTCCCAAACTTTTGAACAGTAGTTAGCTACATACAGTGGGTACGCAAAGTATTCAGACCCCCTTACATTTTTCACTCTTTGTTATATTGCAGCCATTTGCTAAAATCATTTAAGTTCATTTTTTTCCTCATTAATGTGCACACAGCTCCCCATATTGACTGAAAAACACAGAATTCTTGACATTTTTGCAGATTTATTGAAAAAGAAAAACTGAAATAATTGCAATTGAGGGAAAGATGAATGCAGCCCAGTACAGGGATATCCTGGACGAAAACCTTCTCCAGAGTGCTCAGGACCTCAGACTGGGCCGAAGGTTTACCTTCCAACAAGACAATGACCCTAAACACACAGCTAAAATAACGAAGGAGTGGCTTCACAACAACTCCGTGACTGTTCTTGAACGGCCCAGCCAGAGCCCTGACTTAAACCCAATTGAACCTCTCTGGAGAGACCTAAACATGGCTGTCCACCAACGTTTACCATCCAACCTGACAGAACTGCAGAGGATCTGCAAGGAGGAATGGCAGAGGATCCCCAAATGCAGGTGTGAAAAACTTGTTGCATCTTTCCCAAAAAGACTCATGGCTGTATTAGATCAAAGGGTGCTTCTACTAAATACTGAGCAAAGGGTCTGAAAACTTAGATAATGAGATATGTCAGTTTTTCTTTTTGAATAAATCTGCAAAAATGTCAAGAATTCTGAGTTTTTCTGTCAATATGGGGTGTTGTGTGTAACTTAAATGATTTTAGCAAATGGCTGCAATATAACATGAAAAATTTAAGGGGTTCTGAATACTCTCCGTACCCACCTTAGATATACACTATAGCACTCCCGCCTCCACTCCCTGCTTACTATTTTTATTAGTCAGCCCACTTTTTGTTAGAAATCACTGCAGTGTATGAGTGCTTTACATCATCTCTCCATTTCGTCCACCTTCTTTCACACGCAAATAAGTCATCACCTCTATTACCTGCGTGGTTTCCCGTTCTCATCTGGAGGAATGACAGTGATGTGGATCTTCTGTGCTGTGCGGAGGAGTCGGCTCCTCTCTTCCTGGCTGAGGTGGACTAGGACCTGACCACAGAGACGAACAACACGAGCCCCCAACTGCAATCCACCGCTCTCTGCATATCCAAACCGCTGCAGCTCAGTTACAAAACCTTCCTCGCTCATCAGGAAGCCAGGCTGACCTACTCCGTCCCGCAGGGGTGTGATCTCACGCGCCTCACAGCCTCGTGTTACCAGCTACCAGGGGAGTTGGTATAGAAGTGTCATGTTAATATGGCATACTGCATATCATAAAAGCTCAAAGTCTTAATTTCAAGGAGGAGTGTTCTGCAAACAAGATTAGATGTTGATTATCAAGAAATAACTTCACAAATAAATACTGTTCAATTTGTCAAAGAATCCTGACAAAATGTATCATGGTTTCCACAAAAATTTGAAGCTGCACAACCGTTTTCAACATTGATAATAATAAGAAATGTTTATGAGTAGCAAATCAGCATATTAGAATGATTTCAGAAGGATCATGTGACACTGAAGACTGGAGTAACGATGCTGAAAATTCAGCTTTACATTACAAGAATACATTGCATTCTAAAATATATTAACATATAACGCAGTTCTTTTAAATTGTAATAACATTTTACAATAGTACTCTTTTTATGGTATTTTTGACACACACAATGACAGTATTTACTTCACAGACATACCAAACAATATGTTCATAAAACGAATCCTGTGCCAACAATTCATGGGATTAAAGTGACTCTATTATGCTTATTGAGATACCTTTCATGCAGTGTGTAATATAGCTAGTTTGTAAATGTAAAAGGTCTGCAAAATTTTAAAGATCAAAGTGCACGATAAATCGATTTATTGTCTCCCAAAAGAAAGAACCGAGTCAGAACTATCTAAAACAAGACTTCCTGCTCGCACCTACGTAGGTTTGTAACAAATCTGCATAATGTGCACCTATGGTCTTGATGGCTGCCCACGAACAATGTCTACTTTGACCAGCCCTCAAACACTGTAGTTCTAGCTGAGGCTTGAAAGAGCTCTGTTCGTGTTGTCGACATGTTATAGAAGAGGCTCTTTTCTGCGTAACTTCCAAAGGATAAGGACTGGAATGTTCCCACTACTTTTTGCCAGGGTTCATATTGTCCCCACCACTTTTTGAAACATCTCATAGTACGGCTGTACCACCACAACATCTCCAGTTGACTAGCAGAGCATCCATTCGTTTGTTTGTTAGATAAAAGGCGATCTGGCACTGGAAAGTGTTGTTTTTGAAATCATGCTGGGTGTTCGTTGCAGCTGTTATAAGTGGTGGAAGGCAACTGTGCTCTCTTTGGCCCATAAGCAGTCTTCACACAGGTGAGTGCTTCTATTTATCGCTTAACGCCATTGGAGAGACTCTCTGTTCGCCCCGGTGAAATCACAAAGCAAAACGTACACAAACGTGTTCATGCTTTTGAGAAATAATTACTGGCGAACATCTTTGGTTTTAATGAAAAAAAAAAATATATATATATACACACAGTAAAAACCCCAGAGTTAAATCAACTCTGCTCAGATAACATTTGGTCCCTCTCTAAATAGTGTTAAAGTAACACTCTTCAGAGATTGAATGTCTTTTATCTTCAGTTGATTTCATCTAAGACTGTGGCTGAAGTCAGTTGTAGTTCTTGTGTTTCTCTATTCTTCAGTGATTCTGCTTGTTAACAGCAGGTGTTCATCATTAATGTTCAATCATCACTTAATTAATTGTTTAATTATCTCATTAACTTCAACTCTGCTTCAGTGTTACTTTAACACTATTTAGAGGGGTTTTTACTGTGTATATACATATATACACGAAGGTGGATTAGAACCCAGAACCTCTGACATGCTTAACAAAAGTTCTACCACCACACCATGAACTAACATATATTGTATTATAATAGATACAAGAACGAAACTATCACGTTTAACACGCGATAAATTCAACTCAATGCACGATTGAAACTGATTTCTGAACATTACAGTGATATTTTTTCTGCAGTTGTTTTTGTTACCTGTCCCACTCACTTTTTATAACTATGTTGTACTGGAAATTGATACGGTAAAACAAATGCCATCGTTACTGTTCGTATCACTGTGTATCAGGTGCTGAGGAAGCCTCCCCAGATGAAATTCAGGTAAGGGACGTTTTGTTTCCGACACACACATTGCAAGACCAATCACAACAGACTGGTCCATCAAACCAATCAGAGCAGAGTAGGCTCTCCTTGATCTAACCATTTCAGACACTATAAGAAAAGAGCCGATAATGCACTATGTATTATGAGAAAATTATAGTATTTTATTATATATTATATTATAGTATATTATTATAGTATATAGTATTATAGCATTTATGGGTAGTCGTGGCCTAGTGGTGAGGGAGTCGGGCTTGTAATCAGAAGGTTGCTGGTTCGATTCCCACGCCGGCAGGAATTGAAAGTGGGGATTGTGAATAAACAGCACTCTCTCCACCTTCGATATCATGACTAAAGTGCCCTTGAGCAAGACACCTGACCCCTAATTGCTCCCCTTGTAAGTCGCTTCGGATAAAAGCGTCTGCTAAATGATGAAAAAATGTAAATTATAGTATTTTGTGACCCCAGATGTATGTAAATCTATTGTAGAAGACTGAAACAAAATTAGAAGCCTTTAAAATAGCATGCTGCAGTTTAGTCATTTTACCACATCAAAACAGTTTTACTTTCCAAATGAATGTTAACTGCAATAGTGTGTTGTCAGAAAACACCAATCTATAGATAAGCTATAAGTAATATAGCTTTGCATACTGCATAACATCTCACCTCAAGCCTCTGGACAACCTCTTTAATATCCTCAACTTGGCTGTCCAACATTGTCACGGTCACTGCCTCGCCTCTCTCGTAGAAGATATCCAGGCAAAGGCCACCCTGAGCTCCAGTCTCGGTAACGGCCTTCCAGCCAATGACATCGCGGCAGCTGCAATTGAACACGACTGTTCTAGTGGATCGTTCTATGAGCACGACCGACTCCGCTGACACTCCAAGCAGGCAGGACAGGCTGAGACCGTTGCTCTCAGCCCCCTGAATGACGGTGACAGCCCACACTAAAGCACCCGCGCTATGAAGCTCTGCGCCTTTAGCTCCCTTCAACTTCTCTTTGCGTTTCCCGCCCAGTGACAGCAGCGGGAATTTGGTGGAAGAATCAATGGGTGTGGTGGTGACGTAGTTTTCCGCCAGGTCTTTCAAGTACTCTTGCCGCGTGCGTGTGGCCATAGAGCGGAATTTTTCCGATTTCTCAGCTGCGTTCTCTGCGTTAATGGCTTTGGCAAGGAGAAAGTCACGGAAGGCAGAGGAACGTGGGAAGCGTGCACCTTTTGGGAAGAGAGGACCAAAGAGAGGGATGTCCTTGGAACGTGTTACCGCAACTCTGAGAAAGGTGGAGATAAAGACATTTTTAATATTTTGCTAACATTTGATGTGTTTTTTATGTGTCTACTCTCTCACCTGTAATAGGTGTTGTCGGTGCAGGGCTCGTGTACTCGGACAATGATGAACACATGCTGAAAGTGAGAACGGATGGCTTTGGGGGTGAAGGGTAAAGCACCTGGCTCCTGGAAGACTATTGTTACAATATCATTCCCTATGTGCCTCTTCCTCAGTAACTAGAAGAGAAAGAGAAAAGAGATGTTATGCAGACAAAAACACTGTTAGTTAGTTAGTGAACTTGGACTGAAGTTGTTGAGGAAGACATTTTTATACGAAATGTAGTGAATTATTCGAACTATTTTATTCTAAATGTAGTACTATACATGTAGATAATATAATATTAATTAAATAAAAAGCCACTTAAAGCAGTGTGCCCACAGATGGGTATGTATCAGTATTCTAAAACTTTATTTATGTTATTTTAAAAATATACTTGTAATAAGTGCAGTTTTTAAAAGTATGCAAAAGTGTACTTCTTTTTCACCAGAGGAGACTGTTATATTTGGAAAGGATCACACCGACACAAGGAGTAACGTTTGCTCATCGTCCCTTAGCTTAGAGAGGAAGTACAAGGGTTCTTAATTTGTTTTTTGTTTTTTTAATTTAGATTTCGTTAGTCTATTAGACTGTCAAGCCAAGCTACTATATATTTTTTTTGCCATTAGAAAATGCCATAGAAAGAGTTCTCATTGTTATGAAGATGACGCTATGGTTATAGAGGCGTTATGGACTTAACTAACTGGATTCAACATATTTTTTTTTTTGTGTACATTTGATTATTTTTTGTGAATCTCTTTACATTTATCTGTGGGTCCCAATCTATTTATTTAGAATAATGGAACAAAAATACCCCCATATTTGAGTCGCACACAGAACACAAAACTTGATTGGAGCAGCTAGGACAGTGAACAGAGAACAGTGGCTGGATCTAAAACCATCAGATGACGCACAGCTCATATCTGTCTCAGTGTAAGTTACAGTAAGTGAAACCACATACGAAAACACTTCAAACTATATGACGTGACAGACAACTAGTTGTCTAATCCGGCTCTATTCACACAGTGCAAATTTTCCAAGTGTGCGTTTTTGAGTTCTGAAAATTTGCGGGTGTGAGTTTGGTTATAGAATGTGGTTGTCACTCCTGTAAATAACCGTACTGTGTGTGAATGCAACTGTATGAGGTTTCTTGACAAGCAATTCAACAAGTTTATAATTTACCATTTGCACATAAATACGAGATCCTAGTTATCTATTGCTGATGGTTTTTAGAAATCCTTGTAAGTGGTGCTCAGTTTTAATTGGATGTTTAAAGGTTCCGTTAGTTACCTGTTGTGTATTGTTGGCTGTGTATGGAAGCATGGTGGAGACATGGAACATGATCTCGTAATCCTGGTAGCGAGTATACAGTGAGTGTGTTCCCGTAGAGTCAGCTGCAAATAACAAACACACAAACATTTTTACACACAACAACTCTTTCTCTTCTCTCCATATAGACTACTGTAAAAAAGTTTTGGGTCTGTAAGATTTCAAGTGTTTTATGCTCAAGGCTGCATTTATTTGATCAAAAATACAGTACAAACTGAAATATTGTGAAATATTATTACAATTTAAAACAAAAATGTTATTCCTGAGATGCAAAGCTGAATTTTCAGCATCATTACTCCAGTCTTCAGTGTCACATGACCTTCAGAAATCATTCTTATAGGCTGATTTGCTGCTCAAGGAACATTTCTTGTTATTATCAATGATGAAAACAGTTTGCTGCTTCATATTTTTGTGGAAACGTGATGATTTTTTTCAGAATTATTTGATCAACTGAAAAGCTCAAACCAACAACATTAATTAAAATAGATTATTTTTGTACCAATGTTGAAGTCTTTACTGTCATATTTGATTAATTGAATGCATCCCTGCTGAATAAAAGTATTAATTTCTTTAAAAAAATGTTTGTGGCTGTGTGTGTCTTTATGAGGACACAAATTTGTATGATAACATTATGACGTAAACATGTTTTATGAGGACATTTCACGAGTCCTCATATTTAAAATAGCTTTAATAACATACTAAACAATGTTTTATTAAAAATGCAGAATGTTTTCTGTTATGGGTAGGTTTTGGAGTAGGTTTAGTGTAGGGGGACAGAATGTACAGTTTGTACAGTATAAAAACCATTACGCCTATGGAATGTCCTCACTAAGATAGCAAACCAAACCTGTGTGTGTGTGTGTGTGTGTGTGTGGTGTGTGTGTTTGAAGTTTTTTCTCACTTTTGGTGTCTAGTTGAGCTCTGTATTTCTCCCAGCTCTTGAGTCGCACTCTGTCTCCAAGAAGGTCCAGAAACTCATCGAACACTGGGCCAGCACTCTCATTGTTATACATATCCTCTTCAGTACTCTGTCCTGCTCTGCAGTACATAACCCCCACCTTACGCTGGAAATTCAACTTTATACACACACATAAAACACACATTAACAAAAGACCTCTCAAACACACACAACACCATTCTTCCTCATTGTTTCATTAAGCCCGTTTCACACTGCATGCACAAGCAGCATAGGTTTATTTTCTATAGTCTGTTTGGAAATACGGTAACATTGAGGAAAACGACACTTTTCAAGCCTATTGTCATGAACCAGTCAATTATTAGTTTTGTTGTCCTGTGAGTATCTGGTATCTCGTCTGTGTATGTGCCAGTGCATGTTTGTGTGTTACAGGTGGGCGGTGGCTTAAGAGAATCTGTGGGAGGCTGCAATTGGCTCTCCCACTCACCTGACCTGGATATAAGGACCGCCCCAAACCATCAACATCCGCCATCTTTGTGCCTCGTCTCATTGATCGCGTATCTCGTTGCTTCTTATAGTTGTCGTTTTGTCTAGAGTGTCGTGCCAGAGAGATTTGATTGTGAGTGATTATTTGTGAGTGTTTGTGATTGTGATATTTGTACCTTTGATTATTCGTATTCGACCCATGCCTGTTTGACCAAGATTCTGAACTCTGATTTTGGATTTGTCTGCCATCTGTAAATATACCTGTATATATTTATATCACTTTAAGGGACGTAGGGGGTTTGACGCCATTTTATTTTGTCTATCTTTTCACATTGTTTTTGGTTAGGGAGGTAGGTAAGTTTAAACTGTATTTTTGTTTTCATTTTTTTTGGTGTTAGGAATTATAGAGGATTAAACTAAGATTGTTGTGTTTGTTATTTTGGCCTTGTCTGCCCCTGACGATTAACCCTTTCATCAAATAAAAATTATTTATTTATTGGGATCTCTCTGGTAGTGAGACTCGTCATTAAAATATCCTTTTCCTATCCCGGACGAGCCCCCAATTTCTGTTACGGCTGACCCCTAGACGGTCGTGACACCTATACACATACATATACAGTATCTCACAGAAGTGAGTACTCCTCTCACATGTTTGTAAATAATTTGATTATATCTTATTATATCATGTGACAAAAGATATGACACTTTGCTACAATGTAAAGAAGTGAGTGTACAGCTTATATGACAGCATAAATTTTCTGTTCCCCCCAAAATAACTCAACACACAGTCATTAATGTTTAAACCGCTGGCCACAAAAGTGAGTACACCCCTGAGTGAAAATGTCCAAATTGGGCCCAATTAGCCATTTTCTCTTCCCGGTGTCATGTGACTCGTTAGTGTTACAAGGTCTCAGGTGTGAATTGGGAGCAGGTGTGTTAGATTTGGTGTTATCCCTCTCACTCATATGACTCATCAGCCAGTGGCACATATCCCAGCAAACCGTCCCATACCGGCGTGATCAAAAAGATCTTAAACTAGATGGAACTAGATTAAATATTTTGACTGTTGCGATCTCAAATCGGTTTAATGACCTGAAACTCTGCCTGAGTATCGGACAAGTGTTCACTGTTGGCCAGAGGAGAACTGACCCCCCGACAAAGCCTGGTTTCTCCCAAGGTTTTTTTCTCCATTTGTTGGAGTTTTGGTTCCTTTGGCTTGCTTAAGTTGGGGACACTTGTTGATATTCAGCAGTGTTTTTGATATGCCTGCATTGGTGTCGTTGTATGCGAACTGAGCCGAGCCGGACGATTACGTCACTGTTTTCTGCAGTGCTGATATACATAAATTAACTAGACTAATAACTATTGATATTTGCAACGGAATGAATCAATAATATATAGAATAAGCTGCACAATGACACCATTTTCTTATCAATGTAAAGCTGCTTTGCCACAATTTGCATTGTAAAAAGCGTTATATAAATAAAGATGACTTGACTTGACTTTCTCATGATGGTCACTTGAAGCTCAACATGGTACCTCATGGCAAAGAACTCTCTGAGGAACTGAGAAATACGATTGCTGCTCTACGTAAAGATGGCGTACGCTATAAGAAGACTACCAAGACCCTGAAACTGAGCGGCAACACAGTGGTCAAGACCATACAGCGGTTTAGCTGGACAGGTTCGACTCAGAACAGGCCTCATCATGGTCGAACAAAGAAGTTGAGTGCACATCCTCAGTGTCATATCCAGAGGTTGTGTTTGGGAAATAGACGTATGAGTGCTGCTAGCATTGCTGCAGACGTTGAAGGGGTGGGGGGACAGCCTGTCAGTGCTCAGACCATACACCGCACACTGCATCAAATTGGTCTGCATGGCTATCTTCCCAGAAGGAAGCCTCTTCTAAAGATGATGCACGAGAGCCCGCAAACTGTTTGCTGAAGATAAGCAGACTGGAACCATGTCCTGTGGTCTGATAAGACCAAGATAAACTTATTTGGTTCAACCAGGTGAGGAGTACAAAGACAAGTGTGTCTTGCCTACAGTCAAGAATGGTGGTGGGAGTGTCATGCCCAGAGCATGAGTGCTGGGGAGCTACAAGTCATTGAGGGAACCATGAATGCCAACATGTACTGTGACATACTGAAGCAGAGCATGATCCCTTCCTTTCAGAGACTCGGCCGCAGGGCAGTATTCCAACATGATAACAACCCCAAACACACCTCCAAGATGACCACTGCCAAGCATGTCTCCAGACCTAAACCCTATTGAGCATCTGTGGGGCATCCTTAAATGGAAGGTGGAGGAGCGCAATGTCTCTAACATCTACCAGCTCTGTGATGTCGTCATGATGGTGGCCACACAAAATATTGACACTTTGGGCCCAATTTGCCCATTTTCACTTAGGGGTGTACTCACTTTTGTGGCCAGCGGTTTAGTCATTAATGGCTGTGTGTTGAGTTATTTTGACAGGACAGCAAATTTACACTCACTACTTTACAGTGAAGCAAAGTGTCATTTCTTCAGTGTTGTCACATGAAAAGATATAACAAAATATTTACAAAAATGTGAGGGGTGTACTCACTTCTGTGCGATACTGTACATGCGTATATCCTGTATATACACACTGGCATTCAGAAGTTTGGAATAATTAAAATTTTGCATGTTTTTGAAATAAGTTCTTCTGCTTACCAAGGCTGGATTTATTTGATCAAAAAATACAGTAATATTGTGTAATTTAAAATAAATTTTTGATTTGATGCAATTTTCAACATCATTACTCCAATCTTCAGTGTCACATGATTCTTCAGAAATCATTCTAATATGCTGATTTAGTGCTCAATTGCTATGAATAATGATTGGAGCTCAATTATTAATAACAGTTCTTATCAAAATTTTAAACAGTTTTTGCTGCTTAATATTTTTGTGGAAACTGTGATACGTTTTTTTCAGGGTTCTATGGTGAATACAAAGTTTTAAAAAAACAGCATTTATTTAAAAAAGTAACCTTTTTTAACATTATACATCTCTTTACCATCACTTGAATCAATTTAATGCATCCTTGTTGAATGAAAGTATGAATTACTATTAAAAAAAGATCATAGATCAAACTTTTAAATGGCAGTGTATCAAGGTTTCCACAAAAAATATTAGAAGAGAAGAGAAAATATTAATTATTGTAAACTTTTGACTCCCAGTGTCAATATATATATATATATATATATATACACACAAATTGTCAGTTCACCAGAATTACAGAAAGCAGCTCAATGTAAAATCACTTACCCCCTGTTCATCCAGTTTAAGGAGTGTGTCTCTGACTTTAGGGGACGTGGAGGCCAGTCTGAGACAATGTAGGTTGAGATCAGGCAAAATAAACTCCAGCAGTCTCTTGGGTGAAAGGCCACGTGGCGTGGTGTGACGTGCAGCGGAGGGAACAGACTCCTCTAGGATTGAACCTCTCAGGGTCTTCAGCTGCAGGAAAATGATAGGGACAAGACCAATTAATGACAGAAAAAGACATAATGTAGACTCAAAGGGGTTATATCATATATTTTTTGATTTATTTTTCCCCTGAGGTTGATCGTATTTGTGTTGTATTCATAATTATATAAAAGGCATTGAAAAAAGTAAAGGATGCCATTTTAATTGCATTTTAAAATGAACATTTTCCTTCTGAGATGGTCAAAGTAGGACTGAGTTAGGGTCTGTAATGCAATACGTTTTTTCGAGAAAAATAAATGAAATGGTACATTTGTGTATGAACTGTCTTGTAATCTTCTCGTGATTTTCCGAACAAAAAAAAAGTATAAAGACAGAGGGTGTAAATTTGTCTAATTTCTGACCATTTTTTTCTTATTTCTATTTTTTTTCTACTAATTTCATAGCAACTTAAGTGGACCTTAAGGAAAAAATAAAAATGATAAAGTATAGGATATAATTCCTTTAAAAGAATGAGTGAAAAGGTTTCAAAATGTCTTCTTCGACTTCTTATGTGTGTGAGAGAGTCTTGTATTTACTTCAGTGGTCCTGAAAATGATTCTGTAGTTGTACTGGGACCCACTTGATCCCTCTTTTTCCTCCCTGCGAAAACTGACAGCCACTGGCCCCAAACGATCATCAATGCCAAAGAAATTCTGATGGTCTGCATTACAAGATGGAAAAAACGTTAAGAATTAATACAAAATGTTGACAATTAATACAAACTTTATAAATAAACTAAATAAATAGTGAGAACAAACACCAGAATATTAAACACCAAAATGAAAGGAAACTGCTTATTACTGAGATGAATAAGCATAGTGTATAGTGTCAAGAGTCTGAGTGAGTTGTGTTCCACCTCCATTTATTTTGAGCTTTTTCCTACATACTTGGACATCAGACTTGTGTTGGTCCTTATGTACATTTATGTCCAGGTTCAGAACTAGATAGCCAACTGCGCATTGCCTACTTCACGGCCTGGCAAAGCTGGACTTGACAGCTTGTTAAAGCCACAGTTGTATTAAGGCTAATAGATTCCCTCCTTTTAGATTTAATATTCAACTGTTTCTACAGTAAAACAGTGATCTTTTTTTAGTAATGTGGTGTTTTTTGAAAATATTGTTATTTATATTTGTGCAGTGCATCCTCTGCAATCCTATCCTAGCATTTGATTAGACAGAAAATACACGATAATACTCTGAAGTGGAAAATATGAGTCATCAAAATTGTTGATCCGTACTCTCTGCACCCCCCTGTTTGAGAAGCACTGCAGTAATTCAGAAGTACAGTTATTTTTGAATTATACTAAGCAAATAGTCTATCCACCTTTTTTTCCAATGTGTTTTCAGTGAATGTGCGATTTATTATACATTTACATTTTTAGTACATTGTTGTTGTGTAAATGTACCCTGTACTGACCTATAATCATTTTGTGTAAGTTATAAGTTAAATTTGTGTAAATTTAACTTAAAAATATTTCCCTTGGCTTGTGTAGAGCAAAAAATATATTTATTTTTTATTCCATGGATCACAAAAGCAAGTCTAAGACAGAATGTTAGGGACTGACTGCTTTATTCTGAACCACTCACTGCATTGAATGTGAATGGTGATTTTTACGCCGTCTGTTGCGGGTCAATTTGCATGTTGTTCAGTGTTAATAGTACATTTCAATGTAATTCGCTAAACTGTTTTACATCACATTTGATGCGCAGGGGACTTTTCAGTCAGATATATTTGATGTGCATGGGGACTTTACAGTCAGATATATTTGATGTGCATGGGGACTTTACAGTCAGATGTATTGGTCTTAGAAGACAAATAAATACAAAAGAACAAGAAGATGTACAAAAACAGTACGTTGGTGTGGCAAAAGCAATAACAGACATGGTTCCAACACTGTCTGAAAAATGTGAAAAAGCCGCACCTTTACAACAGTTTGTCACTGGGGCTTAAAGAGGCAACTTAAAGAGACAACTCAAAGGTGCATATTAGTACCTTAGAGCAGGGGTGTCAAATTCAGTTACTGGAGGGACACTGTCCAGCGGAGTTTAGGTCCAACCCTAATTAAACACACCTGAACCAGCTAATCAAGGTCTTTAGGATTACTAGAAACAGAGATTATTGGTCTTATTATTGAGAGATACAAGGTTCTGTGGCTCTTCCATTGGAGAAAGTGAAACTGCAAACTTGGATCACTTGTGCAATGTTAACCAATCACTTTACAGCCTTGACACCTTTGAATTATATACAAAGTTGTGCAGAAAAAGAACACACCTCTTGTCTTCTTCCCTAAATACCACAGCGTTAGCAGGCATTATGGTTCAGCTAAGGTTGCAGGCTTGCCTTTAAGTGGCTTACTCTGCAATGGCCACCAGGAGTGCAGTTTGACACATGTGCCTTACAGTATGCATGTTGTAGGCAGGGTTTCCCAACCACATTCCTGGAGCCTGCCCAACACTGCACAGTTTGCATGTCTACTTTTACTAACATGCCCATTTTAGGTCATGGAGTCTCTACTAATGATCTGAATCATATTAGTGCGTAGAGTAGCTACACAGTATGTAGTAGTACCCCTTAAGGTAGTACTATGAAACATTTAGGGGTAAATGAGGTACAAACACATCCCTATAGGGCGCCCAATCCTGTTCATGGAGATGTACCTACCTACAGAGTTCAGTTCCAACCTTGCTCCAACACACCTGTCTGTAATTATCAAGTGTTCCTAAAGACCTTAATTAGCTGCTTCAGATTAACTGTTTGATCAAGGCTGGAGCTGAACTTTGCAGGAAGGTAGATCTCGATCTCCAGGAACAGAATTGGGCACCACTCCTTTAAGGCTAACGCCCAAGCTGTTGTAACCTCTAAAAGTAAAATTTTTGCAGTTATTCTAAGAGTGAAGTAGACTAAGCAATGTAACTGAGTATGTGATATGTTTCTTCAAAAAGAGCAAACAAGCAAAAGTGGTTCATCACACACACTCTTACCTTTCATGTAGAAGTATTTGTGATAGTAACGAGCCCCAAGGTCTGCATGCTCTATGAAGTAGTTACTTTTCCCCTGGGGCTGGACGTGGCTCTCCCTGGGCTCCTCTAACACAGAAACAGCATCATTAGGGCTTTGAAGACTCCTCCATCTGCACCTGCTGTGAAGGCCAAGCCCCACGCTCTCCTCGCCACCCATCTCATTCCGAAAGTGAGGACAGCTGAGCAGGAGATCATTATCATTCCCATCTCCTTCGTCCAGCAAAGACTGCTCAACATCTTCTGAACTAGTCCCACTTCCCATGCTGCCCCCTCCACCCTGAGAAACTGAGGAAGGTGTGGATTGTGAGAGTGGACGGAGTTGAGAGGCAGCCGATGCACCAGATGTGATGTTCTTCTTGCGCCCAATGCTGTCCCGATTGGTGGCAGCCTCCGACAGGTCAAAGAGGATGCTCTGTACGTCATAGTGTGCAAAATTGCGCACCCAAGCACCGCCTGGGACTTGTTCACAAAAAAAATGAGAGGCCTGTGAAGGGGATGGTTTGGCCTTCTTACCGAGCCCCTCTGGTTTCGGGGGCTTGACCGGTTTTGAAGTGTCTACTGCTGGAGAACAGTTTGCTTGATACAAGCCGTCCAGCTCAGGAGGTGCCTCTTGCAGCCCCAGAAGCACTAATGGATCTCTGAAGCGCAAGGCATTGGGACTGAGAGCACCTTGTTCTTCGGCACCAGGATCTACGGACTGTGTCTGTCGCTCCAGTGAGGAGAGGCTGCCGTATTCTCGGTGGAGGGACTCTCCTTGCCCCACAGTCCCAGATTTGTCCCCCACTGCTCGAAGCAACTTCCTCCCGACCGGCCCCGTTGAATCCAAATCGCCAAGGGTGACGTCACTGTTGCTGCGCTGCATTATGTGTCCACGACCCACTGTCCTCAGATTCAGCGCAGCTGCATTGGGTGTGACGCTGTCAGTGTTTGTTCCCTCTCCTTCTCTCCTGGGGGGCCATTCGGCCACTCGTGTTCGCATGCTACCACCATCCTGCTTGGGGTCAAAATTCACTCTCGCTAGGGGCGGACGTGGACTCTGCCTGCGGAACTTGCGGATAAAGAGATCGTCTGACTGCATGACGCCCTAATGATTTGAAGTTTTGGGAAGCTCTCACTTTTCAGTTGCCCTTTTATTACCAAATTACTGCATCTGTGTGAATAAGTCAGGAGTTTTTGAGGAACTCAAGTGACGGACACAAATGTTTCTATTCTAGCCATGAACACTGAAATTTTCCAGCACTGCCAGCAGAGCTCTGTTCAATAGATTCCTCATTCACTAAAATATTCAGAAGGGCTGAGCGCAACCTTCTGCCTTGGAATAAAATAACAGCCGCACAGGCTCCAGATATGATTTCAACCTCTCATTAACCATTTTAAATTGTAATACACAACAGTACTCTAATCCTCAAAGTTATAGGCCAAACCCCAGCAGATTGTATGTGGATTGATTGAAGTTGGTCCTCCTATTGACTCCCAGTCGGGTTTATTCTGAGTCAGGTACACCTTGTCGTGACTCTCCGTTCATGGCCAACCACAAACTCTTTGCCTTTAGGGACCAAGGCTGCATCCTCCACGAAATTCCTGAAAACACAATGACATGTAGGTTATTCATAGCTTCTACATAATAATAGATGTTATATAAATAGCATTTTTTGTAAATAACACTTTGTGCTTAGGTTGTATGGCAGTACATTAGATGCTTACATTAGATTAAATTCTGCTGTACCGTTTATACTTTATTATGTGAAAAGATCTGGGATATTAGTGAGAACGGCTTTAAGTTATTTATACACTGTAATACATTTCCACTTTCTTCAATTTAAAGAAGACACAACATGCCACTTTTTACAAAATTTAATATAAGTCTCAGGTGTCAACAGACTGTGTCTGAAGTTTCAGCTAAAAATACCCAGATAATTTATTATACCATGTTGTAAATGGCAATTTTTGAGTTAAAACAAAAACATGCTTTTTTTCGTGCATGTATCTTTAAATGCAAATGAGCTGCTGCTCCCCACACCCTATCCAAACATCTGTTTGGTTCTCTTTCACGTCGTACTGGGCTGTTAAGTACACACAAGGAGGTTACGTCAAAAACACACAAAGTTAACAAACACATTCGGTTATGTCTATGAACGTAAACATTAGGGAAAGAAATCGCATGTGTATATTAAATCTGTGTGTGAAAACGACATAGCTGTATATGCTGTTAATAGGACTCAAACAACAAAAGAAAAACAGAAAATCACTCACTGCTCTTAAATGAATAACTTTAGTGGTACCTTTAATAAAAATACATTTCATACTTAAATGCTGCTGTTAAATGCTCTGGAGAGGAGTTAAACATGGCAGACTGTGTACTAAGCTAATAGGGTACAATAGCACAATAGGGTGGTAGTGTGACACATTGCGGACATATAATTATATTCAAAAAAATATAAAAGTGAATTTTGCATAATTTGTCCCCTCTAAATCTCTCAAAAAGTTTGAACTTTCTCTAGCCATTGGTGAACCCTATAGGCGATGCATCTGCCTCGACCAGCACTATAGGTCAGTACAGAGCACAGCTCAGACACACACACAGCTGGTTTGTCTTCTTACCACTAACCAAAAAGATTAATAATCTCTAATCCAGCTCTCTGTTGTGGTAAAACCGCCAAATTAATATGTAACAAAACATTCCCTATCCCTGATATACACACACTGAAATACAAAAGATTTGTTTTAAAGAACTGTATATGCGAGCTGGTTTTGATCAAGGGGCTGCTCAAAATTAGAACAATGCCACAATACAATTGAAAAAAACTTCATGTATGCATGTTTCGTACAATATGCAAAAAATATTGAATGTATAAATGTAGTTGTGTAATTGGTCATGCAATACCTGACACAAACATAAATCTAACAGATAATGCACACGTCTAGCAAAAAGAAAAAAATTCGCAGGCCTACTTAAATGCCAAAACAAACATGATGTGGTTGCTAAGGTAGAATGATTTTCATTTTTATACACTTCCTTTCAGTCAAAAATAGCATACAGTCTATGCCATACATCAGACCACATCCACCCAGCTGACCTGCACAATAGCTGCTCTGCTCACAGGAGGGGGGGGACTTCCTGCAAACTTTGCCAATACATTGGAAAGTACTCATAAAATATGCAACATTGTTTGCCAGGTTTTTTAACCCATGTTGCATGTATTTTTTGTTTTTTTTTTGGGGGGGGGGGGGGGGGTGGTTGCCTTATGACTTGTGTCTCCTCACGCCCTCTTTCAGGATGTCTATCTCTGCATTCTGGTTTATTCGGGAGAGGAGGGACAAGAAGATTAACATCGCAGACACAAGCCAGATAACTTTGTTTTAATAAAATCATTCAGAGCTACAGTCTACTCTGTCAGACATAGGGCCCTATTTTAATGATCTAAGCACATGGTCTAAAGCGCACAGCGCAAGTGCACTTAGGACGTGTCCGATGGGAACGACGGGGAAAATGGTCTAAAACGGTTGTGCCTATTGTCTTAATGAATAACGGGTGTGTTTTGGGCATTACATGCAATAAACCAATCAGAGTCTCATCTCCCATTCCCTATACAAGCCAGTTGCGCTCGCGCCAAGGTGGACTCGCTATTTACATGGCGGAATTTGAAAGCGGAAAAATGGAATGGTTCTCTAGCAAGGAAGGTTCTTCTTGCATGCAGACCATCTAAGGGACAAGCCGGATTCCATTAAAGCATTTTTATCTTTATGCACACATTACGTTGTAATCTTTTTTTGTAATATTTGGCATGTTTGTGTGCTGCTGTGTGTGCATTAAGAAGAATGTACGTACGCCCGCCTACAGGAGCATATTACTAACGCGCTCTTTAAATAACAAAACAAACAAACAAAGAAATGACTGAAAGTCTATTTCAGTTGCTTCAAAATAGCAACACGCCAACAATGCACTTGATCACACCTCGTTTTCCATGGGCACACAACTTGATGCTGGACGTGAAAATGATAACAGGCAGTTAGATCTCACCTGGCCCCACATTGCGCCGGATGTATGATAGGGCCCATAGTGTCACACATAAAGTTTGGCACATGTACAGTAGTTTATACAGCAACAAAATTAAATCTCATTTAAATGATTATGGTATATATTGTTCAAATCAAATTTCTACTTGTTTTCATCATATGCAAAACAACACTGTTCATATTGTATCGGTTTAATTTGTATATCTTTTTTTTTCCAAATCTTGCCTGGCTAGACGTTGTCATTTTTTGATATTGGCACAATATATTTTTTTTTTTAAAGTTTATTTAGAAAATAGATTCAACTCCTCCATCCATCCATCCATTAATAAAACATAGTATTATTGTACAATCCATAATTTGAGTCTAGCTGACCCCCGGAGATACAACAAACTTAGTGTTAATGCTCTGCAACTGCGTTAACTCCTGCTGCACAAGGACTCCTGTCATCTTGGACTTATTCACTGCCCACAACGCTTTACTGCCTGGCCCCTATTAATATTCATGAGATGCAATTACCATAATAAGATGAATAGAGAGCTCTAAAATGTAATTCTGACTACTAAGAACTTCTATTGTAGATGTCTTTAATTACACTTTTACTAGCAATAATGAATTTGACTATATCTCTAATGCTATTCTAACTAGTCATAATTTCACTTGTAAAGATCTTAAAGGGTTCACCCAAAAATTAATTTTCTGTCATTAGGTACTCACCCTCATGTCGCCCCAAACCCGTAAGACCTTCGTTCATCTTCGGAACACAAATTAAGATATTTTTGATGAAATCTGAGGGGATCTGATCCACACATAGGCAGCAACGTCACTGCCCCTTTTGAGGTCCAGAAAGGTATTAAAGACATTGTTAAAATACTCCATGTGAAAATACTCCAGGTCTTACGGGTGTGGGACGGCATGAGGGTGAGTAATTAATGACAGAATTTTCATTTTTGGGTGAACTAACCCTTTAAAAGTAATACTAGTTCTAATAATTCTTACTAAATGTAATAATTTTAATACATTTTTATTTGACAACTAATTCTGACAACTCAAAATTGAATTATGACTAGTTGTAACTTAATTACATATACATTTACAAAGGTAACTACAATCTAATTTTGACAAAATTATAATTCAATTATAGATATCTACTATTAATTAATATTTGTACAAATACAATAAGGTTCATTAGTTAAACATTATTTATTTACTAATTTATTATTATTATTATTTATTAACTAATATGAACTAACCATGAGCAATACATTTGTTACTGTATTTACTAATCTTTGTTAACATTATTTAATGAAAATACAGTTGTTCATTGTTTGTTCATGTTAGTTCACAGTGCATAAACCAATGTTAACAAGATTTTAAATAATGTATTAATAATATTAATTATTATTAACATTAAAAAAAGATTAATAAATACTTTCAAAATGCAGTACATTCATGTTAACTAATGTTCTTAACTAATGAACCTTACTGTAAAGTGTTACAAATTGAGTAAATTAAGCATAAACTAAATATATTATGTTAGTCTTATTTCTTGAATTCTTATGTAAAATACCGCAGATATCTAAAATAAAAAGCAAAACAAAACAATGGAAGTCAATTGAGACAAATCACTACTCCAAAGTTTTAAATATCTTCGATGTGAATTATAACTAAATTAGGGGTGTGCGAATCTCTAATTTTTGCTTTACACATTCCTTAGCTACTACTGTTTTAGATTATGTTTACTTAATTCTGCATATCAACCAATACATTTGCAATACCGAGACTGCTTTTTTCTTAATGATTTTTTTCTTACATGCCAACTACACAATAAGTCATTGTAAATAAAGAAAAAAAGAGTCTATGGCAAATATATATATATATATATAGGATTTGTCAGACAGATATGACAACAAAGGTCCATATATATGTACATCTCAAGCCAAAACTGCAATACATTTACATGTCTAAAATTGTACTACTGAATCACAACCAATAATGCTGGGACCTTTTAAGGATAAAATGGCTTGCCATCGAAGACACTAAAGAATAGGTTTTGGACCAAATATTTCATAAACAAAGCAGAACATACAGTTAGACACAAGCGAGACCATTTGAAAAAAAAAAAAATATGCCAAGAACTTCGCAAAGTTTGCTAAACCCACCAAGCTTTTTTTTTTTTTAACCCTCACAATTCTGAGATTTATTTAAACATCTGTGATTTGTATAAGGTCCGATCATGTTTAATGTCGGGACCAAATAAAAAAAATAAATAAAAACCTTCCACATTATATAGCATAAATTGGCTTTAGGCCCTATTATGCTCCAACATTTAACCAATGGATGTCTCTACACATCCACAGATGTCTGGGCTAAACCCTGAGCATCCACTGACCCCAGAACCGCCCCTGTGTATATCATGTCTTTCTCCGCATCGTTTTTGTGCTGATGTGTCGTTTCTCTCTCATGAGCATACATGCACTAAATCTCATCCAAATGTCGCTAAAAAGAGCAGTGAGGATGTGCATTGAGAGCTGTGTGAATGCAGTCAGTAATCCGCCTGCCTCTGAACACACTCATCTCCGCTAAAACAAGCCTCTATCATTATTATTATTCCACAATTAGTACCTCTTAACAATAAAAGGAGCGTAATAATAATGTCATAACATCAACAAAGGCTGCTCGCGCAGATATGAATCATTGGCTGCTACATTTCGGCAATGCCAACCGGAACAGGACGAAGTAACCGAATGAACAAAGAAGCAAACGAGCACATCCTTTCTCACTTACAGGACGCTGCCGCTACTGTCTTCATGTCGATTGCATCAGTGGCGTTTGGTGTCACTCGCATTAAAAATCGCGGTCTCGAATGAAAACTCACCGACAACAAAGCGATGTCTGACAGCTGTCTAGTCTCTTTTTTTCCCCTTCGCGTAATTCTTGTCGAGCTGACGTCTGTTCTGCAAAACCTCGCTCGACGAATATGCCGTTTTTTGCACCGCGACTTCCTGTGATTTGCAACCTCGAGAACAGGTGCAGTGGTGCAGCGAGCCCTTCCGATGCGCGCGCCAGTGAAGCTCCAAAACGCGAGCACTGCAGTGATGTATTTTAAAGGTGAACGACGAGGATTTGACGGTTTCATCTCTCTCTCTCTCTCTCTCTCCCCCCTCTCTCTCTCTCGCGCGCACACGCACACACACACACACACACACACACACAGCGAGTGTCCTGATCTTATTTCACACTCTCCTCTCCTGAAATAGACGATTTTTTTTTTCCTGCAGATTTAGGGGCAAACGCACGCTGAGCAAACGCAGCACAATTTCCAGTCCTTCTCTGTCACATATTGTGAAGGCCGAAATGTTGCACTAAATAAATAATTCGCTATATTGTGGGCAACATCTAAACGAATGGTCTTTTCATGAGGAATAAACTCTCGTTATTGTGAACAGCAACAACACTGATAACGGTGTCTGTTCAAATCAGGATGACAAGCTATTAGATTATAAATTAGGCTGAGAATTGTGTTGTGCATTTGACAAATTTGGTTTAGTGTCTGTGTATGGGAAATACTGAGACCCCATTCTCATTCCACATATTTAGGTTTCAGTTTCACTTCCAATTTTCTGACGTTTCATAGTAAATTTAGTGCAACTTTTGTTGGTAGGTCCATTTAAAACTGTCACATTTGCACAAGGCTTTCGTCAACCCACTCAGGTCCTCTGGTACAACCTAATCATTTTCATTTCTTTTTGTCATTTATGTTTATACTGCATAAAACATTTAGTATGCATTATAAAACATCCTAAATATTTAATAATGTCAATATGATTATCAGCCACTGCATTCTCTCAACTGTTTTCACTTTTAAGTGCATCACCTGTTAATGTGGGTTTTTTAAGTTGGACGCTCAAGCATGATTAATTGGTAGCTGAAAATAGATGCAAATTTAACCGTCTGTTAAAACTTTCCACTTTCCCACAACCCCAACTAGAGTAAAGTTGTGTTTTAACTTGTGCAGACTTTTTCTATTTGAGAGAAGAACATTATTATATTATTTTTTGATAAGAATGCATCTGTTGAGAACATTAAACGAGATAATATTAATATTGTTAAGTCACCAGCATTTTTATACATAAACAGCATTGAAAATTATTGTCTTGTATTTTAAGAACCTAGATGTAGATACATACATGTATCTAGCCTATATCATTGTGAATTGGCAACTAAAACAAGCATCTGCATTTGCAACAGGGCACAAAGATTTATTAATTGTGCAGGAGTTGTACACAGGTTTGTTATGTCTCTCTTTTATCCATTTTGATTTTGTTTGATTAAAAGCTATATTTGATTTAAGATGAAAGATCCTGACTTGTAGGGTCAGTGTTCACTGAATAATTTATACACTGTCGAATCTGTGGAAACAAACATGAACAATATTTTATTTTATTTATTTATTTATTTAGCCAAAAACAGTTTTTAGGTATGGAAGCTTGTTTCCGCCGTGGAATTAAAAAAAAAAAAAAAGAAAAAAACGTAAAAGATCATTGCGACTTTTTTTGGATCAGGTCTCACTTTTTTTCTCAAAACTGTGTGAAATAAAGTCAGAATTGCGAGTTATGAAGTTAGAACTGCGAGATAGAAACTCGCAAGTTATTAAGTCAGAATTGTGATTTATAAACTTGCAATTTTGATCTTATTCTCGCAATTCTGAGTTTATATCTCGCAATTCAGACTTTTATCTCGCAATTAGTTTATATCTCGCAATTCTGACTTTTATTAGAATTGTGAGATATAAAATCCCAATTGTGAGTTATAAAGTCAAAAATATGAGTTATAAAGTCAGAAATGCGGCACTTAAACTCGGAATTGCGAGAAATCAAGTCAGAATTGTGAGTTATGAATTTGCAATTTTGACCTTTTTCTCGCAATTCTGATTTTATCTCACAATTGGTTTATATCTCGCAATTCTGACTTTTATTAGAATTGTGAGATATAACCTCACAATTAAGACTTATGAAGTCAGAAACACGGGATATAAACTCAGAATTGCGAGAAGTCAGAATTGCCAAATATAAACTTGCAATTTTGACTTTTTTCTCACAGTTAGTTTATATCTCGCAATTCTGACTTTTATTAGAATTTGCATAACAATTATGACTTATGAAGTCAGAATTGCCTGTTATGAAGTCGGAATTGCGAGATATAAACTTGTAATTGTAAGTCAGTATATCTCGCAATTGTGAGTTTGTAATACGCAACTGTGATCCAACTTTATAAATCACAATTACGAATTTACTATCATTTAATTCTGACTTTATAACTCTCAATTATAAGATTTTATCTCACGATTCTGACTTTTTAACTCACAATTTCAAGTTTATATCAGGCAATTCTGAGGGGAAAAAAGTCGCAATTACCATTTTTAGTTTTTATTTAGTGGCGGAAACAAACTTCCATACTTAGAGGCTCTTGAATATCTCAATTTAAAATAATAACAACAATAATAATAATAATAGATTGCATCTAAAAGCTATATTTATAAATATAATGCCCGATACGTTATTTTGATCTACCTTGAAAATGCACCGGAAGTTAATTTTTAAGTAAAATGACTTTAACTTGATTACTGAAAATTCTAAAAATACCAAAAATCATTTACTTATTTTCTGACTAAGTGAATGGAAATTAATTTACTAATAACAACAGAATGTCTATTTGCTGTATTACGCTATATTATAGGTGTATTATGCTTTTTTTCTCCATGTCCCCACACACATACTAACGAATTAGTATGCAGCCATTGCTTTTTTCGACCCTGTATTTCATATATCCATATTTCAGCCAAACCGTCAAACTTTTGAAAATTGCAATGACCCATAGGGGCCTATGTAAAACACTTAAACCACATCAAGTTGCTATGATGCACAGTATTTCTTACCGTTTTACATTTCCTGTATGCAGTGAGGGATTAACCAGGAAAAGGTACTGATACTAGGGGGTTGAACTTAGCCAATGAGAATGGGGAAATGGAATTTGCATGCGCCACTCCCATGGACATACGTGTATGAAAGGAGATGGTGTGCATCCACTCATTCAGGTTTGTACTTGAGGAGTCGAGAACATGTACCAGCCACTTCGGCGGGTAGTTCAGTGTTGTGGCGGGAGGTACACAACGTCTTGTTCCCTCCATCAGGGAATGGAGGTTACAATAGTAACCAAGACATTGCCTATCTGGAAGTATCTTCGCCGTCGTGTCGAGTACTGACACTAGGGGTCCCTATGAAAAGCGCTACATCAGCTGAAACGAGTTACGAGGTTTTGGCGGCGCAGATGTCGGCAAGCCACTGCGGTAACAAGTGCACTCATGATATCGTAACAGAAAGGACCATATTTACAATGAGAACAGGTCACTTCAGCTAGTCTTTTGACCTTTTCTCTCTCTCTTTTTTTAAAATAAAAATTCACAGCTGTGCAGACCAGAAGTTAACACTAGAGAAGAGCTCTTCATGCTAGGAGACCACATCCTGCCCGAGGAGAGTGTGGCGAACAGGGCGGGCGAGAGCCGTGAGGGAATGGCGCGAGGCCAGTGACGCGAGAGATAACGAGCTTCAGCTGCTCGGCGCACCGGTCTCGAATCTCTCACGGAGGAGCTCCGGAAGCATAAAAGAGGAGCGACGACAGTGAAGGACGAGAGAGGACCAGGCCTGGATTTATTATTTATTAAAATACGTTGAACGTTCGCCGGTTCCTGCCTCCTTCCTTCCATTTCGGTACCAGTGTAACGGAGTTCAATGGAAGGAAGGAGGCAGGAACCGGCGAACGTTCAACGTATTTTAATTAATAACTAAACAAACAATATAACGAAAGAAAAAGGGCGGCAGTTCCTCACTGCGACATAAAATCCAGGCCTGGTCCTCCCTCGTCCTTCACTGTTGTCGCTCCTCTTTTATGCTTCCGGAGCTCCTCCGTGAGAGATACGAGACCGGTGCAGCACGCAGCTGACGCTCATTATCACTCGCGTCACTGGCCTCACGCCGTTCCCTCACGGCTCTCACCCGCCCTGCTCGCCACAGAGAGGTTAATACGTAGAGAATACATCTCACGGACTTACCAACTAAGAAGTACCACATGTGGAAGTCCCTATGGTGTTCTTCTACAAACAGTGACTGAGGCGGAGCTCTGCTTAAAGTGATAGTTCACTCAAATATTAAAATTCTGTCATCATTTCTCCCCCTCAAGTTGTTCCAAATGATAAATTCTATAAGTTTCTTTGTTCTGCTGTACACAAAGGAAGATATTTGGAAGAATGTTCTTAAACAAGCAGATCTCTCCCCCACCGACTACTATAGTAGGAAAAAAAAATTCATTTACAAACATTCTTCCAAATATCTGCATTCGTGTACAGCACAGCAAAGAAATTCACACAGGTTTGGAACAACTTGAGAGTGAGTAAACTACAGAATTTTTATTTTCATCTCTTTAAAGGAAGACAAAAGTTTACCTACAGGATGCGACCCCCTGGTGTCAGTACTTGACAATTTCTCATTCCCTTTATTGGGGAACGAGGGTTATCAAGACGTTTATCTACAATGACAAGTTTTGCTAATGTACTCTAATCACTTTCAGAAGTTTTCCCAAAAATGGAAAACTGAGTGGGGTTGTGGGCAGGGGCTTCACTAAGCCTTAACCCCCCATAAATTTCCGCCCAGCCACCCTAATAATTTGCGATTAACTTTAAAACTCACATGAAAACGGCGGCAGGCTTCGGCTCATCCCTGTATTTTAGTCTGTTATTCAGCTTGTTCTTCAATCTGCAGCAGCACAGCACCACAAGCAGAGGACAAAGTGTGTGCATTTATTGACAGATTATTATAATATCTGCATCTGTGTAGTTCTTTGTCATAAATGCAGTTTACATAATATGATGCTGTAGTAATTCAAGACAGTTTCCCATCCACTGTAAAATCTCAAATCTTATTTATTTTATGATAGTGCTGAGGGAGTCGGGCTTGTAATCTGAAGGTTGCCGGTTCGATTCCCACGCCGGCAGGAATTGAAAGTGGGGATTGTGAATGAACAGCTCTCTCTCCACCTTCGATACCATGACTAAAGTGACCTTGAGCAAGACACCTAACCCCTAATTGCTCCCCTTGTAAGTCGCTTTGGATAAAAGCGTCTGCTAAATGATGAAAAATGTAAATGTATGAAATTTTTTCATATAAATGACTTTAGTGACTATTCTATCTATAGACTATTTGCTGAAATGTGTTATAATATTCATTTTATAATTAATCCAAAAGCAAAACACACAAAAAGAACTAGAGAGTGGAAATGGCAAATGAGCTAATGAGAGGTCCTCTGCAGTCATCTACTGGTTATAGCGGTAATTTCATGTCAACATTTTCATGTTAAAGTTGTGTTTGTTTTCCACCAGGTGACACAAATCCTCCTTTGAAGCATGACATATTTTCCGTTATCTCCATCAATGAAAATAAGACATTTAGATCTTCTTCAAAGTCCTTTTAGTATGAATGGGAGGGTATGAATAAGCTGGTGTGTTCCAAAACAATGACAAAATTTGCATTTAGGAGATATAAGCACTCAAAACTCTCTCACTTGCGCAATAATGGATCATGGATTTTCATGACATCACATCGCACTTGAGCTTCTCATCAAATCTTCTGTCTAATCAAATGCTCGGTTACACTTTATTTTAAGGTGTCAGTATTACAGTGTAATAATACATTTAATAACTGAGTAATAATAATTAACTGCATGTACTTACTATAGGTTTAGGGTTAGGATGAGGGTTTGGTTTAGGGTTAATTGCATGTAATGATGCTTAATTCCTAGTTATTACTATAGTAAATACATGTAACATATGTAACAATGACACTGTAAAATAAAGTGTTACCAAATGCTCTCTAGAATCTCTCTAAAGTCCCGCCCCCTCCTACACTATAAACAGACCCTGAAGGCAGCTGAAATCGGTCATTTGTTCACACATTTACTAGTTTTTACATGGTGAATGGCACATAGTGCACTATATAGAGGATAGGGAACAATTCAACAGTGTAAATATGCTTTCCATTGACACCAATGAAGTCCATTTTCACATTAGTGTCACATGAACCGCCCCAGCGCGAGTACAGTCTGCTCTGGCCCAGAGACATGAGAGCAAAGCGCAGATCATATCCGCGGAACGCGAGTTGGTTCAGACCACGAAAGGTATCGGGCCCATTTAAATTCTGCGCAGAATAATATTTTAAAGTAATATGATAAAGTGAGGAAACTGAGGTATTGCTGAATTTAACGGCTCTGGCTGGGCTGTGGTATAAAAGAAACGCTATTGGCTATTTAAAAAAGCTGTTCATATGCCCTGTCTTCCTGTTTCAGTTGAAATTACGTCGACGCATTGAATACTGCGCGTTCCATAGCAATTCACTAAATTTAAAGTTAGAATAATAGTGTTTAAAACACTACATGTGATTAAAAAAATATTGGCAACCTAGACAAAAACAGTAGTATATACCGTTTTCTAGTTTAAATCACACCCTCATGGGAGGCTGAGCCCCCTAATACTGAGATTCTAGAATCGCCCTGGTGGTGGATTTTTTTCAGAGAGGGTATTTGACTCTGACCGTCACCCTTATTATAGGGGCTGCATCCTGTTTGACAGGAAGTGATGTGATATGCCGGTAGACCATTATGTAGGCAGGGAGGATGAAACTGTCATGCCATCCTGCATGGCCTAGAACAAGATGAACTAAACGTCCGTGTCTATGTGTAATTTCTCTCCACATACAAGCTGAATACTGTTTTTTCTGCAAAGTTGATTTTTAACATTTCGAATAAGATTTTTCTGCATATATCATTGCTCGCAACCTCACCATAATCCTCTATGTTTTATCATGTTTTTTGTGTAGATAAACACATTTTTCTAAGGCTAGACTGCGTCTTGTGTGATACAATCACAAGTTGCCAACCAAGACAGTTATCACATGTCTCAAATCAAATGCATATCCTGTGATCACTTGGGATCGGATTTAGTTTATGAGAGGATCTCTGATTTCATGAATACAGCTCTCCTCAGAAGTTTACCATTTAAAGAATAAATAAAAGAGGGAACTTCCACAAGACAAAAGAATAACAAAATTTACATAAATGATCTCTTCAAAAGTTCAAATATGCATGGTTTTTACTACGGCGTGGTGTTTCCTCCAGCATACTGTACTTCAAGTCAGTCTGTCGCTGCAAGTTGATATCATTCTGAAGATGTTCTGTGAATTATTTAGCACATATTGATCTTTATATATATATAAAGGATCTCTGGAGCAGTGAGTTAAATAAAATCTAGATTTAGGCAATGCCGTTTTATTGATGATAATTCCACTTCACTACTTAACCAAAAGATTGAAAGAGAATCGTTTCACCACATAAAACATCCAGAGTATTAATCCTGATTATTAAACCTTAAGCTAATTTATGGAATCCAACACTGTCTTTATTGAAAACCAGAATAAATACATGATGACAATAAATGACCAATATTTGTATCACTCATGTAATGGTTTATTCATGTATAATTTGATCATTTATTCAACTTACCCGAGATGGAACACCTTGACAACCCTAACCTGAGTCACGTTGAGCTACTGAGGCACTTTTTGACCCATTATAGAATTATTTTAAATATTTCAGATGATAGGAGAACTGAAAAAGTACACTTTACTTTTAAAATGAGCACTTATTTCGGAAATAATACACTTTAATAGAATATAGTGTTAACTGAATGTAATGTTTTCAGACAAGTGCATGTTAATTGCAATTAAATGAAAATGTATTATAGTTTAATTCCTATTAATAGCAATTAATTGATGTTAAAGTGCTTTTTTGACCCACTTAAGTAGGACTTAAGTATGTAATGGTGCGTTCAAGTCATGTCGAAAATATGAGTGGGAAGCTCGGGATTTTCTTGAAGCCCCGATCTGTGAGTTGGGGGCATGTCAATGAGAAACATGGCGAAATACCACAACAATTAAAGGTATTTAGCGGAGACATTGTCAGAATTTTCTATTTACAACGAAGTAAGATAACTACCTGCACAAAATATGATAGTGTTGTCATATAACAATATGTAGCCATAAAGTTTACAACGGATTTATGAATGAATTCAAAGCATAAAAAAGCAAAACACACCTGATGCAGTTCTATGTTCTTCATTTTCTAGATGTAGAAGTGCTGTATTTTTTTTTTTAAAGTAATATTTATGGGCTTTTTGTACCTTTATTGAGAAAGAACAGTAGATAGCAGACAGGAAAGCATTGGGCAGAGAGAGGGGGGTTTATTAGTTGTATATCATTTCTCTGTGCTTAAAAAACCAAAGTAAAAAAAAAATGCTGCCCAAAGTTCCCCTGGTACTTGTGCAAGGTCACCCCACTGCTTCAGGCAACACTGTATTTTTAGCATATGACACTGAACACTAAATAAAAAATAAATGCTAGTTTGTGTTCAGTGTCAAAAATATGGTTGCTCGACAAAAATAGCAGGGGACTGACAAAAATGTGTCCATAAGAGTGTGTAGTAAATAACCATAAACTTGGAAGGACAAAGAGGTTGACTAAGACAGTATTCAGTTATTCATGAGCAGACCATCAGGCCACATGCAGGATATGCTTAAAAAGGTCAACAATTTTTGCTCCTCCTCCAATGCGAACTTGAGAACAAGAAAAAACCTCAAGCAGGAAGTTTACAGCTCGGTTCATAAGTTTGAAATGATGTGAAAAGTGAACAAAGACAGATAAGAGACATCAATCAGACACATTCACTCCACTTATTTGAGAAGCTAAACACAACAAATGATACAAGTGAAATGTAAAGCTGTTAAATCTGTTGGCTGCATTTGAAACGGCAGGTGTTTTATGAGTTTTGTGTTTGTATAACATAAAGAGGAAGAGGAACTTGCTTGAGAAAACAACACAATGGAATTAAGTTGAGTAATTCAAATGAGACTATTTTATTTTTTTTATTTTTTTGTGCTACTATTGTTCTGCTGTTTTCTATGTTTGAGATCAGGTGACTTCCTCTGTCTATATGTCCATTTGTGCAGCACGCTACTGAAAAGAAGTAGCAGCATACTTTTAAAAATAAATTCTCTTTTTAAATACATGTGCTATTGAATGTACTGACAAGCATTTATGATCAAATACAAATATACTTATATATATATATATATATATATACTTAATATGCATTTATTTATAATAATTTATGGCATGCATTAATGTAAAAAAGTACAAATTAGATAAAATAAAAATATATTTACTTTAAATAGTTAACATTATAATCAAGTACTTTACATATGCTTTACTATTTTTGGCAACATATCAAAATAAGTGTATTAAAGCATGACAAAGATTTATCAAAGCATGATTTAAAATGTATTAATCTGCCATTGTTGGTGCACCTTGAGTGCGTTCACAATTTTCACAAATGAAAATTGGCCCAAGCTTTACTCACCCTCAAGCCATCCACTATATGACTTTCTTCTTTCTGATGAACATAATCTGAGATATTTTAATAAATATCCTGACGCATCCAAGCTTGAATATGGGTGAATATGGGTCATAAGTATGAGCTGAAGAAAGTCCAACCATCATAAACGTACTCCACACGGCTCTGGGAGGTTAATACAGACCTTCTGAAGCGAAGTGATGCATTTGTGTAAAAAAAAAGATCCATATTTAACAAGTTATGAGGTAAAATATCTAGCATCCGCCAGACCGCCTTCCATATATACGCTACGGAGAGAGTGTAAATCTCTTGCAGTTCAAAAAGCTAACGATAACTCAACCGTCGTCCCTATTCAACCTACGGAAAAATTGTAACTGACGCGACGCCAGTTTACACTATCTTCGTAACTTGAATATGGAAGGCGGTCTGGAGGAAGCTAGATATTTTACTTTCATAACTTGTTAAATATGAGGATTTTTTTTTTTTTTTACACACACAAACGCATCGCTTCACTTCAGAATGCCTTTATTAACTCACGGAGCCGTGTGGAGTACGTTTATGATGGATGGATGTGGATGGAAGCACTTTCTTCAGCTCGTACTCATGACTCATGTGCACTGCCATTATAAAGCTCAGATGTGTCAGGATATTTATTAAAATATCTCCGATTGTGTTCATCAGAAAGAAGAAACTCATATACACCTAGGATGGCTTGAGGGTGAGGAAAGCTAATTTTCATTTGAAAGTGAACTAATCCTTTAAGAAGTCATGAAAGTGTAAACTTAAGTACACTTCAACGGCCTTTTATTTTATTAATATTACTTTATTTTAAAGTACGTTTTTCAAGATTGTAACTATATGTGCACATTCAATACAATTAAGTGCACTTAATTTATAACAGGGGTGAACAGTATATGTTCCTGTATTATTAACAACTCCCAAAAAAGACTCCCCTTGGTGCAGTCTGGCGATGATAATCAAAGCAAATATTTGTATATTTTCTACAAATGCAATTCTTTTTTATTATGGGCAGGCCTAATTATAGGTAATTAGCATTATATGAAAACAGTAGTGGTCTGTGGTATGTCCTCACTTATGTGTGTGTGTGTCTATGGTTAAGATGTCTACAGAAATGGGGCTTATTGCCCAAGTAGGCAGGAAGAACAACTGTTCTAATGAAAGAACAGAGACACACTCTCACAAGAAAAGATAGAGTAAGAAGCCTTACTCCATCACTACATCCATTATACTTCTGTTACACTGTCCACTCTGTCCATACCAATGTCTTTGCACCTGCGCCTGCTTCAGAGCCTTTCACCATCCTTCTTCTCCTACTTTACATTCTCCTCTCATCTCACTATTAAATAAAACTAATATAAACTTAGACTATCACTCTTTTGAAAGAAACATTTTGAGTTCCGCAATGAACCTTTCAGCAATCAGTTCTTAAAAGAAGTTTTGAAGAACATTTGAATAATCTAAAGAACCCTTTTACACTATAAAGAAGCTTTTGTTGAATGGAGACGTTCATGGATGTTAAAGAACCATCAACGTCAATTAAGAAACCGTATTTTTAAGAGTATTTGTCAATCATACATTAGAAAAGAAATCATCTGCCCTTTTATTTGATTTATTTTTTATGTTAATGCATGTGGTAATATTGGTAAACAAGCTCGTTTAAGCCTGCCTTAGAAATGGAAGATAAAAAGAGTTCTTATCAGAAGTATCATCTTCAATGTTGTGATTTTTTCAGTTGCATCTCTTTGGTCAAAAACTGTAAAAGCACATGTCATTTACCTACTGAAAATGTAAGACATGAGGCATCAGGAGTGCATTTACAAATTCTTAGCTTATGAATATTAATTAGGCCATGCAGACATTGCTTGATATGACCTTCCTAGAGTGCCCATTCGCTTTGACTAATTAATATTAATGAGCTAGAGGTAAGCTGAGCCCTGGGCTCATTCTTCTAATACCAATATCATTTGAAATGTCCATCAGTCAGCTAGATGCATGTTTCATTTATTTGCTTTTTCCTAGGAGTTTACATAGTGTCTGCTAAATTATGCAATACTTAATAAAACAATTTACACAATAAACATTAAAAATGGGTTTAACTCTTCATCTGGAAAGCATCTAAGCATTTGATTAACATCTTAAACTCTGAATCAGAAACTTCTTGAAAACATTTCCTAAATGTGAGTTTTAAATCTCACCAGCCTCTCTTCGCAATACAACCCTTTTTAGTGGCTTTTTAAGAAGATCCATTCATATTGGATCTAATTTGAAAGCATAACAACTGAATGTTTAAGAAACATCAGTCAATCAAGCAGACATGTATATGAATGCATATTTTTCATATGAAATATAACTTCATAGAATGGTGGTCATTCAATGCTTCTATGAATATAAAGGACCAATATAATCAAGGTTGAAATTAAGAAGATGATGAAAGTTACTTAAATGCAAAATATTTTGGTTATACCTTATTTTAATGCGTGCCTATTACTGTGTAGTTATACATATAAGTACTGACTAATATTAATTAGGTACATGTACTTACTATAGGGTTAGTTATATGTAATTATGCCTAATTTATGGTTATTACTATAGAAAATGCACGTAACTTGTAACAAGGAAACAGTAAAATAAAGTGTTACCCACTTACATTGTACTTAAATAAGTACTGACTAATATTAATTAACTACATGCACTTATAGAGTTACGGTCAGGGTTTGGTTTAGGTTCGTTACTTGTAATAATGCACAATTTACTGTTATTACTATAGAAAATGCACGTAAATTGTAACATGGACACATTAAAATAAAGTGTTACCCACTTTAATCTAAGGTGATGTAGTTATATTCTACTTAAATAAGTACTGACTAAAATTAATTAACTACATGCACTTATAGAGTTACGGTTAGGGTTTGGTTTAGGTTAGTTACTTGTAATTATCCACAATTTACTGTTATTACTATAGAAAATGCACGTAAATTGTAACAAGGACACATTAAAATAAATAATGTAAAATAATAAAAATAAAATAAAAAATTAAAATAAAAAAAAATAAAAAATAAAAAAAATAAAATAAAATAAATAATGTGTCCTTGTTACCCACTTTAATCTAAGGTGATGTAGTTATATGTAGTTATATTGTACTTAAATAAGTACTGACTAATATTAATTAACTACATGCACTTATAGTGTTACGGTTAGGGTTTGGTTTCTGTTCATTACTTGTAATAATGCACAATTTACTGTTACTATAGTACGTACATGTAGTAGCATGTAAATCGTCACCTTAAAATAAACTGTTACCAAAGTCACATTTTTGGGCATTTTTGCTTTTGAGAAAACGGTTGAAGAAAGACGGGAAGCAATAGGAAGTGGGATCGGGTGTTGCAATATAAGATGCAGCTCTGTTCATAAGGCTATGGTTCTGATAAAATGTAAAATGTTTTATATATTGAATAATGTGAATCATGAATATGTAACATGTTGCTTTTGACCAGAGTGATTTTCTGAAAGCAAAATGCAGATGGTGAAAGGTGAACACTAGTCAATTAGATTACCGCTTGCATGTTAGTCTTAGCCATAGTCTATTTTCATGGTCTTGCACAGTCAGACTGTCTATTATTGAAGTCACAATGGAATCAAAATTGACTGTTCTTATCATTGTTTTTATGGAATATTGCAGTATTTGTTATAAATGATTTATTTGTGCATAATTTGTGCGTCATAATTTGGGATCAAAATATCTTCCCCTCCCTCTTGCAGCAACATCACTTCTCCTCTCTGACGATGTGTTTACTTGCGTGAGGGCGGGACAAGCTGTCACTCACATGAGATTCACCAATAGCAAACCCCAAAAGTACAATCAATTCATGTCCTAAATTTTTTCTTGTCCAAGAAGAAATTTCACCTGGATATATACATTAGAATAGGGAAAAATGACTATCACAAATTCCCCTTCCATGCCAACTATAGCTTTGTTAGAACAACCCGATCTCATAAGATCGGGACGTCCTGATCAAGTTTTTTTGTGCCCCAGATCCGACCAGAGTTATTGAATATTGAATTATCCAAAGTATACAGGGATGTTCAGAGTTTCTCAGGGGCAAAAAGAGGCTTTGTGATTTGTGAGAACACAACTATTTATAATGACATGGGTTTTAAACAAGTATTACAACATAAACATGCAATATGAGGACATTTTACAAGTCCTCATTTTTAAAATAGCTTTAAAGACATACTAAACATTATTAAAAATGTAAAAATGCAGAATGTTTTCTGTGATGGGTAGGTTTAGGACTAGGGTTAATGTAGGAGGGGAGAATTTACAGTTTGTACTGTATAAAAGCCATTACACCTATGGAATGTCCTCACTAAGATAGCAAAACAAACCTCTGTGTGTGTGTGTGTGTGTGTGTGTGTATCAGTACAGATTTTAGTTCTTTTTTTGCAACTTATCATGCTTGAGTGGTTTCATAGCACTTGAATGAATGATAGCGTGATCATCTACAGTAGCGCAGACAAAGGATGGCAGAAAAAACCCTGGATGTTTATATTTAGGCCAATACATCCCAGACATTGTGGGATATTTTTGTGGTTCTCAAATGCTAATGCTATCTGTCTCCCTTACTATAGCTCTTAGGATATATAGAGCATTAGGACATGCATCTACATCAACATAGCTTCCCATCATTTGGGTCAAAGCATTTAATATTTAAGTGTTCCATTTTAACATTACGCTATTTTTAGCTTCACTTGCAAGTTAGAGCAGGGCAGTGAAAGTGTAATGGAATAAAAGAAAAATTACAGCTTTCTTTACTAGTTGTTCATTACGTTTTTATTTTCATATTTAACATTTTTTCTACGTTTCTTTGCTCTTTTTTGATGGTGATATTTCACACAGCAGTTGGTGTACGTGGCATTAAAGCTCTGAGTTTCCCACAGACACTCACAGCACTTTCATTGATTTTCGGTTCTTTGCACCAAGGAAACGCTAAGATACACATACTAATGTTGAATGCTGTTTTTTTCCTTGCATCATTGTCATTCGCTTGAGAAATCCTATATTTCTTCATGCATGCAGTGCATGTTTCATGTTTTTAAACATATATGCAGAAATTAGTTCAGTCTGTGTCATGGCAACATGATCTCATGGTATATTTGAAGACTTCAGATGCAAAAGCCTGGAAGTGCTCTCTGACATTTTCAACTAAATTTGAGCATTTTTATCAAGCTTGTATGTTTATGTTCAGTTATTTCACTTTAATGGCAATGAAAAGGAAAATTCATTTCCATAAAACTGAAATTACTGAACATAAACATTTGAGCTTGATAAAAATGCTCATTTTCAGACGGCACTTACAGTCTTCATTTGGATGCATTTCAACACACGTGCATCTGATATACGAGTAATTTAATTCATGGAATTTTTCAGGTGATTCTACTGTGTTTTCAATCACATTTATTTAACAAAGTTGACTCATTTACTTAGCAATTATAACATTTCTTTCTGTTCTGTGTGACTTCTGGTGCCAGATCGTTTGAAAGACTGCATCATTTTAAACAAGACAACACTATCAATTTGGAAATTGTATTTTTTGAATATTTTTTGCCAGACATCATCGTATGTACTACTTTGGTACAGTATTTTTGGTGGGATAATTTCATAAGCTATTGTGATTACACTTCATTTGTTACATTTTTCTTTATATTTTTCACTTAGGGTTAGGTTTAGCTATATAATGGTGTATTGCAACAAAAATGATTGTCATTGTACATTGAAAAGTGGATTTGCTTAGGTTTGGGGTTAAGGATATGGGATCTAAAATATCTTTAAAACTGCTAAAATGTATATATTTATGATACATATCGATATTGGTAATGTACAAAATGTACAAAAAAGTATGCATTAATGTATTAAATATGCATTATATGTCCGTATAACTCATAAACAAAGAGACCGGACTGAATATGCATACACATCTGTATGCTACACATTCACTAACAAAGGCCTCTGTATCCGAGCATCACAAAGCGGTAAAAGACATGACCAGCTTCCACAGCACAACTGTAAGCACTGAAAGCAAAAAAATGGCAGTACTGGTCCAAGAGCAATATTATAAAAAAAACTTAAGTCAACAATTACAGTGATAAATTCTGACATTTATAACCTTCATAGGTTCTCAGTACCAAAATGATGCTCTTGTGAAAAAGAAGTGTGCTTAACTGTATTGAATATACTTCAAGTGTACTTTAAATCTATTTTTAAAATACTGGTCTTGCTGATAATATAATATTAATGAAATAAAAGGCCACTTAAGTGTACGTAAACAGAGTACACTTTCATGAATGTTTCTTAAGTACACTTTTAAAAATGCACTTTGTAATATTGTCAAATTAAAATACATTTTAAATAATTATTTTATATTTTATCACGCTTTAAAGAAGCACACTTATTTTGATGTGTCGACTAACATAGTAAAGCACGTGTAAAGTTCTTAATAAAAATTTTAACTACTGTGTGATATTTGATATTACACTTTAAGATAATATTTTAAACGTCGTAACATCATAACAAATGTGCGATTACAAACACATGATACACAAGTTATAATATTAAAATATATTTTAGTTTGCCACAAATGCGTCAGTACATTCAGCAGTTCACTTTAACCATATTTTAAAGACAATAGAAGTAATTATGAAATTGCATATAAAGATGTACTTAAGTGGCTAAACTAATTACGTTTAATATAAATTTAAACTCTAATACGTTTTCATTTAATAATAACAAAATGCAATTCCATATTAATATATTGGAAGCTACTGAAGATTATTTACAAGTAATGATTCCAAACAGTCACACCTTCATGCAAAAAACAATCAAATGAAGCCAACAAGCACATGTGTTATTGTAGCACCTGATAAGACAGAGGAAGAGAAAGGACTGCATTGCTAACATCACCCCATCACAGCCTAATAAATGTGACAAGGTGCAAGATGCCATTGTGCAATTCTCCACATTAACGTCAGCTGCACAGAGTCAAGTGCTGCCATGAAAAGCCATGCAGTCGTACCCTTTGTTGTACATGCTTACATAAGATTTCCGATCTTCCTATTCTTTTATCGCTTTGTATTCCACTCCCTCCATTCTCATCTATTATCAACGTATCCCCAGAGAACAACCCTTCCCCCCATCCTACCAAACAAATGAGAAAGAGATTGATAGAGACACTACAGTGCATCTTGCATTTTCCTTGCCACCTTGAACACCATCATCAGCAGAGGTTGCGGAAATAACTCATCTCTGCAAACTTCCCAGTCCTCCTTTTAATGAATCCACACAAAACAAAACGTGTGAAAAATCCTTACCTTTTTCAATCTGTCTTTCTCATTCTGTCATATTCTTTACCTCCGTAATCTCTAGTCTATCATCTAGTGCACATCCTCAGCAAAGACCTGCAGTGGCTCGCCGTCTCTGTCGGAACAGCGGTCCGCGCGTGTGTGCGCGCATGTGCATGTATTCGAATACGAGCCAGCAATGACATGCAGACGTGTGAAGCTAGCAGAGCACAGTTTCAACCTCAGACATCACTTCCTCTGCTTCACAATGTGTTTCCCTTTTCAGTGTTGACACATCCTCTTCTCTGTCTCTCTCTGTTACTTGTATCCTTCACACAAAACACACATGCAAACGCAGATGTACACGCTTAAAAATAAGGGTTATTTATTGGAATCTGGGGTTCCATAAAGAACCTTTAATTTAACATTCATGCAGCCTTGCACAAAAAGGTCTTTCCAGTGGGAAAAGCTTCTTTAGATTGTTAAAATATTCTTCACACTAAGAAAAAATGGGTTCCGAAAGGCTCCAAAATGGTTCTTCTATGGCATCGCTGTGAAACGTTTATTTTTAAGGATGTATGACGGGATGTGCAGTTTTGAAAGAACGGTCAAAACAAAAACAAAAAATGGTTCTTACCTCCCAGTTTTCATCTCAATTCCACATACACGTTTTAATTCATGCTAGCATTTGTGTGATCTCTCTCCCCCAGTGAAGGCTGTTTTTTTCACCCAAATATGTCAATGCAGAAATGCAAGATCCACCCTTGACAGCTTGCCCTGAGAAGCTCACTATCCCTCCATCGTGCTGTTCTTACAGGGGCAGGTTGGATTGCTCTCCGTCTTTTTCTGCCCCTCTCTAGCATGCTGCCTTTAATACCCATTCACGTCAAACTAAAGCCGACCCCTTCCTCCACCCCGCATACGCTACTGCTCTCCACCCCCTCCTGTGTTTTCTCTCCTTCACCCTCTTGCTTGGATCTCTCTTGCCCTCTGGCTCCTCAGCCTCCTCCTCAATGTAGCTACAGTAATCCTTTTTCTAGACTAATGGATGGATGATTAAAGAGACTAGATTAGTATGGAGTAGAAATGATTCTTCTTCTCTTAAGTAAAGGTTCCAAAATGCTGCTTTTGCAACGATGCAATAAAAACGACCAATTTTGAGTTACTCAGGAAAAAAGCTGTTGAAATTTAAAGAACATTTTAATCTTTTTCCACCATACAGAAGCTTTTTTGAACTGTAAACGTGGTTGTTAAAGGTTTTCATGCAACCATCAATGTCAACCTTGATTTTCAAGAGTGTGCACAATTAGAAGTTTTTTTGTGCTTGTGTGTGTGTGTGTGTGTGTGTGTGTGCGCATGCATAACCCTAAGCACTTCTGACTCATATCAACACATACATACGCAATCGTTCACTTGTGATGTGATATAATGACTAGCACTCTCCTCGAGATTCATTATTACAGCAAGAGGACTCTACTATGGCGGGCCATCTGGCAGCAGAATGTGGGGTGACCCTCCCTGATACTAACCGAACACCACGGAAGTAGGGGAGGAGTGATTTGGGGGGTAGTTGATGTGTCACACACACACACACACACACACACACACACACACACACACACACACACACACTCACTCACAATGCCTTTTTGTTTGATTCCCAAAAGATAATATTACTGTAAGTAAGGTGAGGATGAGTTGTTGTTGGTTCAAAATATCTATCAGAAAGGTGTGTTATTTTTATAGATTATGTAAATTAAATTTGTATACATTTTCTTATTTAAACCTTGCAGATGAACGAACAACAATCAGAGCTCTTCTGGAGCGGTGCTCTCATCCTTGAAGGGTGAGTTCACCAAAAAATGAAAATTCTGTCCTGAATTACTCGCCCTCACGTCATTCCACACCCATAATCTTTGGAGCACAAATAAAGATATTTTTTTATAAAATCATATGGTTGGCAGCAAGGAAATTAACACTTTCAGATGCCCAGAAGGGTACTAAAATGTATATTAAAATGGGCAATGTGAGTACAGTGGTTCAACCTTAATATTATAAAGCGACGAGAATACTTTTTGTGCACCGAAAAACACAAAATAACGACTTTTCAATAATATCTAGTGATGGGTGATTTCCAAACACTGCTTCAAAGCTTTACGAATCATTTGTTTCGAATCAGTGGTTCGGTTTGCGTATCAAACTGTCAAAGTCACGTGACCTATTGAAATTTTGAATAAGTTATGACGTAATGAAGCCTCGTTTACTGAAATCATGTGACTTTGTCGCTCCGAACCACTGAAGCTGAAATAAAATTGCATAAATATTAGATGGGAAAACTAACTGCAATATTTTTAAGTTGAAGTACTAAAATTACTCAAACTAAAACTGAAATAAAAATAAATTCAAGATATAAATAATTGATAAAAATGACAAAAGCACACAAAATGACCAAAACGTAATTAGAATGAAAACTGAAAATATAAAAATGAAAGCTAATATGTTCAAGAAGAAACATGTTCACATTTTAGCATCTCTGGTTCCATCACCCAGACAGTTTTTTTTATATATTATTATTATTATTTATTAATGTTTTTTTGGTTAAATGTCTGAAATAAGGTCTGTGGTTAACACAAAGTCAAGATATTTCCACATTTTATTTTATTACATAAAATGCACCAGTTATTGCATCTTGCATCATATTGCATTTTTAAAGCTTTCACTTGTCTTGAAAAGTGTTAAACACCATCAGCCAAACAGATAAACTCATCTATTCACTAGTTTGCTTTTACAGCCTTGTTGTGTTAATAACCGTGCTCTTGCAATCCATTCTAACTCTAGCTATCAAGGAAAAAGTTTTCAAATAAAAGACTGAGAGATTTGTTGAAGCTTAATGGTGGTGATGTTGAAGTCATGTGATCATGGTGTAGCCTACATTTAGCTTTTTACTTCTGGCGACTGTCTTTAGGTCAATCAGTGTTCATTTGTGAATGGTAGCTATAAATGATGATCAAAATGTTTAAAGAAGGGTTTTTTCTACAAATTTCTTGCAAGGATTCTTTCTCGTCCTGTTTAACTTTGTTTTAGGTGTGGCTTCAGGCCACAGCGATAATAATCAATAAAATTGGGAGGTAACAAAATATTTTAAAAATGAATAACAAACTGTATAAAGGGGATATAGTGGTGTCCCTGGTTCAGTCCTTCGTTTACACAGTCATTACATGGTCATCTAGTGGATATTGTTGGTACTGCTGCAGTTTTGAGGATTACATTATTGCAAGATGCTAGTGGCCCTAATAATGCTTTAAACTGTAAATTTGGACAATTTTGTCAGCATTTATATAACAGCAGTTCTTTATTTTGATGATATGCTCCCATACAGACACAATGTGTAAAGGTCTTGATAATTAACACTTTGTGATCTTTCATATCATCTACCTAAACATCAAGGAGGACTGGGTCATTCCACATTAACCACAGGTCCCTGGATTAAACGTTTTGTTTTGGGTATTTTTTTTCCTGGTTTAGAAATGACAAGCCAAATAAATAAGCTCATTGATCTATATTTTTTATCAAAATTATTCAGGTATTATTTATTTGGAACAAAAGTAGAAGCCTAAAAAGAAAGAAAAGACTGCAGCTTCATTAATTTGATTGTGTACATCTACCATACGCAGGTGTACATTGCCCTCCATTAGTACTGGCACACTTGGTAAATATGTGCAAAGAAAAAAAATGCCATTTATCTATTTAGTCTTGCATCCATAGATGAACTACATTTACATTTAATCATTTAGCAAATGCTTTTATCCAAAGCAACTTACAACTTTTCCAAAATGTCCAAAATCTGTTGAAATTTATTTGACTAAAATTCTAACTCAAGTATTTTCACATTCATATTGTAGATTCTTAAGTACCTGAGTGATCATAAACACGTGTGGAAAGTCATGATTTATGTTTTACTGGGGAATAAATATAAGGTGACAAACAGGCCAAATTCCAATGCTTATGAATCACTATGGCAAAGATCTTATTTGGAAAGGTTGCCATAAAAATCTTTTGCTGTTCAATTCATTAAATCTTAAGTGCTTATTGTTAACTAAATGTTACTATGACTTTCAATGGGACTTAACTGTTTTATTAGGCAAGACCAAAGAAGTGCTTTCCATAAATAAATAAATGCATATGCATAACATACGACAAGAGGAAGATATAACCATACAGAAAAGTACGTCATTCTCACTATTAAGTATGATCCATCTTTGATGTTGCAGGGCTGCTTTTCTTCCAAAGGCCCTGGACAAGTTGTTAGGATACAAGAAACAGATATTAAATCAACACATGACTGCCTTTGCCAGGAAGCTTAAAATGGGACATGGCTGGATCAGCCGGCAAGACAACGATCCAAAGCACACCTTAAGAAAAAACAAGCATGAAGGTTTCAGACTCTTGTTATGTGTTCATCAACATTTTTACATATTATTGACGAAGACTCGGAGCTGCTATCTAAAAAGGGGTTGCCGTGTTTTCTGTGAATTCTGGGCCGAGAGCGGTTTTAGCATCCGAAAGTTGGGAACGGCAATGTAGAATTTCCCGCACGAATCCAGATGGATGGACATCAACTTAAAGGGTTAGTTTACCTAAAAATGAAAATTCTGTCAGTAATTACTCACCCTGATGTCAATCCAAACCCGTAAGACCTTCGTTCATCTTTGGAACACAAATAAAGATTTTTCTTGATGAAACCCGAGAGGTATCTGACTCGTCCATGAACAGCAATTTAACCACCTCTTTCAAGGTCCAGAAAGGTAGTGAAGATATTGTTAAAATAGCCCGCGTGACTGCAGTGCATGAAAACAAAACAAAAATAACTATTCAACATTTATTTTTTTACACTGTTTATGTTCAGCGCTTCCAGGTTCTACATCAGAACGTGGGCTCAGTATCGGCTGATGCGGTTCACGTGAGCGTGCGTGTGATGCTGGCGCTGGAGCCGGACAATAATGAATCGGTGTTCGACATAAACACGGAAGCACTGAACTGCGTTCACTTTGTCATCTGCATGCAAGACTGACAGGATAGAGAAGAAACTGTTGAATAAAGATTTCATTTTTGTTTTGTTTTTGCACACAAAAAGTATTCTCTGTCAGATTCTGTAGTCACGTTGAATATTTTAACGATGTCTTTAGTACCTTTCTGGACATTGAAAGTGGTGGTTAAATTGCTGTCTATGGACAAGTCAGATCAAAAATATCTAATTTTGTGTTCGGAACGAAGGTCTTATGGGTGTGGAACAACATGAGGGTGAGAAATTAATGACAGAATTTTTAATTTCAGGTAAACTAATTCTTTAAATTCAGAGATATTGAGTTTAGAGAACCACAATTTTATCATGGAAATCACTTGATCCATGTTTTGGTAGTGAAGAGAATATTCTTCAAGAGAAATTAGGCTGTTTACACTCAGGAATGGGGAATTACTTGAGGCTGACATTGATTATCAGGCATTTTTTCCCCCAAGAATTTTATAGCATCCACTCCAATAGGGCTGATAAGGAAAAACTCAAAAGGGAGAAGCATCGAAAGGCCTGATCATGAAGCTGAATTCAACTTTTTAATTTTTAATCAGATTATCTTCTATATCGGGCTGTATGAGAGTGGATAAGAGATTATCCCAAAAGTTTTGAGAGAGCGGGCATTCTATGCCGGGTTTGAAGCCGTTGTCGAGACGGGACAGCAGTAGTTCGTAATGTTAACATCCGGGTAAACTTGTTGCAGAACTGTCTGGCGGAGGAGAACGAGACAGTTCTTTCTCTAGAATTCGCACAGGGGGGTGTTTAGGTTATTGGGGGCCCTGAGCAAATCTCCGGGAGCGGGCCGGTCCCACTCACCCATGCCAAAGCGACACCCCATAAGCATCAGCACACAGCACACTCGCACAACTGATTTAAGCTACTCTTAATTCAGACCATTCTGAAAGAATGCTTGTATGTTTTCAACATCCCAATTTATTATAAGCAACACCACACTTTAAAAGCCAATGACACTTACAGCTGGGGAGACTGGACTGATTTTCTACTGTTTAGTGTCAATCAACATCTCACTCAGCCAGCTAGGATCGACATTTAGCCTTAGATGTTATATGAATATGGTCCCCGGATCATAGGTTTTATCAGCTGGCAATTTTCAATGCACACTTAAGAGTGCAAGTTGCAACTATTATGAACAATGGAAAGATGAGGCTTATCAGTATGTTACAATATCACCCTTTTTGGACTTATTTTTTCTGTTTTGTACCATTTCCTGTCAGTCTGTCATCATAGTTATGTATTTCGATTCACAAGCTTGCAATTCAATTCAATATCAGTTATTTTGGATATACTGTAGGCCAGGGGTGGCCAACGTAGCTTGTTCAGGTGTGTTTGATTAGTGTTGGAGCAAAAATTTGCAGGATTGTGGCTCTCCAGGACCGACGTTGGCCACCCCTGCTGTAGGCTATATCAGCTACAGTGCATGGCGAATTTTCTCAAGAAAACAAAATAACAAATAATGCTGTAACATTTACATGAGAATCAGTTGGTTCTACATTAATATTGGTTGAAATAAGGTTGAAATGAACTGATTAGTATTTTTATAATAATAAAGTTATAATATAAGCTTTTACTACTTTAAAAGTTATTTCTACTCCAATTCATTTTTTGATATATAAACAATTTAAATGGTGGTTGTCGACTTGATGGATTTATTCAAACACGCATTATATAAAGCACATTTTAAGAAGTATAATTAAATGTAATATGGTGCATATATTTAGCTAAATGCATCTATATAGAATTAATGTTTCTAGCTGACTAACGGGTTTTTCATTTAATATGTTTGTTCTGAGGTAAATTGTTACATTTGTTTGTTTACAAGCATTTTTATTAATGTCGTTCCGCGGTTGAAATACTGATTGATATATGGATATGGATTATATGGATTTTCGGTAAGTTGTACTGTATCTGGGAATCTGCTGACTTCAACTGGGGACATCGTTGGGCGGTGGAAGGAATACTTGGGGATCTCCTCAATCCCACAGACACGTCTTCCACTGAGGAAGCAGAGGCCGAGGGCTCAGAGGTGGGCTCACCCATCACCCAAGCTGAGGTCACTGAGGTAGTTGGAAAGCTCCTTGGTGGCAAGGCAGCGGGGGTGGATGAGATACGCCCTGAGTACCTCAAGTCTCTGGATGCTGTGGGGCTGTCTTGGCTGACACGCCTCTGCAGCATCGCGTGGCGGTTGGGGACAGTGCCTCTGGACTGGCAGAACGGGGTGGTGGTCCCTCTTTTTAAGAAGGGGGACCGGAGGGTGTGTTCCAACTACAGAGGGATCACACTCCTCAGCCTCCCCGGGAGGGTACTGGAGAGGAGAATAAGGCCGATAGTCGAACCTCCGATTCAGGAGGAACAATGCGGTTTTCGTCCCAGTCGTGGAACACTGGACCAGCTCTATACCCTGTCTAGGGTGCTGAAGGGTTCATGGGAGTTTGCCCAACCAGTCCACATGTGTTTTGTGGATCTGGAGAAGGCATTTGACCGTGTCCCTCGTGGCACCCTGTGGGGGATGCTCCGGGAGTATGTCCGGGGCCCTTTGCTAAGGGCTGTCCGATCCCTGTATGACCGGAGCAGGAGCTTGGTTCGCATTGCCGGCAGTAAGTCAGACCTGTTCCCGGTGCATGTTGGACTCTGGCAGGGCTGCCCTTTATCACCGGTCCTGTTCATAGTCTTTATGGACAGGATTTCTAGGTGCAGTCAGGGGCCGGAGGGTGTCTGGTTTGGGGACCACAGGATCTCATCCCTGCTTTTTGCGGATGATGTTGTCCTGTTGGCTCCATCGGGCCAGGACCTCCAGTGTGCACTGGGACGGTTTGCAGCCGAGTGTGAGGCGGCTGGGATGAGGATCAGCACCTCTAAGTCTGAGACCATGGTTCTCAGGCGGAAAAGGGTGGCTTGTCCTCTTCAGGTTGGTGGAGAGCTCCTGCCTCAAGTGGAGGAGTTTAAGTATCTTGGGGTTTTGTTCACGAGTGAGGGAAGGAAGGAGCGTGAGGTTGACAGACGGATCAGTGCAGCTTCTGCAGTAATGCGGTCGATGTACTGGTCTGTCATGGTGAAGAAGGAGCTGAGCTGCAAGGCGAAGCTCTCGATTTACCGGTCAATCTACGCTCCTACTCTCACCTATGGTCATGACCGAAAGAATGAGATCCCGGATACAGGCGGCCAAAATGAGCTTTCTCCACAGGGTGGCAGGGCGCTCCCTTAGAGATAGGGTGAGGAGCTCTGTCACTCTGGAGGAGCTCAAAGTAGATCCGTTGCTCCTTCACATCGAAAGGAGTCAGCTGAGGTGGCTTGGGCATCTGTTTCGGATGCCTCCCGGACGCCTCCCCACCGGAAGAAGGCCCCGGGGAAGACCTAGGACATGCCGGAGAGACTATGTCTCTCGGCTGGCCTGGGAACACCTCAGTGTCCCCCCAGAAGAGCTGGAGGAAGTGTCTGGGGAGAGGGAAGTCTGGGAATCTCTGCTCAAACTGCTGCCCCCGCGACCCGGCCCTGAATAAGCGGTGGAAAATGAATGAATGAATGAATGAATGTACTGTATCTTTTAACATACCTTTAGATGTTCATTCATGTTTATTTCGCACTGTAACTGGTATTAAAGCAGAGGAGATGATAAGTTTACATGCGCTTCACGCTGCCGCTTCTCTCGAACTCAGAGGAATTATAGCGCGAGCTATCAAGTTTGTAAATTATTTTTCTGACTAAAGCTAGACTCTGGATGAAGTAGAAAAGAACAAAAGAGAGTCTCATGTAATTTTGATACAACAACATTTATTATGTCACTGAAAGATTTCTACAGACCTGCACATTAAAAGGTAGTTGCATGAGAAAAATACATTCAATTATCACCAAGGAAAAAAAATCATTTTTTGTATTACAGAACAAACAATGTTTCAGTGTGCAACACGACAAATTTACTTAAATGTAAAATGCATTCTCAGATATTCCTGTACATATAAAAACAAAACATTCAGCATAACAACAGGATATTTGAAAAAATCATATCCATTAATATGCATACAATACATGAGTTGCATGCCTAATGTCACATAGTCAGATTTCCCTGACTAATATTGACAATTTCTCACATCATTGGAAGAATTTTGGAAACCTCATTTTAACAACAACTGCTACAACATATATCGAAAAAGAGAGAGAGAACATGGATATTCCCAAATGCGAAATATAGACATAGTGTTTGGCATCTCACAGCAACTGATGCAGAATTTATTTTTAAAAAAAGGGATGTTTTACATATTTTGAAGATAGAACCACAAGAACTACTTGTAATCATAATTCAATTAAGTTATATATATATATATATATATATATATATATATAATTTCTTATATAATATATATATATATATATATATATATATAAAATCTTGTTTATGCACAATATGCATGGTGTGAATGGTAGGCCTTTCAATGTAATTCTATATGACTTCCTTTATTTATCATTGTTCATCGTTCTTTTTTTTTATGACAAGCTACATTCAACATGGATGACGAAGATTTTGATGCACCAATTATAGCTGTAATATCTATGATTATCTTTTATTGCAGTTAACTTAATTGGGAACGAATTAATCTCCCCATTTTAATTTCATAAATTCAAAGATTTAAAGAACATAACAGCTGGTTGCATAATATCAACTACATTTCAGCCACAAACACACACACTATATCTATGCCACCTTATGTTTACTCTTCATTTAGGTCATGATAAATGACAGAAATCCCCCCCTTTCTCTTTCCATCTATTATTTTCTTTGTTTATCTGTTTTTATTCATTTATTTTAAATACCATTTATAAAAGTAAAATTACAAGGCATTTCAGGAGCCTTAATGATAAATCCTACAAATATACTTGAGATACGTTTGAGATTACATTCAGCCTTCAGAGAGAAGAGGTGATTGATCCGGTCAGCAGTTGCAGCTTCAGTCCAGCAGATAGCAGCATGTCTACGTCAGGCTGTGAGAGTGAACACAGTCGATCCCAAAATTTGACAACTTTCCTGACTCTGATTAGCTCTTTTTTCTTCAACATTGTTGTGGTGAGGGTGTGATTGGAAAAAAATTGTCCCAACACAAAAATACTTGTTGACATGCTGACCATTCATGAAGTCAGACAAATCTGTACATCATACAATTAACAACATTGAGTTAACAATACAATATTATATTAACTTTTTTTTTGGAAAAATGTTTTTATGTAGTGATTAGTCAAGCAGAATGTTGGTTTACCAGTTTAAAGATGACAGTCAAATACACCCTGTTCAGCTGCCTCAACATCCTCTTCTGTAATGACTAAAGACCAAAGAGTTAACAGAAATAGACAGAAAGAGTTTAGTAAACCGCTAATCTAAGATTCAAAGCTTCTGGCATGGAATTGTGCAATTAAAAAGTCGCGATATATATATATATTTTTTGAAGTTCTGCAGTTATGTGCAGTGTGTGTGAGCATATGTGTACCTGTGTTCTGCAGGTTTGATTGAGCATTACTGGGCAGAGGAAAGCTGTACGATCTGGACTGTAATGACGGTGGCGTCTCATGACTGATGCTCTTCGTTCTTTTGCGGCATTCAACCGTCAGACGTCCATGACATGCTTTGTGACAGTTCACCCCACAAACTGAGAGAGAGAGAGAATTCAGGTTTATGGACAAAGGTGTATTGAATGTGCATTTGTAGTGTACTTTAAATCTTATAAGCATAATTAAAAAATACTTGCAGATAATATTAATGAAATAAAAGGACAGTTCTGTATATTTAAAGACAGAAAAGTATACTTTCATGATATTTCTTAACACAATTAAGTGCACTTAAGTGTCAAAATGTCAAATTGCAGGGTTTGGACAGCCAGTTAAATTTGCTAACAGGCAGGCCTTCCTGAGAGCCAGTCCCCGATAATTGGGTGTGTGGCGACTAACAATGACTTGTTATTGGGTCGCTGGCCTTAGCCGTGCTCTTTGACAGCGAGTCCCCAAGGTTTGGGTACTTTCAGCCTGTAAACTTTTGCCATTGAGGTGACTGGCCTTAGTGGGCCTCTCTGAAGGCAAATTCCCCACAGTACGGGTAATTTCTCTGCCAGCAAAGACTTGATACCAGGTAGTTGGCCACTGCAGGCCTCCCTGAGACTGCACATTACTTTGTGTAGCTGGCATGGCTAGCTTAGATCACTTTCGGAGTTCTAGCCTATAACCTGGTTGACCTAATAGGTTGAGCTTGCTACTCCCCTCATTTTGGGTGAGGGTTTGAGTACTTAGTTCCCTAAGTCTGGTCAGAAGGTTGAAGGCTTCTCTTGAGGCCTCTCAGTTAGAGCCCCTGGACTCCCCCCACAAGAGTCCCAATTAGAGTGCACAGTCTCCTCAGTGCCTTGAAACATAGCTGCTTTGTAGATCCTAGGATTGAGCAAATTAACTCCACTTGCTTGCAAGTGTCGATAGCACTATGCTGACTCCTGCTCTCCAGGATGCCCGACTCTAAGATCCGGTCTTGAGTTGGTTTACTGCCTCTTTGCTTTCCTTCTTTCTGGATGTCTCTTCGAAATACAAATGTAAGTCTAGAGACTGTTTCTGAGAAACAGACAGGTTATGGGCCAGACTACTAGTTTTAATAGTAAAGTAAGAAACCAGGTCAGCCTCCCTTGGTGGCACTTTGTTCCCCTGAGAAGTGACTGGCTGGGGTTCCTTCAGGCTACCTAGCCACACTGACTTAAAGGGACAACAACTCGAATTAGAAAACATTATTACAAGCTTACCGTTGTGAATCGGGCTAAGGTAAGGAGATAGTTGTGAACACTGGCTAGTTATGTACTTGCTATATGAATATATATATATATATATATATATATACAGTTGTGTTCAAAATTATTCAACCCCCACTGAAATTGATTGTTTTGGCCGGTTTGACATTGATTTTGATCATTCAGTCATCCTGCTTACAATTAAATCAAAGAGGCACGTGTAGGTCAGACAAATATAACATAACATTTATGATGAAATAACCACAAATGTCTTTTCTCTGCTCACATCATTATCAGTTTTATTCAACCCCCAAGTGACATTCAATCTTAATACTTAGTACAACATCCTTTTACAGTTATAACAGCTTTTAAACGTGAAGCATAGCTTGACACAAGTGTCTTGCAGCGAGCTACGGGTATCTTCGCCCATTCATCATGGGCAAAAGCCTCCAGTTCAGTCACATTCTTAGGCTTGCGCACTGCAACTGCTTTCTTTAAGTCCCACCAGAGGTTCTCAATCGGATTTAAGTCTGGTGACTGCGATGGCCATTTCAAAATGTTCCAGCCTTTAATCTGCAACCATGCTCTAGTGGACTTGGAGGTATGCTTGGGATCATTGTCCTGTTGAAAGGTCCAACGTCTCCCAAGCCTCAGGTTTGTGACGGACTGCATCACATTGTCCTCCAATATCTCCTGGTACTGAAGAGAATTCATGGTACCTTGCACACGCTGAAGCTTCCCAGTACCTGCAGAAGCAAAACAGCCCCAAAGCATGATTGACCCCCGCCATGCTTCACAGTAGGCAAGGTGTTCTTTTCTTCATAGGCCTTGTTCTTCCTCCTCCAAACATAGCGTTGATCCATGGGCCCAAACAGTTCTAATTTTGTTTCATCAGTCCACAGAACACTATCCCAAAACTTCTGTGGTTTGTCCACATGACTTTTGGCATACTGCAGTCGACTCTTCTTATTCTTTGGAGACAGCAAGGGGGTGCGCCTGGGAGTTCTGGCATGGAGGCCTTCATTACGCAGGGTGCGCCGTATTGTCTGAGCAGAAACTTCAGTACCTACATCTGACAAATCTTTTCTCAGTTCCTCAGCAGTCACACGGGACTTTTCTCCACTCTACGCTTCAGGTAGCGCACAGCAGTCGAAGTCAGCATCTTCTTTCTGCCACGACCAGGTAGCGTTTCAACAGTGCCCTTTGCCTTGAATTTGCGAATGATGCTTCCTATGGTGTCTCTTGGTATGTTTAACATCTTTGCAATCTTCTTATAGCCATTGCCCTTCCTGTGAAGAGTAATCACCTCTTCTCTTGTCTTCCTGGACCATTCTCTTGACTTCACCATGTTTGTAACCACACCAGTAAATGTCTAGAAGGAGCTGAGTATCACAGTCATTTTAAAGCTGCCTAATTGGTGCTTATTAGGCTTTATTGCTGCTCCCTGACATCCACAGGTGCTTTCAATACCTGATTGAAAACACTTCAATGGACCTCTGTTCTTCAGAGTGGTAGTCTTTAAGGGTTGAATAATTGTGTCAATGAAGAATTCACAAAAAAAAACATTTACTACTGTATTACAAAACCAATTGATGTCATTTTAGTTGCATATGCTTCTTTAAGAAGTCCTTGTAGGATTTCATTCTGAATTCAATTACAAATGTACTCTAAATTCTCTAAAACCATTTACAGCATTGGGGGGTTGAATAATTTTGAACACAACTGTATATATATATATATATATATATATATATATATATATATATATATATATATATATATATACACACACACAGGGCTGGGTAGGTTACTTTTAAAATGTATTTCACTACAGATTACAAAATACATGCTTTAAAAAGTCATTTGTAACGTATTTCGTTACATTACTCAAGTTTAGTGACTTAATGCAAATACTTTGGAATACTAATAAGTGTGGAACAAACAAAAAAAAGGCAATTGCAAGTTTTTATCTCACAATTCTGACTTTTTCCCTCAGAATTGCGTGATATAAAGTTGCAATTGTGAGTTTTAAAGTCAGAATTATGAGATATAAACTCGCAATATTTAGAAAAGTCAGAATTATGAGATATAAACTCACATGCTAAATTCACAATTGCCAGAATAAGTCAGTATTGCAAGTTTATATCTCCCAATTCTGACTTTATAACAATTTTGAGTTTAAATCTCGGAATTCTGAGAAAAAGAAGTCAGAATTGTGAAGTGCAAACGCACAATTGTGATGGGAAAAAAATAAATTGTGAGAAAAAGTTGCAGTGACCAGTGAATTATAAAATGACTCACAAACAACTATCAGAAAACATGAAAACAGTCGTGGATCATCAGGTCATGACAGGACAGTTCAGTTGACAGTTGGGCAATTGTTTTATAAATTCAGTCATTTTGTCTTGTTCAGGACAGTACTAAATAAAAATACAGTTATTCAAATTTTGTGTTTTAAATACGTAACTAAGTTACTAAGTGTTACACCAAAGCACAGAGTTGCTCTTTTCATTGCATTGAAAAGAGCAACTATCTATATTCTTCAAATCTCTCTCCTATTGACCTTGTCTGAATGGGTGAATTGGTGAATTGGTAAAGGAATTAGTAATGTTTTCAGACATGTTAAACATGCACACATACAGCTCTCTCTTACCTTTGCATTTGTATCCTTGTTTATAAAAGCCCCATATCTTAAAAAGAGAGATATACATATTAAAGTTATTTCTGAAGAAAAATAGAGAAGCAGAAAGGATGTTGAAAATAGTCCAGAGAAGAGAAGAGGGAGGGACTAAGATCAAGAGAGAAAGAGAATCACAGCAGGAAAACAATAGATGAAAGGGAAAGCCCAAACATCACAAACACACAACATCAGAGGCCACACACACACACAGGTAGATCTAAAAGTGCCACATACACACAATGGAACAGACTGGGGTACAGCATTCAATACACAGCTACACACCACACCATGCTAGAAATAAACAAAAACAGATCAAAGCTACATGTCCTCAGATAGAGCTATTTTCGAAAACTGTCCATCTTAGAAAAGACACTGTTGAATATTTAAAGTGCCCCTATTATGCTATTTTAAAGGTTCTTAATTTTGTTTTGGATGTCTCCTACAATAGATTTACATGCACCAAGGTCAAAAACCATTGATTTTCTCATTTACATTGCAGATCAACTCTTTTCTCACCGTATCTGAAAAGTTTACATACAGGGAGTGCAGAATTATTAGGCAAATGAGTATTTTGACCACATCATCCTCGTTATGCATGTTGTCTTACTCCAAGCTGTATAGGCTGGAAAGCCTACTACCAATTAAGCATATTAGGTGATGTGCATCTCTGTAATGAGAAGGGGTGTGGTCTAATGACATCAACACCCTATATCAGGTGTGCATAATTATTAGGCAACTTCCTTTCCTTTGGCAAAATGGGTCAAAAGAAGGACTTGACAGGCTCAGAAAAGTCAAAAATAGTGAGATATATTGCAGAGGGATGCAGAAGTCTTAAAATAGCCAAGCTTCTGAAGCGTGATCATCGAACAATCAAGCGTTTCATTCAAAATAGTCAACAGGGTCGCAAGAAGCGTGTGGAAAAACCAAGACGCAAAATAACTGCCCGTGAACTGAGAAAAGTCAAGCGTGCAGCTGCCAAGATGCCACTTGCCACCAGTTTGGCCATATTTCAGAGCTGCAACATCACTGGAGTGCCCAAAAGCACAAGGTGTGCAATACTCAGAGACATGGCCAAGGTAAGAAAGGCAGAAAGTCGACCACCACTGAACAAGACACACAAGCTGAAACGTCAAGACTGGGCCAAGAAATATCTCAAGACTGATTTTTCTAAGGTTTTATGGACTGATGAAATGAGAGTGAGTCTTGATGGGCCAGATGGATGGGCCCGTGGCTGGATTGGTAAAGGGCAGAGAGCTCCAGTCCGACTCAGACGCCAGCAAGGTGGAGGTGGAGTACTGGTTTGGGCTGGTATCATCAAAGATGAGCTTGTGGGGCCTTTTCGGGTTGAGGATGGAGTCAAGCTCAGCTCCCAGTCCTACTGCCAGTTTCTGGAAGACACCTTCTTCAAGCAGTGGTACAGGAAGAAGTCTACATCCTTCAAGAAAAACATGATTTTCATGCAGGACAATGCTCCATCACACGCGTCCAAGTACTCCACAGCGTGGCTGGCAAGAAAGGGTATAAAAGAAGAAAATCTAATGATATGGCCTCCTTGTTCACCTGATCTGAACCCCATTGAGAACCTGTGGTCCATCATCAAATGTGCGATTTACAAGGAGGGAAAACAGTACACCTCTCTGAACAGTGTCTGGGAGGCTGTGGTTGATGGTGAACAGATCAAAACACTGACAGAATCCATGGATGGCAGGCTTTTGAGTGTCCTTGCAAAGAAAGGTGGCTATATTGGTCACTGATTTGTTTTTGTTTGGTTTTTGAATGTCAGAAATGTATATTTGTGAATGTTGAGATGTTATATTGGTTTCACTGGTAAAAATAAATAATTGAAATGGGTATAAATTTGTTTTTTGTTAAGGTGCTTAATAATTATGCACAGTAATAGTCACCTGCACACACAGATATCCCCCTAAAATAGCTAAAACTAAAAACTAAAAACTAAAACTTCCAAAAATATTCAGCTTTGATATTAATGAGTTTTTTGTGTTCATTGAGAACATGGTTGTTGTTCAATAATAAAATTAATCCTCAAAAATACAACTTGCCTAATAATTCTGCACTCCCTGTAGATAAAGGATCCAGTCTCTCTAAATCCCTCCTTTCCAAGAACCTCCTCTGCTCGGATTGGTCAGAAGACCCATTCTGTTGAGATTGGTCTGCTTACAGCATGTGTTGAAAATGAAGTACCAATTACCATATCTTAATTTCAGCTCCGGAGGCTTCTCCAGAACTTGATACACGGTGGTAAGAACAGCAACGATGGTCCCGGTTTACTTTATCAAATCCAGTCCAAGTCCTTATCCTTTGGAAGTGCATGCATTTACTTTCCCAGCGCAGAAAACAGTGTCTTTTCAACATGCCGACAACACGATCCAGACTCTACCAGGCCTCAAGTTACAACTGTCTTTGAGGTCATTTCAAAGTAGATGTTGTTCGCAGACAGCCAATGAAGACCATAGGCATTAGTAAGACTGAAATTACTGATGACTCATCTCAGGCAGTTCAGAATTGGTTCTCTACTTACTCATGACCTTTTACATTCACAAACAGCTATTTTATACACTACATGACAGATAATATATGAAAAAGCATAACAGGGGCACTTAAAATCATGACTCTATGTCTATATGGTTGCATGAGCATCTGATACTTACAAAGCCGGCGCAGTGTTCGCAGAAGGTGGGTTTCACGTATGTGGTCTCTATAAAGGTGTGTATGAAGCCCATCTTACAATTGAGCAAAGAACTGGCCTTCATAAAATAATCGATCATCTCCTCCCTGCTGATCTTTCCATCCCTGATAGATAGAGAAAAAACACAACATGAAAAGAGAGAGAAAAACATTCACATTTAGAAACAGCCCACAAGATCCAAACAGTGCAAAGTGAAAGGGTGCTTCATGAATATCGCAAGGGAAGAGGCCCAATAACTCAGAATCTTGTGCATGATACAACATTCTAAAAATGTGGCACGCAAGTTAAAAGAAGTTCAGCTTTGTCTTTATACCTTGTGATTTTTTCCGTTCAACTGACCTGCTTCAAAAACGCATTCAGAGTGAACTGGCCCTAACAGCACACGTCAATAGTGTAGATTTCCAATCAAATCAAAGAAGGCAGGCATACTGTTTCACAGAAGCTGGACATAAATTACGACATGATACTTCAGTTTTAATGGTACGAAGTAAGATGCACGAAAAAATCTAATATTTGACCATTCCTTTACAAGAGTTAAGTAAACAGTAATAATAGCCTGTAGGGCTTACATTCATTTCAAAACTACGAAATTTGGAGGGAAAAAAGTAGCACTAGGTATAGTGATGCAAGCTACTCAACTTTTTCGGCGAAAGTTTTGACTCATTTTGATTAATCTAATTCCAAACTGAATATGACTGATCAAGAAACATTAACAAAGAACATTAGGCATAAGATAAGAGTGAATATGTGCATATTTTCAAATAAAAAAAAATTAAATTGGAAATGGTTCAAATTGCTTGCTTTATATTTATATACTGGTCTTCCATCTTTTTCTTTATTCCCTTAACACCCTTTAAATTATTTAATTATTTGTAGAACAAAAACAAACAAAAATGGTTTGGTACCTCTAATGTTCAAGATACGATTTATAGCCTTGGATTCTGGATATGCCTATAATTCATAATAAATTTAATGTAGTTCCCCCTTCAACTTGTCTGTAACCTGTCTTTTTAACTGTCTTCAAGACATTTCGATTAGATTGACCCGCAGAATTTTATTCATGCTGTGAATCATATTTTGTGAGTACATTTAAATTATGGAGTTGCAAAAGACAGTACTCTTGTTTGGCATTGATATACTCACTGATTTTTATCGAGTTCTCCAAACTTGCTGAGATATGGAAAATTATTCCTGATGCACTCGAACTCTTCACGTGAGATGAAGCCGTCACCGTTTGTGTCGAAATTCTTGAACACCGACTGTGAAAAGAAAGTAGAAGCACAGTTTCATTCGTCTACATCTCCAACAATACATTTTACACAATTGATTCGTAAATGAACATACTGAGGCTGTTAAACTTTATAATTTATACTATCAGTGTAAACAAATATACATAACTGACCCTGCACTAAGCCCCGTCTTAAAATCATTGCTGACAAATCATACATTGGTAACTACAAGATTAAAAGGTGCGAAGGGAGGATAGAGTTGCTTTTTTTTCCTTTTCCAAAACCTAAAAAGTACATGCTTAAACTTAATCCACCTTCTTTTCCATAAGAACAGGAATAATATCAATAAGGTCTTGATGTCATTTAATGTTAATGTATAGGTTCTGGTCACAGTACTGCACCATAGTTAGTGAATACTCTTTAGTAATGCTTGCCGTACACCGTGTCTACACCGGACGCGAGCGGCATGACACGACGAGTCAAAAGACAATAGAACCCATTATAATCAGTGATAATGTCTACAGTCGTGGTCAAAAGTTTTGAGAATTCCATAAATATTAGTTTTCACAAAGTTTGCTGCTAAACTGCTTTTAGATCTTTGTTTCAGTTGTTTCTGTGATGTACTGAAATATAATTACAAGCACTTCATACGTTTCAAAGGCTTTTATCGACAATTACATGACATTTATGCAAAGAGTGAGTATTTGCAGTGTTGGCCGTTCTTTTTCAGGACCTCTGCAATTCGACTGGGCATGCTCTCAATCAACTTCTGGGCAAATCCTGACTGATAGCAACCCATTCTTTCATAATCACTTCTTGGAGTTTGTCAGAATTAGTGGGTTTTTGTTTGTCCACCCGCCTCTTGAGGATTGACCACAAGTTCTCAATGGGATTAAGATCTGGGGAGTTTCCAGGCCATGGACCCAAAATTTCAACGTTCTGGTCCCGGAGCCACTTAGTTATCACTTTTGCCTTATGGCACAGTGCTCCATTGTGCTGCAAAATGCATTGTTCTTCACCAAACTGTTGTTGGATTGTTGGAAGAAGTTGCTGTTGGAGGGTGTTTTGGTACCATTCTTTATTCATGGCTGTGTTTTTGGGCAGAATTGTGAGTGAGCCCACTCCCTTGGATGAGAAGCAACCCCACACATGAATGGTCTCAGGATGCTTTACTGTTGGCATGACACAGGACTGATGGTAGCGCTCACCTTTTCTTCTCCTGACAAGCCTTTTTCCAGATGCCCCAAACAATCGGAAAGGGGCTTCATCAGAGAATATGACTTTGCCCCAGTCCTCAGCAGTCCATTCACGATACTTTCTGCAGAAGATCAATCTGTCCCTGATGTTTTTTTTGGAGAGAAGTGGCTTCTTTGCTGCCCTTCTTGACACCAGGCCATCTTCCAAAAGTCTTCTCCTCACTGTGCGTGCAGATGCACTCACACCTGCTGCTGCCATTCCTGAGCAAGCTCTGCACTGGTGGCACTCCGATCCCGCAGCTGAATCCTCTTTAGGAGACGATCCTGGCACTTGCTGGACTTTCTTGGACGCCCTGAAGCCTTCTTTACAAGAATTGAACCTCTTTCCTTGAAGTTGCTGATGATCCTATAAATTGTTGATTTAGGTGCAATCTTAGTAGCCACAATATCCTTGCCTGTGAAGCCATTTTTATGCAACGCAATGATGGCTGCACGCGTTTCTTTGCAGGTCGGCATGGTTAACAATGGAAGAACAATGATTTCAAGCATCACCCTCCTTTTAACATGTCAAGTCTGCCATTCTAACCCAATCAGCCTGACATAATGATCTCCAGCCTTGTGCTCGTCAACATTCTCACCTGAATTAACAAGACGATTACTGAAATGATCTCAGCAGGTCCTTTAATGACAGCAATGAAATGCAGTGGAAAGGTTTTTTTGGGATTAAGTTCATTTTCATGGTAAAGAAGGACTATGCAATTCATCTGATCATTCTTCATAACATTCTGGAGTATATGCAAATCGCTATTATAAAAACTTAAGCAGCAACTTTTCCAATTTCCAATATTTATGTAATTCTCACTGGGTACAGTGCGATGCGACAAATTGCTGACAGTAAACATTCTATTTCTGACATCGATTTGTCACGTTCAGTGTAGCAGCGGAGCGATGTCAAAAGTCACATCTGGCGTAGACACGGTGTTAGAAAGCACCCTGAATCTAGTAGCAGTTTTGTTCAGATAAACCATTATCAATTTTATTTAGGGCTGTCAATCTGGTGAGATTAATTTTGGAAATGAAAATATGTTAAAACATGTACAATAATCATACATGACAAAAAAAAAGAAAACTGAAAGCTGGTTTATTTTTGTGTCTTACCAAATTATGACACACAATTCTGATATTGATATTGGCTTGCTGAAAAAAAGAAAGAACACTAAAGGTCTCAAGATGAACTACTTGACACAGCATCTTAAAAAATGCAGTGCTCATGTCGTGAGATGCTAAAAAAACAGCAAGAGACAATGCAATGGCCACAGTCTTCAATCTGTTTGGGTCCATAGACCAATAATTCCAAAATATTGTAGAAAGAATACAAGAACACAAACGTCCTCTGAACAAATTCTACTTCTGAGATTGAAAACTCAATCGCAAAATTGATTGCTAGATGATATGGAAATAAACTACTTACTACAGACACTTTTGTAATGTCTATTGCAAGAATAGTCCGCCATGTGCAATTAACTGTGGATCGTTTGATTATTCGGTTCAATCATAAATTAATATTTTTAATTAGTTGACATCCCATAATTGTAATTCCTATTAAATGATGCTTAATTCTTAAAAGTATTTGCCTAGATTTCTCACCTTTCCATCATTCATTTCTAACCTAATTTGGACAATTACTAAATATAACTGCATGGTTAATCAAGCTGTTGACTGCATTTGGAGCAATAAATAAGAGGGGCGGGGCTTAGTACAGGCCCAATGGAAGTGATTTAAGCCTGGTTTCACAGACAGGGCTTAGATTAATCCAGGAAGAGACCTTAGTTCAATCAGGACATTTAAGCAGCTTTTATAAACAAATGAAAAATATAAAAATGTTCCTCTTACATCCACCATCTTCTCGATATGTTTGCTGATAATAACAGGATTAGCTTTAGGCTTCACTGATGCTGCCCATTCATCAATCATTGAGAGTTGTTTAGGAGCTGGACTGGAGGAAGGTGTTGAGTTCTGAGAAAAGCAAAGTTACAACTGTGCATTTATCTTATGTACATTTAATTTATGAGATTGAATCTTCTTGTGAGTTTACTTATTTTACTGTAAGTAATACATTTCTTCATAACCAAACATCAGCATTTAGGTGAATGCATTGAACTGTTCATTGCATAAATGGAAAAAAAAAGGCATAAAATTAACCAAATCTAATAGGCTGGAAACTGACCGCAGATTTTGCAGCTCTGGGTTCTCTCTGTAATGAGAGCTGGTAAATCTCCTCTTCTGTGTGGTACTGATCCAGAGACACCTATACATAAAACACAACCAAGATGGGTCTCAGAATTCAATGAGAATGATGAATATAGCTTTCAGGGCAGATTAGACATAAATAATTTCTTTTATTTCTCAGAAAGTAATCCTGAACCTGGTAGATTATTGTCTACTAAATGTCTCTGTTCAGCAGTTTGAGTGTGTATTAGTATCAGTATCAGTACTAATCAGCTAAAGTTTAAAGACTCATCAAACACTTTCATACTGTATGTTTCCTCTCTCTAGTCCATGTAGTTTCTGAAATGGTTGAAATATTGGATTTTGATCAAACCTGAATTCTCATGGTATGTTCACTTCATGTGGCAAATACTGTAATTATTTAGGAGATTCTATTTAGAGCTGTTCTGGGGACTTGAAAAATGTTTCTATGGCAACACTCATAAAATTCTGGCAAACTGCAAAAAGTAATATTGAAAATGCATTCCATGTTGCGTATGGATGGACAGATGGAACAGATTTTGGAATATAAAATTTGTGCATGGCAACAGTTGTTTTTGAATATTGAGCATGCACAGGAATTTAACAGAAATGACCAGAGATTTGTTAACAAAAAAAACAAACACCTATAAAACTCAGTCTGCGGTGTTGCTTATGCAGCTGATGAAAAGTTCTGATTTCTGTATGTCTTCCAACTGAGTGTGGCATGGATGACATATTTGTATAAGTTAAAGGATTAGTTCACTTTCAAATGATAATTTCCTGATAATTTACTTTTCCCCATGAATCACCTTAATGCCAATTAAGGTTTTGGAGGAAAACATTCCAGGATTTTTGTCCATATAGTGGACTTCAACAGAGTTTAACGGGCTGAAGATTCAAATCGTTTCAGTGCAGTTTCAAAGGGCTCTACACGATACCAGACGAGGATTAAGGGTCTTATCTGGCAAAATGATCTGTCATTTTCTAAACACTGATGAAGTCCACTATATGGACAAAAATCCTGGAATGTTTCCCTCAAAAACCTTAATTTCTTTTTGACTGAAGAAAGAAAGACATGAACATCTTAGGTGACATGGAGGTGAGTAAATTATCAGGAAATTTTAATTTGGAAGTGAACTAACTTTACTCATTTCATCTTTGGAATTTTACTACTTCCGGTTCCATTGCCAAGTCAATAGGTTTTCTGTATGGATTTTTGGTTAAATACCAGAAATAAGGTCTGTGCTTAACAAAAGCTCAAGATATTTTCATGTTTTATACTAAAATATAACATGCACCAGTAATTTTAAAAAAAATTCATTTCATTTGAAAGCCACATTTCTAGCATATGTAAAACCCGCATTCTTCCATCTTAAAAATATATCTAAACTACGACATATGCTCTCAATGACAAATGCGGAACAGTTAGTTCATGCGTTCATGACCTCAAGGCTAGATTACTGTAATGCTCTACTGGGTGGTTGCCCTGCTTGCGTGATAAACAAACTACATCTGGTCCAAAACGCAGCTGCAAGAGTCCAGGAAGTATGACCATATTAGCCCGGCTCTATCAACACTGCACTGGCTCCCTAATAAACATCGTATAGATTTTAAAATCTTGCTAATTACTTACAAAGCACTAAATGGCTTAGCTGGTACTCTGGAACGATCTTCCTAGCATTGTTCGGGAAACAGACACAAACTGTCAGTTTAAATCTAGGCAAAAAACGCATCTCTTTAACCTGGCAAACACATGACACATTATCAATTTAAATCTTCATATCCGTTAAAGGATTGTTAGGCTGCATAGATCAGGTCAGCCGGAACCGGGAACACTTCCTATAACACCGGATGTACTCGTTACATCAGAAGAATGGTGTCTATGCAAATTTTTGTCTCTCTGCTTATCCAGAGGTTTTCCATTTAACGTGATTGGCTGGATCCGGACCATGTCCGGGTCGGATGGGGAACCTGCGCCTGTGTGCAGCAGCAGTGTGGCCCTGGGGTGTCGGCGGAGACTGTGTCAACTAGCTCATCCCTTGTGAGGGCTTTACCACCCAGTGGCACAGATCCCCAACAAATCATCCCATACCGGCGTGATCAAAAAGATCTTAAACTAGATGGAAATGGATTAAATATTTTGACTGTTGCAATTCCAAATCAGACTTATGACCTGTAACTCTACCTGAGTATCAAACAAGTGTTCACTGAGGAGAACTGGCCCCCCGATTAAGCTTGGTTTCTCCCAAGATTTTTTTCTCTATTTTGTTGGGGTTTCGGTTCCTTGCCGTTGTTGCCTTTAGCTTGCTTAAGTTGGCGACACTTGCTTGATATTCAGCAGTGTTTTTATGTATGCCTGCATTGGCGCCGTTGTATGCGAACTGAGCTGAGCTGGACGATTACATCACTGTTTTCTCCAGTGCTGATGTACATAAATTAACTAGACTAATAACTATTGATCTTTGATCTTAAATTTTTGTTGGTCACAACTTATTTTTTGTAATAATTCAAAAGCCAATGGAAAATCCTATTAAGGATTTTGTCAAAGGAGCCGAGTGATGTGAACTTATGGGTTGGCCAACAAAATACGTCATCACTTCAGCCCTCTATGGTGGAAATCATGTTTTCTCAAACTTGGCAACAATATGAGTTTTTACAACTAAACAGTCTGTCGGTTAGTATTATCCGAATCACTCTATTCCTCTTGAAATCATATACACATCATAAAACACACACACTCACTGTGAGTAGATTGAGCAAGTCTGTGTTGGCCTCAATGTTTGGTGGAGTGTTCTGCACCAGGGCTAATTCCTGCAGGATCGCATAGAGTTGCTGAGTTTTGGCCAAGTTGACACGAGTCTTCTGTGGGTCTGCCCAGTCAGGCAGAGCAACATGAACGGCTATCAAGTCCTTGAGGTTAACAGCCAGGATCGGAAAACGAAATCCAGTGCATTCAGCGAATCGGCGCCGGTATTGACTGTAGTTACCGCAAGATGTCACCAGGTCCAACAAACTGTTAAAGATCTGGGAGAGATATTGTGAAATTGAAATACAAGTCTGAAATAAAGGTTCTGTGTCTGGCGCACAGGTGTTTTACGTACCTTATTGGTTTCATTGCTGATGTGTGCCTGTGTCTCCTTAAGCCTAGAGATGGAGGTGTTACTGAGACCCCCGACCACCGCCATCAACGTGTTAAAATTCTGCAACTGTAGTAGTTTCTACAGGGTGTGAATTGGTGAGAAAGAAAGGATGAAGTTGAAAAAATCTTTTGTTATATTATTAATTATAAAAACAATGCACAACTATGCTATTATGGGGCTCAGGAAGCTTGCTGGTCTGCATATTTTAGCTGTTTTGGAAGATGACCAAAACCTTTTTTTAATCATTATGAACAAATATATGAAACATAAACAGTATAGTAAACAAAAGATTTATTGTAACACCACATTATTCATAAAAGGACAAAGTATGTATGTTAAATTAATTTTAGAATTATTATTAATAACTATATTTTATAGTTTATTAACTATAACTTTATAGGCAATGTTATTTATTTATTTATTTATTCATTTTTGATTACTAACATAGAAATAGTGCAGAATCTTTCACACAATTTGCTTTTAGTTTTTCAAAATCTTTCTACTTACTAACAATACAACCAATATAATAATTGGATACAAACTTTTGGTGCGTAAATACTATGTTCCTAAATAGATGGAGAGAAGAAAGGATTTCAAAGAGAAAGACTTCTAGATATGGAAAGACACTAGGTAGAAAAGCTTGTGAAAGAGAAAAAAAAGATAAAGCAGTAGTCGAAGTGATATTTTGGAAGAGGAAGAGCTCAGGGCCCATAAGAAGGAAGAGAACAAGGGATCATCAGGAGGAACAAGAGCAGGGGGTGATGGAGCCCCACTGGTCTTCTGAAAAATTCAAAGAGAAGAAAAGTCACATGGGACTACCTGTCATCGTACTAAAGGTCTTCACCAGAACTGTGTTTGAGTTCTCAGTCTTGGGGATTTTATTCATTATGTTCTCATTTTTGCTGAATTTCCACTCTGCGGCTAATGTTCTTTTAACTACAATAACAGTTATTTTGGTAACACTTTATTTTACAGTGTCATTGTTACATATGTTACATGTATTTACTGAAGTAATAACTAAAAATTATGCTTAATTACATGCAATTAACCTTAAACCAAACCCTCATCCTAACCCTAACACTATAGTAAGTACATGTAGTTAATTGTCGTTACTCAGTACTTAAATGTATAATTACACTGTAATACTGACACCGTAAAATAAAGTGTAACTGTTATTTTTTATTATTTTACAATTTGTGCACTTACATGTACTTGTATAAGGAAGTACTGGCTAATATAAACTACATGGGTTAAGGTTAAGTTTAGGGGTTCAGTGTTAGTACCTAGTTATTACCCAGTTATTGCAATTACTATAATAAGTACTAGAGGTGTTAGTTATAACACCTCTTATTAATTCACACAAAGAATTTATAGGCCAAGCACTAACAACCCTAAATAAGCAACTGTATTCTAGAAAATAAGATACAAAAATCACTGCCTTTAACAAACATGTACTAACATTTACTATTATGTACACCCAAAGACTATAGATATAGAAAGATGGTTCACTCCTATTAATTATGAATGGGAAAAACTTCAACATGCAATATGGCGGAATTGTAACGCTGGTGTTGGCAGGAACAGGCAGAAAAACTGAATTCATAAACTCAGTTCTAATCATGAACAGACGGGATACAGGAAGTTACACCAAACATAATACGTTTAGAACTGACAAGGACTGGACAGACACGGAGGGAATATATACAGATGAACACAAGCGGGGCACAGGTGACAGGCATGACTAATAACGATACACAGCTGACGACAATGGACTAATAACGAGGCGTTATTAGTCCATGTGTGTCAGCTGTGTATCGTTATTACATGGGGAACCAAAACAAAGATCACATGACAAGGACTGACGAAAGCAAAAGAAGGAACACATGACAGGAGACAGGACTAGAATACATGTTACAGGAATACATAAGTAAAAGAGTCATTTGCTGATTTGTAAAGTCGTTCGAAGCTACGGTTCCCATAGAAATCGGAGATTCGCGCTTAGGACTGCACATGCGCATTGTTTCGTCTAGCTTGAAAAAGAAGCTTTTTTAATGCTATTTGAGCATATGAAACAATATTTATGGAACAGTTCATGTTTGCTGATTTGAAATATGTTTTTTAATTGTGAGTTCGCCAAGCAGTTTTTAAGATTTCAGGATTTCCTAATTCAGGACTTGGTCTTGGAATGACCAAAATTGCAGCCCAAAGACACCTCAATAGTGGAAATATTTTGCAATACGATAACAATTACTGACGTACACTGAAAAAAAAGTGGTGTAGGATTTACTTGTGGTGTAGGAAATAAATAAATTGTACTTTGAAATAAATTTCAGAAATGATTACAAAGAAACAGCATATAACATATTGAATTAAACATGACATTTTGAAGTACATACAAAAACTAAAATAGCATTTTATTTTTGCAAAACAAAATAATAATCCGATAATCTTTGTTTTATTTACTTTCAAATCTTTTCAGTGCACATGGAGCTGGCAAAGACACCTGATATAAAGTAGTTAGTTTTCCTGACCTGTGCGAGCTGTATGAAGTGTGCAATCACGGCAGCTCTCTGCGGGGCAGTGGGTTTGCTGAGAACCATCAGCTGAATCCATTGGGAGACGCTGTTAAAGAGTGTAATAAACCTCTCCAGAATTGGGTTATCTACGGTACAGCCGTGCATCACAAAGCTGTGGTAATCCTGAAACTGAAGCACACAAACACACAAAACAAATGGACCATGTGAAGACTTTACAACAAACTTCATAATGATTTAACAATGGACTTCTTTCTACACATTACGTTTTACACATTCCATAATAAGAATCCTTGATCGAACCACTTCAGATACTGTGATGCTGAAATGTATATTATGAGAAAATGTAACTGTTTTTTTACCTTGCATTTAAACCTATTAGTGGAGACCTCCAAAATAAAATGATGAACAATAGCATAATAAGGACACTTGCATGCATACCTTTCTCATCCTTAGTTCTAAATATAAGATAAAAATAAATGCATCAGCTTTTTTTTTTTCAACTTAATTAGGACATTACTTGGTGTTAAATATTTGATCTTTTATGGTATTCTGAGTAGAATTAGAGCACTTTCACCCCAACAAGCATCTCAAAACCTGTACTCACAAACATACCATTATCTTGCAGAAGGATTTGTACTCCAGATAGGTCAAATGTTCAGCAAGCTCACAAGGGTCCAGATGATCAAATAAAAGGGACATTTTTCTCTTTTTTGACATTGATGGAACTCTTTGGGTAACTTGTCGTTTCCATTTATAAGAGGGCCTACAGCGGGGGGAAAAAAAAGTTATTTCAGACAGGACAGTTGACTAACATGCTGAAATATGACATAAAAATAAAACAAATCATCAACTGCTCACCCTCTTTTCACTCTAAACGTATTGTTCAACACTTGAGTTTTTTCATTTTGACTGTGCAGAAGCATAAAGTTTTGAGAGCTGCGGCAGAAAGCATGTGGACCACTTTTATGGTACTTTTTTGGTGTTATTTTGTCTTTAACAGCTGCAGTTACCACCCATGATCATGTGGAAAAGAGTAGCCTTCACATTATCTATTTTTTCTTTGGTCCATGGAAGAAAAATCATACATATGTTTTGAACAGGAATGTGAGTAGATGAGAGAATTTCAATTTTTACTGAAAATTTATCCATGCATAACATTATTATTATTATTTTTTTTAAATTCATGTGCCCTTGTAATCTTTAATTTGAATGAACTTCCCCTCTTTTATGCGGAATTGTGTCCTCTCTTCTCTGATGACGTGTTTAATGGTGCGAGGGTGGAGCAACCTGTCACTCACATGAGGTCGACCAATAGCAAACCACAACCATCCAATCAATTCCCCATGGACAAAATCAAGTCCCGCCCTACTTTTTTTTCTAGTTCGAGAAGCTGTTTCACTTGGATATACATCACAACAGAGAAGAAAACACTATAACAAAATGCCATCTTTTTCCTTTTCAGAAAGAGAACAGAGTCTGTATACTTACACACTCTCCACATCAATAAGTTGACTCTGTGTTTCATTGCCGCCAGTGTTCAGGTTCTCTCTCAGGTCTTTAATCTGGTCAGCCAAAGCAGGATTCAGATCAAACTCTACAGGGAATTCGGAAATCCAGAACCTACATAAAAAACAAACAAAAAAAAGAAACAAAGTGCAAAAGCAATGAAAAAGAGATAGGATGTACCATGGAGAATTTGAATGAGATACAGGATTAGTCTTACTTAACAAGATGGCATATTTGGGCTCTGATCTCATCAGTGCTGCCCTCCTGTGACCTGCACATTTGTTAAGGCTGTAAAGGGTTTTCTGTCAAACTCTACATCATGACATTTTATTTTAATTTTACACCAGGACTTTACAGCAAAGAGAACATATGTAAATAAAATTTTAGTCCAAATTTGATAGACTTGCATCAAATATTCTTTTACACAGCTCTACAACAGGAATTAAAACTTTAGTACTTTGGTTCATCCGAAAGATAACAGGTTTTACAGCACCTTATTACGGTGGCCGGGAAGTGCAAAACAACATTACAAAGTGTGAAACACTTTTACGAAACTTGAGACAAATTTACATTTTGGAAAACATTTTTACCTATCATAAAACACAATTACATGGGGAAAACATATTTTACCAAGGACAAAACAAATTTACATTTTAGAAAACAAATTAACAAGACGCTAAACACTTTTACCAGTCCCGAAAGAAATTTACAATGACAGATTCTTCACGGAAAGGGAGCGTCCCACACACCGGAAGTGACGCGGTGAAAGGTGTTGTTGTTGGGGAGCGCGGTAAATTCGAGTTGTAGTTGTGGAGTAAATGGCGTAAATAAAGTTTATGGTGACCGAACATGGACTGCGGCTGAGGGACGTTTTGCCCGTTTTGTGGCAAACACATGAGCAGCTTAACGCGGTTTAGCTTTACGTGTGGTCAGTGTTTGGAGATTCTAAAAGACGCGGAGCAGACGGAAACACAGGGGACGTCTCGACAGCCGGACAGTGCTAAGCAAAGTAAGTTACACTTCCGGTGTGTGGGACATTCCCTTTCCGTAAAGAATCTGTCATTGTAAATTTGTTTCGGGACTGGTAAAAGTGTTTTGCGTCTTATTCATTTGTTTTCTAAAATGTAAATTTGTTTTGTCCTTGGTAAAAGTGTTTTCCCCATGGAATTGTGTTTTATGATAGGTAAAAATGTTTTCCAAAATGTAAATTTGTCTCGAGCTTCGTAAAAGTGTTTCACACTTTGTAATGTTGTTTTGCACTTCCCGGCCACCGTACCTTATGGCAGGATTTAAGAGTTCCCTTTCACGTTCAACGTTACGTCAGGACGGATCTGAAGAATGGGGGTCTTGCCTGAGAGCCCAATCACCTTTTAGTGATACAAAACGAGCCAATAGTACACTGAGTACCGTGGTCTGCGGAATTTGCATCGCGAGCTCCGCCCCACTCTGTGGCTATATAAGAAGCAGAGCGAGCATTCTCGCATTCAAACTTTCGCTTTGGAGCCAATTGTTGTTGTGCTCTGCGATCATCTTTGAGTGAAATCTATGAGCAGCTTCTTCAGTTATCTATGTCTCTTCTAAAAGAGCTTCCCTGCTTCCTGCTGCAGATCTTGCACTGTGTACAGTGATCTCACCCATACAGCTGAAAGAGCATCACCGGTGTTACGTCTTTTTAAGGATGTCATTCCACCCATGTTTTTCTGGGTGCAGTTGGTTTCTGGCTCAGTCTGACAGTCACAAGCGCTGTCTCACGTGTCTGGGCTTTTTGGGCATGAGACATGTACCCATGGCGGGAGGATGACCATCGCGATGTTGCGATCAAGACTCAATTATCTCAGTCGAGGTAGATCCCCTTCAGCCAACACCAATCTAGTTCCACTTCTCATGAGAGGGCTACTGTTACTGATGGCCAGGGTCATCTGAGGGTGACTGTGTAGGCTTCTCCTCGGGCCACACACCCCTCTCACACATCTCAAGCTGTGGAGCTCCTGAATGAGATTGCTGGTCCTGCTTGGCGAGGACCCAGCGTTTTATTCGGGGCTATGGCGGTTGATTAGATGTACATCGTCGCATCACAAGATGGGCTTGAGTCCTCTGGAGATGAGGATTCGGCTGCATTGCCTCTCTCTGGGACGAGAGCATTGCCCGAGTCTGATCCAGTGCTGACGGCCATGCTTGCCCAGGCAGCTGAGAGCATCGGGCTCGAGTGGAACCCTCCACCGTGTCCTGAACGCTCAAGACTGGATGATTGGTTCCTGATGGCAGTACACGCTGATCGCCAGTGCCCACCTCTGGTTCCTGGTGCATTAGGAAGTCACCAGTTCGTGGAGAGTACCTCTGACTGCTTGTAACTGTTCTTTGCCTTCACTTCACATCACTTCCACACTTTTGGCCAAGGCTTACAGAGTCTAGTCTTCCAGGAAAGCCACCTATTACTTAACCTGGCAGATTTGATGGAGTCTGAGTGGACCCGGTTCCTCAACTCCCCTATCTCCCAGGGTGGCCTCATCGGCAACGCGGTTGACAATTTTGTCCAGAATTTCTTGGCCACACAGAAACAGTCTGAGGAATTTAAACACATTCTGCTTCAGCATTCTCGTTGCCAAGGGTGCACCTCTGCGGCCTCCTCCGCTCGGCCAGCAGCAACCTCCACCCAAACTGCAGCGAGGAGATGGTCACAAGAAGACGGTGCAGCCCGTCTCTGCCCCACCTAAGCCTGCCAAGTGCCGGGCAATGCGGCGATCCTGAGCTGGGCGACCCGAAGTCAGAGATGACAGCTCTTCAGGAGATGATAGCAGGACAACTCCTAAACATTATTATATTATATTTATTATACACATTTTTTGCCTATAATGTATAGCCTACATAGATATATTCACTATATTTGTGAATATATACTGAACATTGTTTGGAGGACAACGTTGGGCAGGATGTGGAATAATATTTTTTTAAATAATGGATTAAAATTCATTTTCCATTTTTCATTGGATTAATCGGAGGTAATAAGTGTTAATTGCAGTCCTAGAACAATGCAATATAAAATACAACACAAGGGTTTTTGTAGATAAAGGATACTTTAGTAGCAGTTTCTTGGATAGATCGGTGGAAGATATGTACCAAGGATGCATCATCAGAAACATTTTCAAAAAAGAGGGATTTTTTATTGTTCCTGCATTGTCTGAAAGCACAAACATCACAGAAAATTAATGACAAAATAAACATTTTTGTGGTGACTTCCTTGATCACTTGACCAGCTTTATCAGCTAAGCTTTGCTAATGAACGCCATGCTCACTGGTGCATCATCTAGATCTGTATCAGAAAATTCTGCCTCTCAACTGCTCTAAAAATAAAACTATTTCTTTATAGACTCACCAAAGGATTGTATGCAGATGTCCACCAACTCATCCACTGTTCCTGAATCCACAGGTAACGGATCCATCATTTCTCTCTCTTTCTTCGTCTACCTTTGCTTTCTAATGCCCTTTTGTCTTTCACTTATCCTCCAGTGGTCTTCCTCTTCTCTTTTGTCTGTGAATAGAGATTGTTATTTGGAGAGGAACACACTAAAAACAACTTTGTGAAAAAGAAGTGCATGTAATTGTTCCTCAAATGTTAAAAGTGTATATATATATATATATATATATATATAGTATTCACAGCTCTTTACTTTTTCCACATTTTGTTAAGTTACAGCCTTATTCCAAGCAGTTCTACAAGCAATACCCCATAATGACAACATGAAAGAAATCTGTTTGAAATCTTTGCAAATTTATAAAAAAAAAATAAATAAAAAAAAATCACATGTACATAAGTATTCATAGACTTTGCCCAATACTTTGTTGAAGCACCTTTGGCACCAATTACAGCCTTTTGGAGTGTGATGCCACAAGCTTGGCACACCTATTTTTGGGCAGTTTCTCCCATTCTTCTTTGTAGGACCCCTCAAGCTCCATCAGGTTAGATGGGGAATGTTGGTGCACAGCCATTTTCAGATCTTTATATATATATATATAAATAATTTTGTAATTAAGTCCTACTTAAGTAAGGGTTAAAAAACACACCAAAGTTCAGCTATATGCATTCATTTAATTAAGTGTCTGAAAACATTGCATTCAGTTTGCACTTACATATTTTTAAAGTATATCAAGTAATCTTTAAAATTAGATCTAAATAACAAGAGCATGTTTCAGTGTTTTCCGCTTCACGCTTGATAGTACAAAGCTATTTCTGGTCTTACACGTCTAACAGCAGCTCAATAATAGAATATCTGGTATCTGGTAAGTTAACTAGTATAAAATATATATTTTCATCCATATGAAATAAAAAAAAAAGTGTTGCTGATGCAGCAGAATAAAGTATTGTTTGTTTGTGTGTGTGCGCATTTAAATTTTTTGCTGTACGTGAATAACGTTGACCGAAACAAATACTAAAAACATCATGACACTGCATTCTGGCATATTAGTGACAGAATGACAGACAAAACAAATGTCCCAGCTGATAAACTAATTTAACAAAAACACACAGAGGAACATCATAATGAACTTCAGATTGCCAAGCAATTAACCACTTCCAGAACAGAAAACCTCAAGTTATCACATCCTAAAACAGAAACAGTCACACAAGCACCAAACCACAGTCAATCCATCACACAACACACACATTTATCACTCATTGTCCTTTCCTGTATTGACAGAACAGACAAACACACACGCATACACATTTTTGCTCATGCAGTCTTAGCAAGGTGGCCAATAGGAAACCATGGCAACACACTCAACCTCTCCTTATGGAAACGCAAATTACATTCCATAACACTGTAAAAAAAAATTATTGTAATTCTAACTGTAAAACGCCACAGTAAACACGTTAACTTATTAGCAGTAAGTTCCCTGTCTGTAATAAATATAATCATGTATCATGCAATTACAATAAAATACCTTTAAGTATACCATTTCTGGGAGTACAAAAGAACAAATCATCTTATAATTTACAGTGAAAAGCTGCAAACTGACAAATTCCCAGTGTGATCCTTCACATTTGCAGGTTTTTAATTTGAATAATTGTTTCTTTTCAGGTTTTTTTGGGGGGTTATCAGGTATGTACACAGGGTTTTATGTAACAGCTTATGTTAAGTTAATGCTTGTTGTATTATTTTAGTCTCGAGCGTTAAAATGAAGGTGTTTTGTATTTGTGTTCATGACACTGTGTGCATATTCTATATTCATATTTACCTCAACTCATGGAAAGCTAATTGTGATGAACATTGATTTTATTCATCATGTGTCTTTCTCTTTATTGATGAAAAAGTACAAAACTCGATGTAAACTTGATTTACCAGTTTAAAATGTTGCTGTTGTTTTTTTATGAATTACAGTTTTAAATTGTAAAGTTTACAGGTTATTCTGTAAACATGTTTACATTTTTTTATAGATTTATTCTAATACCACTCTTACCACAGTTGCCAGGTTGTTTTTTACTTAATAAAACCCATATAAATCAATCAATTTTGCTGGTATAAATCAATGTATTTAGGTTGCAAAATGCTTTTGTCTTGAATAAAACCAGCTAATTTAGACGTTTTCATTTAGGTTACCGTTTTTCAGTGTAGGTTATTAAGAGAAACATCTAAAATATTATAAATATCAAGCCACATCTCTCTCCAAGCAAACCAAATGTATTTGTGCTCTGACTGGCTAACCTCAGTACTCTGTTTGACAGAAACCATCGAAAATTCAAAGAAAATCTGTATTCTTGTAGACAGTAGTACAACCTTAAATAAGGCATGTTGGGTAATGATACACAGCCATAGGGCACGCACACACACAAGCTTCCATTAAGCTACATGAAGCGTGTTTTATATAGGATCTCATTGTATGGTGGAATGTGTGCATGTGTAGACTGCAGAGATGTGGGCGGACACTTTCAATTATAGCCCTCACAGAGAGAGAGAGGAGAATAATAGTTGAAGTAGAAGAGCCGCAGTGCTGAGAAAACAAGTGCAGGGAAAGAATCAGATGGAGTGACAAGGTGAGGGAAAGAGGGAGAAGAAAAGAGAAACAGACTCCATATAAAGAGACATTTAGGCCCTGTTTACATCTGGTATTAAAGGGTTAGTTTACGCAAAAATGAAAATTCTGTCATTAATTACTCCCCCTCATGTCATTCTACATTCGTAAGACCTTCGTTCATCTTCAGAACACAAATTAAGATATTTTTGATAAAATCCGATGGCTCAGTGCAGCCTCTGAGCAAGCAAGACAATAAATACTTTCAGACGCCCAGAAAGACACTATAACATATTTAAAACAGTTCATGTGAGTACAGTGGTTCAACCTTAATATAATAAAGCGACGAGAATGCTTTTTGTGCAGAAAAAAAAAAAAATAACGACTTTTCAACAATATCTAGAGATGGGTGATTTCAAAACACTGCTTCGAAGCTTTACGGATCTTTTGTTTCGAATCAGTGGTTCGGATCACGTATAAAACTGACAAAGTCACATGACCTATTGAAATTTCGAATCACTTATGATGTAACAAAGCCTCGTTTACTGAAATCACGTGACTTTAGTGCTCCAAACCACTGAATGAATCAAAAGATTCGTAAAGCTTTGAAGCAGTGTTTTGAAATTGGGCATCACTAGATATTGTAAAAGTCGTTGTTTTTCTGGCACACAAAAAGTATTTTCATCACTTTATGATATTAAGATTGAACCACTGTACCCACATTAAATAGGGTTTAGTACCTCTCTGCGCATTTGAAAGTGTTAATTGTCTTATTGGCAATGTAGGCCTCAATGAGTCATCGGATTTCATCAAAAATATCTGAATTTGTGTTCAGAAGATGAACGAAGGTCTCACGTGTGTAGAATGACATGAGGGTGAGTAATAAATGACAGAGTTTTCATTTTGGGGGGAACCAACCCTTTAAGATGTGTTTTAGTCGATCGGATTACAAGTGGACAACATTAAGTACAGGTGTAAATGGGGTGCAAAACAATTTAGCGTGTCCACTTTCAACCACAGCATAGGCGTAGCTTGACATTTGAGCTTGGATGGTCGATTTGGTTAGTCACACTTTTAAATACATTTTAGCTTTTCTATAGTAAACTTTTTTATTTTGTATTATTACTGCACTAGCAATGAATACGTTGAAAATAATTGATTATACACATTTGTCAACAGAATTTCAAACTCTTTTATGTTCACAATTTCAATATGGAGTGCCGCAAGGCTCAGTACTAGGACCATTGCTTTTCACTCTGTACATGCTACCATTGGGAGATATCATTAGGAATGCTAGCATGGGATTAGTTTTCACTGTTAACAAAATTAAAATTAACAGAATGCGTAGCTGATATAAAAAAATCGGATGACTGGTAATTTCGTACAACTAAATTCAGAAAATACAGAGATTAATTATTGGAGCAAAAACTTCTGCATATAATAACCTAGAATACTATCTAACACTTGATGGCTGCTCTGTTAAGTCGTCTTCGTCAGGAACCTGGGTGTGCTCTTTGATACCAATCTTTCATTTGAAAGCCACATTTCTAGCATATGTAAAACCGCATTCTTCCATCTTAAAAATATATCTAAACCACAACATATGCTCTCAATGACAAATGTGGAACAGTTAGTTCATGCGTTCATAACCTCAAGGCTAGATTACTGTAACGCTCTACTGGGTGGTTGCCCTGCTCACATGATAAACAAACTACAGCTGGTCCAAAACGCAGCTGCTAGAGTTCTTACTAGAACCCAGAAGTATGACCATATTAGCCCGGTTCTGTCAAAACTGCACTGGCTCCCTTTTAAACATCATATGGATTTTAAAATCTTGCTAATTACTTACAAAGCACTAAATGGCTTAGCTTCCCAGTACCTGAGTGAGCTCTTAATGTATTATAGTCCTTTACGTCTATTACGATCTCAGAATTCTGGCCAGTTGTTAATACCTAGAATATCAAAATCAACCGCAGGCGGTAGATCCTTTTCCTATTTGGCACCTAAACTCTGGAACGATCTTCCTAACATTGTTCAGGAAGCAGACACACTCTGTCAGTTTAAATCTAGGCTAAAAACGCATCTATTTAACCTGGCAAACGCATGACACATTATCAATTTATTATCTACATATTCGTTAAAGGATTGTTAGGCTGCATAGATCAGGTCAGCCGGAACCGAGAACACTTCCTGTAACACCGGATGTACTTGTTAAATCAGAAGAAGAATGGTGTCTACACTAATTTTAGTCTCTCTGCTTATCCCGAGGTTTTCCATTTAACATGATTGGCTGGATCTGAACCGTGTCCGGGTCAGATGGGGAACTTGCGCCTGTGTGCAACAGCAGTGTGGCCCTGGGGTGTCGGCGGAGACTGTGTGAACTAGCTCATCCCTTGTGAGGGCCTTACCGACACATCAGCCAGTGGCACAGATCACCAGCAAACCGTCCCATACCGACGTGATGAAAAAGATCTTAAACTAGATGGAACTGGATTAAATATTTTGACTGTTGCGATCTCAAATCAGACTTATGACCTGTAACTCTGCCTGAATATTGGGCAAGTGTTCAATGAGGAGAACTGGCCCCCCGACTAAGCTTGGTTTCTCCCAAGGTTTTTTTCTCCATTTTTTTTGGAGTTTTGGTTCCTTGCCGCTGTTGCCTTTGGCTTACTTAAGTTGGGGACACTTGCTTGATATTCAGCAGTGTTTTTATGTATGCCTGCATTGGCACCGTTGTATGTGAACTGAGCTGAGCCGGACGATTACATCACTGTTTTCTGCAGTGCTGATGTACATAAATTAACTAGACTAATAACTATTGATCTTTGCAACGGAATGAATCAATACAAATATATAGAATAAGCTGGACAATGACATCATTTTCTTTGGGAGCTGCTGTGCAGCCAAAAATTATTTAAAGTTTAATTCATTTAAGTTTTGTTCTGTGTAAATTAAATAAAATTTGGTTGTAAATGGTCCTCTTTCTGACATAAATGCAAGAGGCGCTACAACAGAGCGTCCTGTGGATCACCTTGATGAGATTGATATGAGATTCATGAGTCATCAAGCACAGCATCAGCATCGGCATCTTCATCTGACCTTATTTTGGTTAGTTCCAGATTTCTATGCACTTGTTGTGAGTTGTTAATAAAAACCACTGAATATTCATTCACACCACACTACTGTCAAGGAGTATGTTCCATTGGCTACTATCCACCAAAATGCAGATACGTCACGCTTCTTATGCAAAATGAGATGGGGGGGGCATTAGGAAGTTTGATTTGATTTATTTATTAATTTATTCACAAAATAACCATTTTCATAGTGCAAACACTCATGTGGTCGAATGCGTTCGAACAGATCTGATTATTTTCTTCTTTTTCCCCTTTGTATTCCGCTGTAACAGTATTGGGGGAAAAAAAATGCATATACTGTGCATTTGTGGGCTGCTCTTTCGATTTAATTAACGATATATATCCCATGAATAATTCACTGGAATGCAAAATCCTCACATTTCTTTCCAGGCTTATCACACAGATGCTGTAAAATGTAATTGTCTCCCCTTTTCACTGCTAAATCCTATTATCAGTGTTTACTGGAATGTTTCCAAAGCAGGTAAACAACATCACATTGAAATATTATCACTCAATGTTTCAGTTAATGAATATTTTTGATTAAGGTAACGTATTACAAAATACAGACATGTGCTATTTAACACATACGTATAAAATAATCTAGCTTTTGGGGTTATTTGTGGTCTGTTGTTGTAATTTTTTAATGCTTTTACACTTTTAAAATTAATGTTCAATGGTTGAAGGGTAAGTAGAATAATGTCATCTAATTGTACCCAGTTTTTGAAAATGCCTATTGCATTCATAGAGCAAATCTTTGTTTAAATCCAACACATGACCTAAAAGACAAGACATTTTCTTAAGGCCAAAGAGCAATATGTCAACACACCATGTGTCATATGCCAAACTCACTCTTCATCTGAAAAGGTCAACTTTAGTACACTATGAGAACATTTACTGTATTGGCAGAAAACTCATATTGGATACATACAATTAGAATGGCCAGTTTTGTATAACGTAAGAGTATTTGATGTGAAAACTATATCCTTTTTTGCATTACAGAGGTAAAATATCATCCCATCCCAGCGGAACACTTGACACATTTTTTAATCGCTTTGTTCACAAATAAATTAGGTATCATTTGAAAGCTTAACCCCTCAAAATTCATCTTGTGACATTGTATTACCATGGAAATGGTACTTTAAAATCTTTTAGCGGACTCAATCAACTTAAAATTTGGAATATAACATGACTTTCACTTTCTAGCAATTTTAGATTGCAAATTATACAATATTTTATTATTTTGTATATTTCTTTAGTTCAGTACATTTGCTTTACAGTAAAAACAGAATAAAAGCAATAAAAAAGTGCACCAAGTGTCCTGTTACCGGTATACTGACAGATAGCATTTGAGGCATTTCTAAATAGCTTTCTAGTTTGTCATCTGTCTCTGATGCTTTATCATGGGGAATTAAACATGTGTATATGCGTTTGTGTATTGTATGTGTGTGTGTGTGTGTTTGTGTAATGTATGAGTGTAATTGTTGTCTGTAAGCAGCTGTTTTCAGAAGCTTCTGTTGCTTGGTGACAGAACCCCAGAACTATTGATCCTCACAGGGATTTAATCGAAGGTTATGAGTGTGTGTGTGTGTGTGTGTGTTTGTCCGGTGTTTTATGGCAGAGGTGTTTTGAATATTTCAGTCCCCCCTGCAAAGTGTGTGTCCTGACGTCTCAGGGGTTGAAAGATGAATCTAAACGAATAGAATGAAGTCTGCTCCATTCAAGAGAGAGGCGTACATTCAACAATGAAATATAACATCATCTGTCTTACTTTCTTTCATTCTCTATCTCTCTCTCTCATGACTCGGTGCAATAAAAATGTTGATTTAATCAGACACATAGCACTCATTAGAGGAAATAACATCGCTTACACAGAAGCTGTCATTCAGATCCACGTACGAGTGTGATATTATCGGTCACTGAAGCGGCAAAGCAGCGATAGCTCAACATTGATGATGCAAATCTCAATGCAACTATTAATCTCTCTCTCATAATTGGATGTCTCATCATTGCTCTCAAAGCATGGTCTCAACTAAAGAAACCTTAGTGGAGAAAGAGAAGTGAGAGACTCTTATATGCTATTTAGAGGAATGGTATGCTTTACAAACTCATGAAACGCAGGGTTTCAATTTTACAAAATGAAACAAATCTAACTCGATTTAGATGGTTTCACAGTGCTCGCTACTTTATATAGTGCTCCTGTATATAGAACTAGGAGTGTGAGGAGCCAATCATGAGTCACTTGAGTGAACATGATTCAATTCTCTGTAGAAAATGAAGAGATAATCCCTATTTCAGAGTCAGAATTTATTTGCCAAATATGCTTGCGCACCCAATGAATTTGTTTTGGTGACAGAAGAAGCTTTCCAGTGCACAGAGACAACATTTGGTATTTATTGTTTTGTTTTTTTATACATTTTTTAAAATCTAAATTAAAAGCTTGATTTGAATTTTCAAAATAATGCATTAAGGCTTTCTTTATATAGCGCTTTATACAATTTTTTGGTTACAGAGAGCTTTCTGTCCCACTTTCAAGGTCCAAAAAGGTAGGAAAGACATGGTGTACTCCATGTGACTCCAGTGGTTTAACCTCAATTTTATGAAGCGAGTGCTTTGTTTGAGACAACATTTTTCATCATTTAGCAGACGCTTTTATCCAAAGCGACTTACAAGGGGAGCAATTAGGGGTTAGGTGTTCTTGCTCAAGGGCACTTTAGTCGTGGTATCGAAGGTGGAGAGAGTGCTGTTTATTCACAATCCCCACCTTCAATTCCTGCCGGCGTGGGAATCGAACCAGCAACCTTCAGATTACAAGCCCGACTCCCTCACCACTAGGCCACGACAACAAAAACATAATTCATTACTTAATTTACAAAAATATTGATCTGCAACGCACGTACCACAGCATTTTGTGTTCACGCGAGAGCTGACATTGTCGTGTGAACACGCTTTGGATAGTAATATTTTGTGAATAAAGTGGTATTTTTTTTGTTTGTTTGTTTAAACAAAGCACTCACACCTCATTATAAAATTGATGTTAAACCACTGGAGTCACATGGATTACTGATGTCTTTACTACCTTTCTGAACTTCGAAAGTGGTAGTTGCATTGGATCTTTATTAAGGGACAGAAATCTCTCAGATTTCATTAAAAAAAATATCTTAATTTGTGTTCGGAAGATGAACAAAGGTCATTCATTTTTCGGCGAACCATTTAAAATTGCAGTTTCGTCCTGTGAAACCACTTTGAAATTGGACATTGTGTTGACATGGAAACTTTAGCAGGCTCAATTTTTGTGATATCAATTTAAAATTTGGAAGTTGCTTAGACAAATGGCTTGACTGTCAAGCAATTTTAAAGTCCCAATTAGAGTTATGTGTTGTATAAAATAAAAAAATATTTAATTCAGTATATTAGCTTTACAGTGAACCAAAACATTTATAACTTGTGTACTCTTTCACTTCTGCAATAATCTGCTGATTGTCTTCTTTAAAAATAGACCATGTCTTAGGTCTGTATTCCAAAGCATTCATGAATTACAGCCATTAAAGTTTAGATCTATGCTCAAAAGGGAGCTGACAGACAGTTTAATGATATTAGTTGTCACATACACAATGGTACACGACTGAACCACCTTAGAAACAATCTACAAACAGTATTTTGCTGATGTTCTCAGTATCACCCACTGCATAAATATGGGTAAAATATAGGCTACATCTTAAAATATTGCATGGCAATAAAAAAAAAAAAACGAATTATATCAGTTTGTCTCTGTAATTAAGTCTCTATAATTTTTTAACTGTGAAAAAAACATGCTTTAATTTGGAGCAAGACATACAACAGTAATAATCATTTTTTTTGTATCATTTTATTGCTCATAGCCGATTGCTTTCAAGCCTTCTTTCACAAAAGCACAAGGTTAGCTGTGTTGACCTGGTTACCAGTAAAAATCTATCCATCTGCATTAAATAATAATAACATCACAAGAAACAATAAGTAGTGTTGTTCATTAGCCTAATTATATAGGCTGCTTAACAGGTCTGCATCTGATGAGATTTTAGATCCATGTTATACATGAGAAACACGATCAAAAGAATTTGCATCTCTAAACTGTGAGTGAAAATGAGCTTGCTTTTTGTTTGTGGCTTTTTAGACCACAGCACAGACCATTGTGTTGCAGGAAAATGCTATTTTTGTAATGTGGCAGATTGGCTATGTGGACCCACAGGTGTCGTCTCTCACTCTCCAGACTATTTACAGGCAGTGTCTGCCAACTTTATTACATTTTGTGTGGGGTAATGCGTGTATGTTTGCGAGTACAATAATAATTAATTATTATTCATTTGAATTAATATGTAGGCTATAACAGTGGGAACAGCTGATTTTACTGATTGAAAACGTATTATTCATAATTTCATCAGGGCCTTACATTAGCTGTATAGTTAGTCCAAGCCATGCATTAATTTAAATAGAGATAGTTGGTATGCTGGTGTCTTTTTACGGAGCAGGAGATAAAAAAAAATAAAATAAATAAAAAAAGGGCTGTCTGTTGTGCCATTAAAGATTGTTTTTGAGCCGTCCGAGAATTTCTGCAGTGTTTCAAGCCATGCACGAACATGAGCTTTATGTGGGAAGATCTGCTATGAATGTCTTTTTGGTCACTTTGCTGTTTCCTTCTGACTTTGTTTACAATAATCAAAGTTCAGACTCGACAGACTCAATCATGGTTGCTACGATTATGAGCTTCAAAAGTATTGTGTTCACCATCAGGTAAAGTTGCCTAAATCTTATTATAATCGCATTATGACGGTGAATGTAAACACAGTCATTGTCTAAGGCCTTCTGTAAATCTTGTGGCTCTCTGTCCAACGAGTACTCGCATGTATTTTTACATAAAGTATGGTTTTACACTTTTATAAGTTTTCATTCACACTGAAATGTATAATATTAATATACTGGCAGAACTAAAATGTAAATTATTCATGTATGCACAACTTTTAATTGTACAAAAGGGTTTGGAGTAAAGTTAAGGGATCTACAATTTACCTATAAAAGTGGTTAAAGGGGAATTATTTGATTTAAAAGATTGGTAATTAGATGTAAATGCGTAATAATGTTAATGTTTAAATGTTATCAATAACTTCATTTTGTCCATTGCAGCATCTATCCAGACGTACAAAAATGTACGTTTGCACCTGAAAAACCTGCGTATTAACAATAAGACCAGGCTGCTCTGTCTGTGTGTGTGTGTGTGTGTGAAAAGGGCGAGAGAAGGAAAGATAGAGGGAATGTTGTTGGTCGTTTTATCTCAGTGCAGATGCTTCCTGTTGCACCGAAAATGGAACAGTTTGACAGCTTAACAAAAGACGGAAGTTACTGTTTATGTATGTATTTCACACAGAATCAATGAGAACGATATGCATTTCATGTGTAAATGTTACTTGTTATTATTTTACACTGCACAGTTTTTTATTGCATATAGTTTGTTACAAAAAAAATGCAGTTTTTTAGCAACCCTAATTCAGCTGTAAAGAACCCTTTATGCAAAAAATGTTCTAAGGAGAAATGTCTTAAATGATTGCATAAAACTTTTGTTTGAATACAAAAAAATTATAAAACCAAATGAATTAAAACTAAATCCATAAAATGTTGGGAACCCCTAAAAGGTTCTATATATGAAACCTTTTCTTCTGTGAGTGCAAGAGAACATTGTTATATTACTTTATTTACATATTGCAGTTTCTCTTTGCATGCAGCCAAAAGTCAAGACAATATAAATGTGCAGTTTTTTAGTGAAGTCATGCCAATAAACCACAGCACGCCTGAAACTAAGAGAGAGAGAGAGAGAGAGAGAGAGAGAGTAAGAGTCAGATGTGCTTTTACTTACTGCTGCACTGTGGTTACTGTAAAATTCTGGTGAACTGAATAAGCAGACAGGAAGACTTGTTTTTCTCTCTCCTATGTTCTCAGTCCATATTTCAGCAGCAACACAATGGCAACACTATCAAGCCAGTTATGCAAATGACAAGAACTTTCTCTCTCACACTTTCATGCAACTCACAATGTGAAACACACTCTCTCTGTGTGTGGTCCTGGTAACTACATTATAGGGACCAAATGTCCCCACAAAGATAGCAATACCAGAAATTTGGTCATTTGGTCGCCATGATTTATAAACAGCTTATAAATCATACTAAATTATGTTTTTTGAACGTGTAAAATGCAGAAAGGTTTCTGTGAGCGTTGTGTTTAAGTGTTTAGAGTTAAGGGAACAAATATCCAATTTGTAAAGTCCAATAATCATTATGTCTATCTATGGAAAATCCCCATAACACATGAAAATCCAAAACGCAACATTAGTAAATAACTGCTCATATGCACATATGGGTCTTATTCTTGTCCCAGTAGAAACGGTGAAGACATCCCTAAAACATTCACACAGTACATTCTCTTAAACACATGGACTTCCTGTTTATCCGACTTGACAGTAGAATGGGTCATGCTGTGTTTCCTGTGTTTTTACAAAGGTCGTGTCGGAGGCCTAGACTCATCAGAGCCAGGCTGTATAGAGCCCTAAATGGTCAAGATTAGATATGCAGAGAGTTCTGTTTGCGTCTGTGAGGGATTCGTGAATAGCACACGCGGTTAAAATAAATTGTTGTAAACTTTCAGTAGCGACAAGCAGACTGGTACTGCATCAATTATTTGCTAATACTGTGTGCATGGTGCATGGATGCAAACGTTTGTATGCATATGTGAGGGAGTTTGCATAACTGCATCTTCATGTAGACCTCAACACTTCCTGAGTTTAGTTTGGCAAAATGTGATCCTCCTAAATGCTCAAGAACAGAACACAAAATATGATAAACAACTCAAAGCACACACTTGAAATTCATGCAGCAGTCATGTTCTCCTAATGAGGTTAACATAGTTTAAAAACTAGAAATCCAACTAGTACTACTTTTTATTTGTAAATAGGAGGCAATAGGTGAAGTTGAAGTTTCAATAGAAATGACATTAAAGGATATTTTAGTTTACCATAAATAATCATGCTCTGTCTAGATATGCTTTCCTGTCATACAGCCTCTCACATATACGCTCAGTAAGCCCAAAGAGGAGTTTTGTTTCGAATCAGTGGCTCGGAGAGCAAAAGTCACGTGATTTCAGTAAACGGGGCTTCATTGCATCATATAAGTGTTTCGGAACTTCAATACTTCATGTGATTTGATACGTGGACCAAACCACTGATTCGAAACAAAAGATGGCCATCACTAGATATAGTTGAAAAGTCGTTATTTTGTTTTTTTGCCGCACAAAAAGTATTCTCGTCGCTTTATAATATTAAGGTTGAACCACTGTACTCACATGAACATGAATTAAACATGTTTTAGTACCCTTTTGGGCATCTGAAAGTGTAAATGGTCTTGCTGGCAATAGAGGCCTCGAGCCATCGGATTTCATCAACAATATCTTAATTTGTGTTCCGAAGATGAACGAAGGTCTTACGGGTTTAGACCGACATGAGGTCTGTAATTTTTGGGTGAACCTACGCTTTAACTGGCTTTTCACTCGAGAGATAACTGCAATCAGTGTAAGGAGCCGTTCACATTTTACGTCTTTTGCACGCTCAAATTCATTATCTCAAGTAATCAAAGTGACGTGGTAGCAACGTGCATGAGGTGTGATTCCAGGCGCATTGAGATGAAAAAATAGCAAAAGACATCAAAAACATACATTTTGCCCCCTTTATGAAACCCTTGGCAGTTCTCAGCATGTTGGAAAGACTGTTTTCAGTTCAGTGTACTTTTGGACTGGAGCACTGAATTAGTTGGCAAAATCCAGCATCATAGGATCACATATACTCCTGAATATTGGCTCATCTCAGGATGACCATCAGACAAGTCTTAAAGTGAGTTTTGATTGAGTAACTTGTAGATCTGTGCCGACTTCAGCCGTGAACTGATTCAAGCAGTTCAGTCCAATTTGGTGAACTGGTTTGGACGGTTCACTAAAAAGAACCGCTTCAAAATAATGATTCGTTCATGAACTGACCATCACTACCCCTGACAGAAGAGAATGGTTTAATAAGAAAACAGACTGCAACGCCCCCACTACAATCAAGTTGACACTGCCTTATCTGCACTAGTATAGCAAATGACCCGCACTGCTTTGAAACAATGACCCTGATATAATTCACATGCAACTTTCTCCTGTAAAACACATCTCCATTTTCACCAATCTTCTCGATGAGTCATTTCTTGCAAAGCTCCTCTCTGCATATCTTTTGTCTAAAAAAAGCACTGCAGCATTCTTTTTTAAAATCTTGAGATTAATCCAGCTTTCATCTCCAATATGCTGTGTCTGTCTCTTAATGCAGTCTGACAGAGACAAATATGTGCATGTATCTCAATAGCAGGTGTCCATTACACATTTCAGCTTTCTTTCTTAATTCAGGCCCTTGTTTTTCCACTTCTACATCAGCAGAAATTCCACAACCAAGTCTTTATTAGTGAACATTATCCTTTTCCACCGTCTCTGCATCTCTTTTTCTTTGCTTCTCGCTCTCGAGGCTGAGGGATTGATTTTCCCCAGGTCAGTATGTTATTTCTTTGCTCTATTTAATAGGTAATAACTCTTCAAACTGCCAGTGAGACTGATTTAGTTAGTTACCAATGATTATTTCAACCCACGCTCATTGAGAAAACGTGCCTGTGGTGAAATTTCTGCAAAATGATATTATCTTGCTTCTTGCACACCGCGCAAGTGAAATGTACGGTGAATGGCGCTAGAAGGTTAACGCTCTATGCCATTTAAAAATAGCACAGCACGTACACTAAACCCTATGCTAAACCTAACCGACAGTGACAAATGTTAAAAAAACAAATGTGAGATAAAAATGTTTTTGCTAAAGCAACTATGCCATTTTAGCCACTTCTTCAAGACTTTGAGCCATTTTATCGTGACTTGTGTTTCATGGGACTCATACTCGATTTGCATTTCTGTACCAGGCGAGTTACCGAGCAAGTTTACTATGTCGGAAAAGCCATACATAATGAGCTAGTTCTGTGATGCAAACTTAAAAACGTATGAAGGCCCCGATATACTTCAGGTGAAATAGAGGAATGAAATGGTGTGATGTAATTTTGAACAAAATCAGGCCAAAACGACGTTTGTTTGGAGTTTCAGGAAATCGAAAACACCTTGCCAAAGGCAAACTTTCCAGAAGAATTAGCAGTGGCTGGTAAACACCTTTGTCAGTGCATTATGTATTAGTTAAGTGTGCTCTGAAGTTCCTCCTTTTTGATGCTTAAATATTCTCTGGTTCATTTCTTCTGCTCAGTTTGTCGAGGTCAGACGTCTGCGAGTATAAACATGAACTGCTTTATAGTAGAATTCTATCTATTCTATGGCCTTGTCTACACTAATACTTTTTCAGTTGAAACCGCATCTTTTTCTCTTAGTTTTGGCCTTCCGTTCACACTGAGACAGCTTTTTTGTCAAGGAAAACTGAGTTTTTTAAAAGCTCTCCAATGTGGAAGAAAATCTGTAAACGCCATAAACACAGGTATTTGAAAACTATGACGCATGTTTAGTCATGTGATGCATATTGCACCAATGAATATCTATAGTTATACCTGGTGTTGTCGTGCCAGCTATTTACATTAACAGTATAAAAGATAAATGCTCTTTTGTATCTTTGTATTACATTCCTGCAAAGACGACAGAGAATTTACTCACATTTGCTGTCCTGCATTTTAAACCCAATTTTGAGCACGACCTGGATGCAATAGTGAGTGATGCGATATTATACCAATGAAATGTTCATGCCAGAAGAATAGCGTGAGACCTTTATTATATCTACTCTCCCTGCATCATCTCGTGTAATGCATGTATGTTTTACGCATGCGCAGTAAGGAGATTTAAGCGTTTTCAGACGTTTCAGTGTGGATGAGCAACTTTTGAAAAACGCTAGTGTGGATGAGGAGTGTTTTTAAATGAAAACTCAGCTTTCAAATGTCTCCGGATTCATGTAGACATAGCCTATAAAGTGCTTTACAAATAAACATAACTCGACTTGAATTGCAAAGCTTGTGCAAACAAGTCCACATTGCTATGATCAAATGTTTTCTTAACTGATTCGTTTACTTCGGAATTAAAATCTCCTGATAATTTACTCACCCCCATGTCATCCAAGATGTTCATGTCTTTCTTCAGTCGAAAAGAAATGAAGGTTTTCGAGGAAAACATTCCAGGGTTTTTCTCTGTATAGTGGACTTCAATGGGGTTCAATGGGTGGAGGGTCCAAATTGCAGTTTAAGTGCAGCTTCAAAGTGTTCTGCACTATCCCAGATGGGGAATAAGGGTCTTATCAAACGAAACGATCTGTCATTTTCTAAAGAAAATTAAAAATTATATACGTTTTAACCACAAATGCTCGTCTTGCACTAGCCCTCTTCTTCTTCTTCTTCTTGTAGAATTCCGGCAGTGTAGACATTGCTAAGTGTATTACTGCCTCCACAGGTCAAAGTTAAAACTAAATTCTTATGCTATATGCTATAGTGCAAGTACATAAGAATTAGTTCAAAGTTTCACCTGTGGAGGGCAGTAATGCACTTAACAGTTGGAATTCTACAAAAAGAAGAAGAAAAGAGCTTGTGCAAGACGAGCATTTGTGGTTAAAATGTAGAAGAGAGCTAGTGTGCTACCGTAAAAGTATTCTGAGGATATAATAAAATAGTACGAAAATAAGGGTGTGTTCACACTTGTCATGTTTGGTTCGATTAAAACGAACCCTGGTGCGATTGCTCAGTTAGTGCGGTTCGTTTGAACATATGTGAACGCTGCCATCAGAACCCTGGTGCGCACCAAACAAGAGACCGCTAAAAAGATGGGTCTCGCTCCGCTTGCAAACGAAATCTGGTCCGGTTCGATTGATATATGAATGCAACACGGACCAAGACATGTAGACGAACCAAAAACAGGATGTGATGTCAAAAAATACGACGCTACAAGTCATCTGATTTGACGACACGGGAAGATCGGTGTATGAGTAGAGGGCAAAAGGACATAATGTAAGCATACCTGGTTCTTCTCATCAAAGGACCTGTGTTGCCCGTTAGTCGGTACAGAAGATCTTCGTTTCTGCATACAACGGAGGATATCCTGCTGCTGTTTTGAACATTTTATGAGCTCTTCGTGAGTTCTCAGCTGGTAATAATAAACCATATGTACATGCATAAAATGATGGCGTTTAATCCAGAACACAGCTTTGTTTTTAATGTTCGGTACGCGAGCTCCGTCGCGAAATATACGTCATAAAAGCCGACCAATCAGGTTGTGACCGTATGCCTACGCCTTTGGTTCGATAACTTTAGGTTCGCTGTTAAAAATGCCAGTATGAACGCTAAGCGGACCAGGACTATATGTTTTGTTTTTGTTTTTTGGTCCGAACCAAACGAACCAATCCAACCGAACTACAAGTGTGAACGCATCCCGAGTCTTTATTAATCAGTAATCTGTCCCAGTAATCATAATTGGTGTGAAAAGGAATAAAAACTGTTGGTGTTTTTATTTCCCCAGCTGGAAACTGCAGTGAATTGTATGTACCTTTTAACAAAAATATAGGTAGAGGTGCGTTTTTCGAATGAGCCTTTGTTGGATTATTCAGTAGACAGGTCTAAATAATGTCTTCCCCAGTGATCAAGCAGGAGTAGGTCTTGCTATTACAACAGTGACCAATGTCCTGCCGCAAAACTCTACCCCAAAAACACATCTATTACAGTGCAAAAGGGCAAGGAAACCATCTGACCAGTCTGCCTGTACTCAGTACTCATGGTGATGTCATGAGAAGTCATGTACATTTTTGAATCTATAAGCTTTTCTGACTGTTGTGTGTTTATTGTATCAACCTTCCTCACCTCTGAGAGGGAAAACAATGTATGATATGGTCAGTTCGCAAAAACGTTTCTTCCCCCTCCCTTGGTTATGAGAAAGTTAAGGAGACAATTCAATTTCAAACATAGTTATGGCAAGCCGTTTTGACTTTTAATCATTCTCAGGATATGAACTTGTGATATCATCTAGTTCACTAGTTTAAATGTTAATTCCCGATATCAGGAATTAGTATTTCTACTATTAACAATGGCAATTGTTGATATCAGGAATTACATTTCCACTAGTAGGCCTAACAACGTTAATTCTTGATCATTGTATTTTCACTAGTGAAATCTCGCCATAGGCTGCCATTCAACTCAAATGAATTCTTGATATCAAAAATTCGCATTTTTACTAGTAACAATGTAATTATGAGATCAAAAATGATTAAAAAAAGTTCCATGATTGATGTTGTTATGGTCCAGTTCACCCAAAAATGAAAATTCTGTCATAATTTACTCACCCTCATGTCATTCCAAACCTGTATACATTTCTTTCTACTAAAGAAGAAAGATGTTTGGACCCCATTGACTTTCATAGCAAGAAAGCAGATGTTACATAGAAGAAAGAAATGCATGCAGGTTTGGACATGAGGGCGCATAAATGATGACACAATGTTCATTTTAAGGTGAATCATTCCTGTAAGATCAAAACAGCTTGGAGAAGCTTTCTGAACCAATTTCTCAGCATTGCACCACACCGGGTGTTAAGAAGAGTCGAGCAAATAGAAAAACACAAACATAAGTGTCAGTATGAAACGGAAAAAAAACCTCATGGCGTGAAATGAGCTTCTCTCACTCTCGCTCGCTGATGTAAACGCGCCTCTGTCAGGCTCTGTGCTTAAATGCCTAGTTTTGCATAATGCGTAATAACAGAAATGAGTTCAAACCCCCCAAACAACGCAGTGCGCTGCGCGCGCGCACAGACATCCAATCAGACTAACAGTGCCCACTCACCTTGATGATCGGCTGATTCAGACCTGGATCAGTACATCTGTCCACATCGGTCGGCTCTTTGAAAGTTTGGAGATCCGTTCAGTAAACGATCATATATTTAAATATTTTCAGGGTCTGCGTCGTATGTGCACTGGTCTTCATCGCTCTGTGTCACAAGTGTCTTCCTATTCGATTCCCCAAGGTTGGAGATTTACAAGGAGCGCGCACACGAACGCAGAGAGCGAAGCTCTGAATGGGTGTGTGAATCTCTCCCTGATTCTGGAGCTGAAGGCGTGTAAAGGCGGGCCATTAGTCGCACTAGAGGGCGAGATCGACAAACACTGCATAAAGGCGGCGTCCCACTAGTAGACATCGATTTCGATCGGGGTGTCTCACCTGTTGACTGTTTTTGGTGAAATCTCGCCCTCTCCTGTCAGAGGTCTGTCACGCACGCCGATTAAGAAAGATAGAGGGGTGATCAATTACTTTTCTCGTGCAGCGAACAAAAAATGCTCTAATAACGTTTAGCTAACGTTCCCGTTAAGTTATGAATGATCTCTGGACGTTCAAAGCGTTAAGTTTTTAAAATTTAAAATTGTATTTATAAAAACGTTTCTTCCCCCTCCCTTGGTTATGCGAAAGTTAAGGAAACATTCAATTTCAAACATAATTATGGCAAGCCGTTTTGACTTTTAATCATTCTCAGGATATGAACTTGTGATATCATCTAGTTCACTAGTTATACTGTTAATTCCCGATAATTATTATTTCTACTAGTAACAATGGCAATTTTTAATATCAGGAATTATATTTCCACTAGTAGGCCTATAACAACGTTAATTCTTGATATCTGTAATTGTATTTTCACGAGTGAAATCTCGCCATAGGCTGCCATACAACAATGAATTCAAAATTCGCATTTTTACTAGTAACAATGTAATTTTTGAGATTTTTTATTTCATTTCACAGTTACATTTGAAATGGGTGGTAATCAGATTACAGTTACATCTGAAAAGTGTTTTAGATTACCAAAGTGATTACTTTGAATTTTAATGTCATTTAAACAGCGATTGGTGATTCTTTGACTCTGACAGTCTGAAAAAGCGGAGTTAAGTTTCACCAACATTTTAATACTTTTAAGAGGGATCATAAAAATTCTGTTGTTTTTATTTAGCACTGTCCTGAACAAGAAAAAAATGACTGAATTTACTAAAAAAAAAGCCCAGCTGTCAACTTAACTGTCCTGTCATGACCTGGATGATCTGTTTTCATGTTTTGTGATGGTTGTTTGTGAGTCATTTTATAATTCCCTCTCACAATTGTGAGTTTGTATTTTACAATTCTGACTTCTTTTTCTCAGAATTGCGAGATTTAAACTCACAATTGCAAGTTATAAAGTCAGAATTGGGAGATATAAACTTGCAATACTAACTTTTTTTTCTTGCAATTGTGAATTTAGTATGTGAGTTTATATGTCATAATTCTGACTTAAAAACCCTTTCCTTCCCTTTTCCCTTCCTACTCTAGCTTATGGTACTGAGCAATGTATGAAACTTGTATTGTGAGCACTTCCTGTGTTATTTGCCAATTCATGAAGAATCGCTTGTTTGTTTTCCTCACTTGTAAGTCGCTTTGAATAAAAGTGTCTGCTAAATGACTAAATGTAAATGACTTGCTCAATATTGCTAAGTTTATATCTCATAATTCTGACTTTATAACTCACAATTGCAACTTTATATCACACAATTCTGAGGGGAAAAAGTCAGAATTATGAGATAAAAACTTGCAATTACCTTTTTTGTGTTTGTTCACCACTTATTAGTATTACAAAGTATTTAGATTAAGTTACTAAACTTGAGTAAGGTAATGAAATACGTTACAAATTACTTTTTAAAGCATGTATTTTGTAATCTGTAGTGAAATACATTTTAAAAGTAACTTACCCAGCCCTGCCTATAATCCACTGCCCAGACTAATCAGCCATGATTGTCTAAAGCGGTGTCTTGTTACCTCATCAGTCTCACTCTATTTAAACCCTTGTTTCTGACTCCCTCATTGCTCAGTTTTGCTAATGTTAACTTAGAAATAGGTTTTCCAAGTTTCGTTATGTTTTCCCTTGATTGGTTTGCCTGTGCTCTAGATCCATTGTTGGCTCAGTCTTCTGTAACAAACTGCATGGAGACACGAAGGCTGAGGATCGAGACGCTTTAATTAGAGGGTGATCCACAGAGTCAAAAACAGGCAAAGGTCATGCATACACAAGTGAGCGGTCCAAACAAAGATAAAGTCCAAGGCACAGGCAAACAGAGAAATCCAAAGAACCAGACAGAATACAAAAACCAAGAAAACAGAAGAACTTAGGTAAATGCTCAGAAACACAGTTACATTTATATAGCGCTTTACATATGGAAGGTGGAATCTTCTCATCCACCACCAATGTGCAGCATCCACCTGGATAATGCGACAGCAGCCATACAGCGCCAGAACGCCCTCCACACACCAGCTTACTGGTGGAGAGGAGACAATCAGTGTATGGGGATGATTAGGAGGCCATAGGCCAGTGGAAAAATTTGGCCAGGATGTCGGGGTTACACCCCTACTGGGATTTTTAACGATCACAGGACCTCGGTTTAACGTCTCATCTGAAGGACGGTGCTTTTTGAAAGCATAGTGTCCCCATCACTTAGGACCCACACAGACCACAGGGTGAGCGCCCCCTCCTGGCCTCACTAACACCTCTTCCAGCAGCAACCTAGTTTTCCCTGGAGGTCTCCCATCCAGGTACTAACCAGGCTCAACCCTGCATAGCTTCAGTGGGAAACCAGCCCTGGGCTACAGGGTGACATGGCTGCTGCTAATGACACAAATGAGACAAAGCTGAACGTAATCATGGCTAATGAGTCTGGGCAAAGGATGATGGGAAATGGAAGTCTTTTATGAAATTGTGAAAGTCCTTGGAGGAGTGCCTCCTGGTGGCTCACACAGGGACTCCAGCTGGTGTTCATGACAGATGTAGCTTATAAATAATGTTTTTTGTGCTAACTTCTCAAACATTTTCAGTAAAAACAAAGAAACTAACAAAAAAGCATATTAAATTTACAGTAAAAAACTAAACTAAACAAAAAAAAACAACAACAAATCAAGCAGAAATGCAGGTTACCAGAAATTCACCATAAAAAAATACTGACAATGTTTCCAGTATTACAAGATGGCATAATATATTAAAGTGATGTAATTTTTTTTTTTTTTTTTTACTTTAAAATGTATGGATAACCGCTATAATAATAACCAAAAGCCACATAATGAATCATAGTTCATCGAGAGTAGCCTGTCCATTAAACATGTATTAAATATTGTGTACTGTCCAAATATGTGATTTGTCAAGAAGGGACTTCTGGAAATGACCTTTTTACTATTTTAGTTTTCAGAAAATGGCTTTAGTAGTACTTAAGTAATTTGTTAAACAATTTACAGTGTCTCCACTTGTAAGGTATTACATTTAACCAATTAAAAGGTTTGTACAGTAGCACAGTGTGTAGAACCATTAAAATGAAACAGACTTTTATGCACAAGTGTTTGTTTCATTTTAACTGTTAGCTGCTTTCGTGAAGTCATTGAATATGTTTAAAGATTTGAGAGTCGATAAAGTCTTTTCAAAATGATTGTGTGGCTTCAGAAGACATTGGATATACCAGTTGAGTCATATCGATAAATGTCAAGCAAACTTTACGTGCTTTTTGGTGCTTGAAAGATCTTGGCCCTGTTGACTGTAGGCCTATTCACAAAATCTGAAACATTCTTTAAAATATTTTCTTTTGTGAAAATGATATTAGTATACCGACAAATATCAGTGTAATAGAGATTTTAAAATTTGTGGACAGCAGACAAAACCAAACGAGTTGCATAAAAACATTTAAGAACAATCTCAACTAAAACTTTATTATCTTACTAGAACTACCCTTACAAAAAAGAACTGCAGTATATTGAAGTAGAACTGCAGTACCAAGTAGTTTAACTGCAGTTTAATGAAGCACAACCATAGATTTGCAGTATAATGAAGTATAGTCACAGTACAACTGTAGTATAAGTACAGCTGCAGTAAAATGAAGTACAACTGAAAGTTGCATGAAATATAAAAACAGTATAACTGCAGTTGTATTGCAGTTTTATTTTACTAGTACTTTAGATGTATTGCAGTATAGTTGTACTCCAGTAAAACTACATTTTAGGTTATACTGCAATACTGCAGTTTTTTCGTGTCCAAAAAACTGCATTTTTCTATATGTAACAAAAACTGTAGTATTACTTCTAAAAAACTGCAGTAATCTTTTGTAAGGGCACTGGCTTTGTTAAGAGCTGCACTGCTCTTCTAATGCCTTGATGACTGTAACACTGTTCTTAAGAGCGGGAAGAAGGAGGCGGGAACCAGCGAACATTCAACGTTATTTTAATCAAATAAATAAACAAACAATAAAACGAAAGTAAAATGGCGGCAGTTCCTCACGGAGACTGCCGCCCACACAAACATAATAAAACAACGTAAAATCCAGACCCGGTCCTCTCTCGTCCTTCACTGTAATCGCTCCTCTTTTATGCTTCCGGAGCTCCTCCGTGAGAGATTCGAGACCGGTGCGCCGCGCAGCTGACGCTCATTATCACTCGCGTCACCGGCCTCGCGCCGTTCCCTCAGGCTCTCGTTCGCCCAGCTCGTCACAGTGACATTCAGAGAGGCCATCGACAGACATCACAGAATTTCCTCACCCTTAATATTTCTGAATCACTATGTGAACAGTGTTAGCATGTTAGGGTCTCAGACTCACTCACCCAGTTTAAATCTAGATTAAAGACACATCTCTTTAGCCAAGCATTTACATAATGCATCTCATATCAGATCAATCGCTCATTCTGACTATCTTTGCTTAAAGTTATGAACAGCAGCTACGCTAATTATTCTCCTTTTGCTTTCTGTTCTACCGCGGGACATCTGCCCCGAGGTGACTAGAGAGCACATCAGCTTCAGTCCGGATCCAGCCTCTTCGGAAGACCTCAGGTGACCATCACCTGTGAAGAGACGGCGCCAGTTCCTGCGAGGACTTCAGAAGACGCAATCATCTGGATCAACATTAACTTCGGTTAAACTGCTAACTCTGATTGTAAATTAATCAACTAAATTATTTTATTTGCTAACTGCTTTCTTTAAATTGTAATGTTGACATCCATTCTCTGTAAAGCTGCTTTGAAACGATGTGTATTGTGAAAAGCGCTATACAAATAAATTTGAATTGAATTGAATTGAACAGTGACACTGCTGACAGCTAATCAAACTCTGGCATCAACATGGGCCTGTCCATCACTCACTTCTAAAAAGCGTAATACAGTGAGATTTATGACTCGGTTTTTGAACCGGTTGTTTTGCTTTTACTTATTAAAAAAGCTATTCACACAATACTGCCCAAATAGATAAGAAACCTTTATCAAAGAAATTGTGTCTCACTGTGTAAAACATGCTTGTTTTTTTAAAACTTCAGACATGTCTGTGTGATGACTTTCCTCAGCGCTCTCTCTGTTCTTGGGAGACACGCACAGCTATAACATGCTGGATCTTGACACTTATTTCAGAGGGAACAGAGGCCATATTCACAAATCATTTTATCTTAACATTTTATCTTTTTAAATAAGGCCTACCAGGAACCAACTGGCAACTAAAACGGGGTAGTCGTGGCCTAATGGTGAGAGAGTCGGGCTTGTAACCTGAAGGGCCCGGTTGATTTCCGTATGCCACTGAAATTGAAAGAGGGGATTGTGGTGTGAACAGTGAATGAACAGCACACCCTCAATACCATGACTGAAGGTTTGTTCTCTTGTGCAAGACACTAACCCCCTTACCCCCTCCACACTTGTATTAATTTGGATAATAAAAGCTTTAAATGAAATTAATTAACTGACTAACTGTTAAATTTACAGTTACATTAGACATTTGAGATTTGTGCTTTGACCTTTTTGACCTTTTGCCAGAATGGACCACAAACACAACAAGACAATATAAAAAAAAAAAAAGTAAAAAAAAATACCTAGAAGATTTACTGAAAGCTGGCAACTATGTCATTTCGATGACATGCTCTCATCAATATATTCCTTCCAGGCAAGACACTATACTACACTTAACTATAGTTGCATATATAATATGTGCATTTACTTATAAAAAAAATTATTATTGCAAGAGTTGCAGTAAATGCCCAGTGTAGCAGCACTTACTTGAAGGTGTGTGCATGAGACTGACATGAGACCTTCACAATCGTGACATTACACAAGTCATGAATATGAAGGAGGGTTTATGACGATTGACATGAAGTGTCATTCGCTCAATTGTGTCATTTTTAATGCAAAGATGACATTGTTTGAGATGTCTTTGTTATGACAACTTGACATAAACCACATTTGTCATAAACACGACATAACAGATTAATAATAAAACTTAATAAACTACTTTTGGGTTCTTTACTTTTTTGGTTAACTGTCATGTGATTGGTTTTGACACTGGCTGTCATGAGACCATTATAACTGTGTCATGAATATTTTTCTGACCTTTTTTTTTTTTTTTCTCCAGTGCTACAAATTGAATTTGTCATTAAAATGTCATTAAGTGTTAATACTCTTTCAAATTATTTTATAACAGTGTCATGAATATTTTTCATTTTTAAGTTCCACTGTAGTTTAGGTTAAGAAAATTAATCATGACGCTGTTATCTGTCATGCTAATGTCAAGTTGTCATGACAAAGACATCTCAATGTCATCTTTGCATTTAAAATGACATAATTGAGCAAATGACACTTCATGTCAATTATCATAAACATGCATAAAATCTGAACCATGTGTCATGTCATGAATATGAAGGTTTCATGTCAGTCTCATGCACACCCCATCAAGTAAAGTGTTACTGTTAGTTGGATATAGATGGAGTACTGTTTTATATCCACCATGAGGGCAAAGGAAAGCAGTTGAACGTAAAGGTGGTCAGAGGCATGCCTGAGGTGCTGTATAGTAGACAGCATTTTCAAAGAATTTCATGCCACTGAGGCAGGTGGGCATAGTGGCAAGGAGAAGACAACACATGCCGTTTCTAACAGATAATATTGGCCTGGAATGACAACTGAAATCAAAAAGTGGGAGAGTCTTACTGACTGATTAGATTGTACACTGAAAAAAAAAAATCTTTTACGGTAATTTACGGTAAAAAAACGCTAGCTGTGGTTACCAGAACTTTACCGTAAAAATACGGTAGCAATGTTTCAGGTTTTACGATACAGCAGTATTTCACAGTTCAAAACTATAGAATTCATAGGTTTATATTGTAATAATTACAGTTCATTACTGTTTATTTTACACAATGTAAAAAATTCCATGAAATTTACGGTAGAAGAATGTATTTCATTAACTGTAATGATATTAATTTACTGTACCAAGCTATTGAAGTACTGTCTGTTTTGTACCTTTGTAATACACTGACAACCACTAAAAACAGAGGTGATGAGAGTAACATAATGCATAAAAATTCATCACAAGCAGCTTTTCCACAAGTTGAGGAGGACAATATATAGAAGCTGCACAGTGTCATTCACACAAACACTAAACACCATCATAGTAACACACATGGAATTTTAAAAATGCAATAAACATTAATTTAACAATATTAGATGTAACATAAAACCCTAATTTACATAATTAATTAAAAAAAGCTAAGAAGAAACAACGTTATTTCAACAAAAATACATCAAATGTGAAGAGTTACGCAAGGAATTGGGACGGTCAATTTATGTTTTTTTACTGTGAATTATACAATGACTTGTTATTTTTCACTCACAAAAATGGTACATCTAACAGTATTTTACTGTAAAATTACATTAAATGTGCCGTTGGATCTAATACAGTTTTTCACTGTATATAGTACAGAAACTTTCTGTAAACCAATTACCTGTTTTTCACCGTAGCATTTTTAGTCTTTTACTGTTAAAATCACTGTAATTTTTACAGTGTATAAACAGTACCAATTCTTATATATAAAATAGCTATGAAATAATGACTAAAAAGTTTTTAGGTTTAGGGCGAATTTTCTTTTATTATTATTCTCAAGCAGATGTAACCCAAAAAATACATTGCCTGATTTGTGAATGAACCATGGCAGTTGGTAGGCATGGACTTAATTGGCAAGTTGTCGAGATTTAGATTTAGATTTATTTAATTAGATTTAGAAGTTAATGCAAAACCTGCATTATATGCAATTTACATGTTTATTTTTTTAATTTCTTTTTTTTTTTTTTTGAGCGTTGATCACTACAAGTGGACATTACACTTATATTTTACATAGCTCTTTTTTAATAAACCTTAAGCAATGCAATGATTGGAGACGATTCTGTCTATCAATCCTTTTTTATTACAATTTTTATATGAAATAATAACAAGAAATCACTATGACTCTAACTAGATTAACAGTAATAATACTAAAAAAACAAACAAAAACACACAGTAAATAATACTTCAAGGAAAATTAAAAGGAACTTTCTTTCGCTGAATATTTATGAGCCACCAGATGACGCTGTTGTCTATATTTTGAATAGAAGCTTTTTTGCATATTCAGAGGAAAAGCCTCAAGAGTCTGTATGTGGTATGCAGAGTGTGCTATGTAGTGTTATTCTGAATAATTCTCTTTTTTTATTATTTTGAACAAGTGTTTTAGAATAAATTCAATTACAATTAAATTTTCCTAAGGATAAAAAAAAAATCTATCTTAGCTAATGCTGTGAATTAGTCTATATAGGGAACCCTTACTTACACATTAAAATATTAAAGGTTTCAGTTAACAACAGAGCCCAAACTATTAAATTCTTTATTTATTTTTAAATATAATAATCAGCTCTCTAATAATAATAAAAAAAACGTAAATTGCACATAAGGCAGGTTTTGCGTTAACTTCTAAATCTAATTATAAAGTTAATTTTATACTGCAATTCATTTTTGAAATCTAAACGTTTACACAGCAGTGACTTGTTTTCATGAGAAATTTGTTTAAACATACAGTACATTAACTAATCAAGACATTACTAATAGGTTAAATATAATGAATATATAAGCAAATATCGTGCATATATGTAGTGAAATGCTCCCTTCTAGAGTTCATTTCTCTAGTGAACTAACATGCTGTTGACACTAAATATATTATAATCAAGCTGTTTTATTGATATCTTTCCACAGTTGAAACACTAGTTGAGAGATGAATGAGTAATAATACATACGGATCATCAAATATTGGCGATGATCTGGTGATCAACATCTCCACAATGGTGGTCAATTCTAAACACAAGAAAAGCTAAAATGGGTTAAAAGACAGAAAATGCCTTTTCCACAATAGGAAATCCGTTTTTTTCATTTAATGTGAATTTTTTTTTTAGCTCATTATGGGCATCTTCACAATTCTTATCCAAGAATAATACAGTACAAGTCTGAAAAATGAATATTTTTTTTAAAGTCTACTATCAAGGTTTTAAGAAACCAGAGATGGAACATTTTGTACACCAGACGCAGTGGGGCAAAAAAGTATTTAGTCAGCCACCAATTGTGCAAGTTCTCCCACTTAAAAAGATGAGAGAGGCCTGTAATTTCATCATAGGTACACTTCATCTATAAGAGACAGAATGAGAAAAAAAATCCAGAAAATCACTTTGTCTGATTTTTAAAGAATTTATTTGCAAATTATGGTGGAAAATAAGTATTTGGTCACCTACAAAAAGAGCAAGATTTCTGGCTCTGACCTGTAACTTCTTCTTTAAGAGGCTCCTCTGTCCTCCACTCGTTACCTGTATTAATGGCACCTGTTTGAACTCGTTATCAGTATAAAAGACACCTGTCCACAACCTCAAACAGTCAGATTCCAAACGCCACTATGGCCAATACCAAAGAGCTGTCAAAGGACACCAGAAACAAAATTGTAGACCTTCACAAGAAATGGTGAGCAAAAATCCCAGAACCACACGGGGGGACCTAGTGAATGACCTGCAGAGAGCTGGGTCCAAAGTAACAAAGGCTACCGTCAGTAACACACTACACCGCCAGGAACTCAAATCCTGCAGTGCCAGACGTGTCCCTCTGCTTAAGCCAGTACTTGTCCGGCCTCTTCTGAAGTTTGCTAGAGAGCATTTGAATGATCCACAAGAGGATTGGGAGAATGTCATATGGTCAGATGAAACCAAAATAGAACTTTTTAGTAAAAACTAAACTTGTCGTGTTTGGAGGAGAAAGAATGCCATACCTACTGTGAAGCATGGGGGTGGAAACATCATGCTTTAGTGCTGTTTTTCTGCAAAGGGACCAGGACGACTGATCCGTGTAAAGGAAAGAATGAATAGGGCAATGTATGTGAGATTTTGAGTAAAAACCTCCTTCTATCAGCAAGAGCATCTAAGATGAAACATGTCTGGGTCTTTCAGCAGGATAATGATCCCAAACACACTGCCTGGGTAAGAAGCATTTCAAGGTCCTGGAGTGGCCTAGCCAATCCCCAGATCTCAACCCCAACTCCCCAGAGCGTTGAAAATCAAAGTGTTGCCCAGCGACAGCCCCAAAACATCACTGCTCTAGAGGAGATCTGTGGAGACTTACAGAAAACATTTGACCTCTGTCATTGCCAACAAAAGGTATATAACATAGTATTGAGATGAATTTTTGTTATTGACCAAATACTTATTTTCCACCATAATTTGCAAACAAATTCTTTAAAAAATCAGACAATGTGATTTTCTGGATTTTTTTTTCTCATTCTGTCTCATAATTGAAGTGTACCTATGATGAATATTACAGGCCTCTCTCATCTTTTTAAGTGGGAGAACTTATACAATTGGGGGCTGACTAAGTACTTTTTTGCCCCACTGTACATCATAAACCTCTGAAATCGGTTGATAAATGTAAACATTATTTTCGTTTTTATCCCAAAAAAATGCAGCTCGCCAGTGCTGCATTTGTTTACAGTGCAATCTTGCCCTCAGCAATATGGCGGACGCGTTGACGTATCTGATGTCTATGTATTTTTATTATATCTATGGTTGTGTCACTGCATGAACCAAACCGTGTCACCCAGACCGTACAGTTAGGGGCTAATACATGTGTCGTAACAATTAATATCATTTTATTCTCTCTCTCTCTCTCTCTCTCTCTCTATATATATATATAGTTATTTCGAATAAGAACCAGAATCAATAAGCAGAATTGGGAACGCTAAAATTCAAATGATACCCAATCTATATCTGAATTGAAATGCAAAAGGTATTTTCCTTGAATGGTTTGCATGTGCTCTTCTGTTGACTGGTGAAGTTATGTCAGTATAATAGCTTTGAGGTTTATGTGTGGGGTCTCGAGTGGGACGCTTTTTGTGGAAGTCCTATAAGCATGCAGCATTATTTTTTATTTGTTTTCTCTTGATCTCAAACTTGTTTTCTCATGATTTAGAGTCTAGTCATAACAAAATAACAAAAAAACAAGAAAGAAAGAACAATAATGCATGGCCTCTTCGAGCTTCTGTACTTTTGATTAGATGGTTAAAAACACCAATCCCAGTTTGAAAACCCCTCATATCACGCCTGGAGAGGGGAAGTTAAGTTTGGGGAGGGGAAGTTATTAAGGTGAGATCATGCTATGTCAAAAACACCATGACTATTCTGAACTGTAAAAAGGCTTCACGTGCTTGTAGAACTTGTAATTACAACATGCAAACTCATAATTTCCTTAGAGCTTCCACACAGCCGCTGAACCCCCTGACCGCTGCAGATTTAAGATGTGTTGGACTTGAAGCTGTGCTGTGTGACTGATCACTGTATAGCATCAAAGTACCGCAAGAACAATTTGAAAGCACACAGAGCTTTCTTTACTGAAATTACAAAATTGCAGTATCCCATAAAAAAACAAGTACTGTAAATTTTGAATTCATGGTGACATTAAAGAATAAGAAATATTTCATTTTTACCATTACCATGGTCTGTATGAATACTCTGGTTAGCTGGAATGCATGCCAAGTAGTTCCAGTCAGTTTAATCACCATTTTAAATCAATGCTCTGCCTTTATTTCAGGATATCCACACACAGGGTGCTTCTCAAACGGAAGGCTGTATATTTCAGCAGGCACGTTTTCAAGGCAGTTTAATGATGCTTGCATGGCAGTGTGTTTCATGCCACTTTAGCTCTAACACGCCTGCATGGAAGATTCTTGTGATCCTGAATATCTTGATTAGCTTGTTCGGGTGTGTTTAATTAAGGGCTTGAGCTAAACTACTGGAAAATTACCCTCAAAGAACAGGTTTAGACATTCATGCAGTACATGCCAGATAAAGGCATTGTTATGGATTGTATAACAATTTGGTTAAGCAATGAAAGCATTTCCTCATGTGGCAAATGTAGGCTACGGATCACTTCCAAGGACAGTTTGACAGACGTATCTTATATTGTTTGACTAAACTGAATGAAGATTCTTTGGTGATTAGTCTAAATGTTCTCATTAAACTTTCCTTATAATCTAAATTTTGAAACAATGGCTTGTTTAGAGTTTGTCGTTTTGAAAATGATTTATAAAGTGCACATATATCACTATATGTGGAAACCTCATTCAAAAAATAAACCATATATTCAATATTTGTGTCAATATTGACTCATTCATCAGTATCTATTACAGTAATCCTGCATGAATGGCTTGAAATCCAATCCAGACATTTGTTGTAATTTGATTTTCAGTGTCCTATAACAGGAGAACATGCAGATGCCTGAGGGAAAAACATCACAAGAAGCCCATGAATTCATTACACCACCCCAGGGAACAGGTTAATCCTGTTCTGTCACTTTGTCTTAAACTGAAAGACATTTTCAATCTGTGCGACAAGGTTTCCAAAAATGAAAATTCTGTCATGAATTACTCACCCTTATATCATTCCAAACCCATAAGACTTTCGTCCATTTTTGGAACATGAATACATTCTTAATGCAATCCGAGATATTTCTGTCCCTCTATTGAAAGTCTATTCATCCAAAACTGACTGTTCGAAATGTTCATAAAGTGATTCATTAGAGAACAGGAAAAATTGTTGCATAAAGTTATTTTTGTTTTCTTTTTGCTCACAAAAAATATTTTCATCACATCATAACATTAAGGTTGAACCACTGTTTTTTTTTTTTACATTTTAACAATGAATTTACTACTTCTTTGGAGCTTGAATTTGGTCATTTTGTTGCTTTCTATGGGAGATTAAAAAAAAAAAAAAAAAAACTCTGATTTCATCAAAAATATCTTAATTTGTGTTCCAAAGATGAACGGAGGCCTTGCAGGTTTCGAACAGCATCATGAAGATGAGTACTTACTGACAGAAATTTTATTTTTGGTTGAACTAACCCTTTAAGGGATGTAGAAGATGGTCATGCAGAACAAGGCATAAACATGTGCTTATAAGTACTAATAAAACAAATCCTCGCAATATGCATTCTAATAAGCTACTAGTTAATAGTGAGAATTGGAATCCATTGTTTTAATCCAAGTCTTCTGAAGAGACACGATTCGCTATATTATGCAAAGATTTAATTTGGCAATTAAACATTAATCAGCGAACATACATAGAGCACTCAAATATGGTAAACGGAAGCTCCACTGTACTTGCTTTACACGTGAGAACCTCATTGGTTGTCATATGTCCAGCAACCATGCCTGAGCTTTTGTTTACCAAATTTGCTGCCACATTCTTGGAACACCATCTTGGAACAGTTCACATAAAGCTGTTCATCACTCAAACTAACAAATCTATTAATTTCCATTGAAAATATCACATCATTGTGTAGCCAATGGCTGTAAAACACAGAGCTATAAATTCCAGATGAAATGAGGCAACCTCTCAGAGGTGAGAGTGTGCTGCTTTGTGTCTGTTCCACTTTTATTACTCTGGTCTGATGTCTCCAGAACTTCAAGCAGTAGAAACTGAATTGAATATTCTGAATGATCAATCCATTATCTGACTTGTAATGCAGGCTGGAATTAAACCACATCATTTTTCTTTGTCTGGTCAGAGGAGAACTGGCACCCTGGTTTCTTTCTCCATTCTGTCACCTGATGGAGTTTGGATTACATGCCACTGTCATCTTTTGGCTTGCTTAGTTGGGGACACTTTATATTCTGCATTATTGACTTGAATGCACTGACACTATTGGATGAGAACTGAACTAAGCTGGAGGATTACATCACTGTTTTTTTTCCAGAGCTGTTTTATAGATGAATTGAACTCATTCCATAATCCATGAACTTCACAGTTATTGAACCAAAAATTCTCTAATTCAACACTGAACTGATTTCACCTGAATAATGACTGTTTACAATGTGCCTTTAACTGTAGATAGAAGCATTTAAAACTTCCAGGATATTTATGCATAAATATTACTATAGTTCTTTTCCTTAATTTAGCAGTATGTCTTACTGATTAATGAAATTAATACTACTATATAAAATAAATATTGTTGTTTCTTAATCTGTCAGATACAGCAACCAGTATGTTTCTGGAAATATGGTGTTGTTTAAAAAGTTAGATAAGAGTATTGTTAAACAGGTTTTTAATTATCATTCACAGTACAAAGTAAATGTTTATACATGAAATATTCAAATGCCCAATGTCCATAAAACACACACACACACATATATATATATATATATATATATATACATATATATATATATATATATATGTGTGTGTGTGTGTGTGTGTGTGTCCTAAACAGAGTCTCTACAACGAAGATATTCCTGAAGTATTTTTCACACACCTGGGTCATCTTTACTTTTCTCTGTGTTTGTGGTTTGAGTTTCCACAGGCACTTTCTTCATCTCAAGTCCTTTGACCCAGGTGTAGGCACAGGATCCAACCAGTACCATCATATTGCTTGTCCACCAGAGCGCACTTTTATAGGACGCCGAGTAGACAACTGCCAACACAGTCTGCGCACAGGATTTGGCTGTGCCGGATACATTGTGCGTCAACGGACTAGTGAACTTGATCTGAAGTCCTGTCACGTATCCAATTCCAAAGCCGAAGACTCCGCCTAAAATCATCATGCCCCAAAAATGTAAATGTGTCAGTCGGCTAAACTCCAACAAGCTTTCAAGTTCCCCAAAAATGACAATAAGGGGAATAAAAAGTACACTAGCATTGAGGTTGTTGTAGTAAGAGAGCTTCCAGATATTTCCATCCACCACTGGCAACACTTTCTTTGTGAAGATGGCATTGAGAGATACACAAAGACTGGCAATGACGCCGAAAATGACTCCTGTCCAAGAAAGGGAACCTGCCACAGATTCTTGGTCCACACCCAGCCAGAATCCACCTGAAGGCAAAGAACAAAGCACAAACTGTCAGGATTTCTGAACAGACACCATTGTGTTGATTAAAGGGATCTTCACAGTCGCTGTTACGGCATTAAAAAAAAGGCATTTTCTGGTTTACAAAATAATACCAGTGAAGAATAACATTCTGTTTAGTGCACTCATTAAAAGCTCAAGTTGGCTGAATTCTGATTGGCTGTCACTGATCATTTAAACAATACTGGAAGTGATAATGATATTGATCCTGTGTTTTTGCTAACGTTATAGCTGTGGTATGGGGTATCCTAGAATGTTTATTAAAACATAGTTATCGTCTATAAAGGTGCAATGTGTAAAATCTATGAGGATCTATTCACAGAAATGCATAACTATGTTTTCAGCGGTGTATAAAGACCTTACATAATGAACCGTTATGTTTTTATTACCTTATACACCGCGGATCCCCTTACATGTTAAGTCGCCTTTTTTCTCCAGCATGTTTCTACAGTAGCCCGAAACGGACAAACTGTTCAACAGAGCACGTTTCGTCACTATGTTGTTCTTCTTCTAGGTCGCTTGTGTTTTTAGAGGCATCGTGCATCATCACTACGTAGAATACACATGAAGAAGATGTAGCAGACTGCTCTTTGTTAGAAGTAAGAAGAAACCTCATTGCTTGACTGGCGACGACATCTTGAAGCCAGACGGCCACTGTAGATTCTCTTTGTGCTTCGAAGGGGAGTTGTGAGCGCAATTGGTTGCAGTTCACAACCTCACCTCTAGATTTACAACTAAAATTTACACACTGCACCTTTAAAGATAACTACGTATATTAACGTTTGCACCACCGCACAAAAATGTTTTGTTTATAAAAATCGTGTGCTCATCTGCCAATTTAAAGTGATAGTTCACCCAAAATTTGCTGTTAATTTACTCACCCTCAGGCCATCCAAGACGTAGGTGTATTTTTTCTTCAGTAGAAATGTTTAGATGATTTTTAGCTGAAACCCTCGTTGGTGATTCACATAATGCAAGTCAATGGCTACTGCGAGTCATGTACAGGCAAAATAATATTAATACCTGTGGCTCCTGATGATACATTGAGGTCTTATGAAGTGAAATGATTGGCCTGTGCAAGAAACTGATCTTCTCTTAAAGTAATGGTAGCCATTGACTTATATAAATCACCAAGGACCATGGTTTCAGATGAAAAAAAAAATCATCTTCATGCTGAAGAAAAAAAGAAAACACCTACATCTTGGATGCCCAGAGTGTGAGTAAATTGACCCTTCGGAAACAGTTTGATTGACAGGCGATTCGACCAATCATAACCCAGGATCATTTTACCCGACAAAGCAGTCAGGGGAGTTAGTAGATTAACGTTGGTGAACTTGAAAATTGTGTGTACTCACATCTTTCCACACTTGTAACAACATTCCTTCTGATGTTCATTCATGTTTATTTGATATTTTAAATATGAAACTGTTTCATACGTTTTCAGCGTCCACTTTACTCCGCAATGTATTTTTCACTGCGGGAGAACATGATGTGCGGCGTGAGAGCGCATGGCTTGTCGGTAATAGCAACGGGAACGGGATTTGCGAAGAGTCAATTAACAGCAAATTTTCATTTATGGGTGAACTATCGCTTTAAATGCGCGAGCTGTTTAAAGTCGGATGGATTCTGATTGGCTGTCACTGTTTTTATTTGACGTTATCTTTATAGTAGTGGTGTGGACTTACTCTCTTATTATTCTTAATAAATCAAAAACAATTCAAACTGTCTCACTGTGACTATTATTGTAGTTAGAGGTGTGCATCTTTACGTGCCTGACTTTTCTATTAATTATTATATTTTTTTCCTTATTTAATATTTAAATATATAAAATTATATGTAAAATTTTTTTTTATATATATATATATATGATTTTTAAAAATTATATTTAATTGGTAAGAGAGAGAGATGGGGAGGTTTGATACTCACCTAGTATGACTCCACAACACAGCACCGCGTACATCGACGTCGACTGTTTTAGAACCACGTAGGACAAAATAACGTTAAATACGGTGGAAAGCGAGCGGCCAACCGTGTAGAAAGCAACTCCGACATGTTTGAGGCACAAGTTGTTGAATGTGATCATGCTGATGAACACGACCGTCAACGGCAACATCTCTCTGGATACTCTAAAATCAAATTTCAAAGACGGGAAATCCACGTATCCAGGACAAAAGTGTGAGAAAACGTTCATGAGCAAACATAGTCCAACGCTAACAACACACTGGAAAAATGTGATGAAGATAGGCGCATTTAGGTCCTTGCTGTCTAACAGGTAGTTGTTCAGGAATACCATGGCAATCGAAACGAACCAGTAGAGAGACACAACCAAAGCGATTTTGGTCGCTCTCATAATAAAGGGCTCTCCTTTGTCCCCCGGACGACTGTAGTCTGTGAAGGCCATTCTTAATATTCTGGATCGTTTGAGTTGGGACCTGTTCATATTTCAAGAATAAAGGAACAACGTAAATGAACAATAGTTGTTTCATAATAACAACACCAACATTTCGCGTTGGCTACCTGATAGGTCATAGCGAGAGTGGTCGACAACTTCCCTGTTCCGCGTTTCTTAAAGTGATACCCTCACCTAGCAATAAATCAATCACACTTCATCACAATGAACTATCAAATATTTATCATAATTTTTTTATAGCTGCATGCACGCATGAATAAATAAAAAAATAAACACAAAAAATATAGAGGAGTAGCAAATATGTTTCAGATGCTTAACCATATATTTATCCTAAACAACAACAATAAATTCGAATTTTATGTTTGTAGGGTTTAAAAAAAATGATCAAATATGTTCACACTTGATATTTGAGTCTTACCTTTCTGGGCGTCAGACATTTGCTCCAGACTATTTGCATTGCACATCCCTACATCAGGAAGTGTTTTTAATTTTAAACTCCTCCTTTTCCTTAAGACAATCTACCATAGTAGCCTACCATATGGTTTTATTGTCATTATTACACTAGAACAAAACAAGCAGATTACTTATAAGATATCTGTCAACACAGACTTAATCACACATTTAAACGTTCTTCACAGCTAAAAACCTAATTAGATAACCTCCCAATATTATCTATTCATGTTGGTTTTTAATGATGAAAATGGAATTCTTGTTCTTGATGTAAAAATATCCTTATCCTTTGTTTATGTTCTTTCACTAACCGAATCAATGATAATGGTCTACTTTTAATAACTTAATTTTAGAGCATTTTAGACTGAATTTATTACAAAAGTTAGTATAATTCAAAATATTTCCCTCTTTGTATCTATCATAATAAGATGTAGTTACATAAATGTGACTATGAAGTAACTCTAATGACTAAACAAATTTAGAAACTATAGCTACTTCAATAATCCAAACAAAGGTTCAGCATTACTTTAGTGTTCAAGTGGAATTCATAGTGCAACACACCACACTTACTAATAAAACATATCTTAATCTATTCTTTTATTAATCGGTAGCCTATATTTATTTTCCCAGAACATCTTATTGGGAACAGGAACATTAAACAGATTAATCTCTGGCTCTGGAAAGATACAACTTGACAGTTATTACAGGTATTTCATTCAGTGTGCAGTTTCAAATGTGGCAGGCCTATTTGCTTGATGAATTTGTTTGTTTGTGCGCGCACGTGCATGTAATTTATATAATTTTATTTTTGTCATGGGGACTGGGTGAGTTTTCATTCAGAAGTCTCCAATGTGGCATGTAATTTTGAAATAAATTTAGGAAAAATAGACGCCAAAAGACTTTTATTCTGAAATTTGAAATCAGGCGGAGCCTGACAGGGTGGTTCATTTCCGGCAGTGAGCTTCGCTGATGCATATCTTTAGATATCAGTGCATTCTAACCTAATTACTTTTATATTTTGCTTGTTTGGAAAATAAGACAAGCGTTTTCTGTCTTACCTCGGAATGGCAACAACAATTAGCACGCAACGGGGGCAGGTAAGAGTTTATTTTCTTTACTTACTGTCCAACAGCAACATGCTAGCTTGCTCACGCTGAATAATAAACATTTCCCCAATGAAAACAAACATTTAAAGTTGCGCAGTACAGAATTACCAACGTGACAATCGGCGTGTATAGATATTACACGAAGAAGACCGCTCAAGTGACGTCTAAACATAACAGTAAGTAACGAAAAGGACAAATGTTTATGAATGTCAGTTCTTGATTTTCTGTTGCAGAAACGTCGTTTTTTATATAACGAGTAACCGTTAGATCGCTTATGTCAAGATGTGATGACTGTACGTTATCAAATATAAGTGTATGCCAGACTTAAAACGTCCGTCTAGAAACTAAAACAGTCATTTATTTTTTAATTCATTTTAACGTTGTTCTTGAACGTTATTTTTTATTAATTCTTTAAAAACAAATTCAGTTTGAGAGCATTAGCAGGATGGAAAATTGTTGTTTTTCTTTTTCTGTGCTCGGTATTGTGGGACACATCGGACTCGTGATTTAGCAGGCGGTTTGGGAAAGAAAGTTGACGCATGACGTCATAACTTTCCCTTCTAGTCAACATCAATAGTTTAGATTTGGTGATTTCGATATAGTAAAACACAAACATAGTGACAGGGTTATATAATAGGAGTGCATTTAAAAAAAATGTTGTACAGTGATCAGCAGGTTTTAGTAATCTTTTTTGGAAATTAACTGGAAAAAAGTCTGGATGAAAACAAATACTGTATAAGAGATAAAGTTAGTCAGATATTCTTTTATAAAGCACATGAAATCTATCCTGTTAAACAGTTATTTGATTGTTTTATATATTATTGTGAAGTTGTACATCTTTTCCCAGTGTGTTTACTGAAGAAGATTTGGGTAGATGTCTCTAACACTCTTAAGAATTTTAATTTTATCTTTTTTTTTTCTCAAAAGAGTAAAGTAACAAATATGAAGACAATGAAAAGTTACATTTTCCATCCTTCTATTTTTACTATAACACCGTAATTTTACCCTATCACAATGTTTTGTTGTTGTTGTTGTTGTTGAAGAGTTGTCTTCATTGTGTATATATGTTGTGTGTTTTATTTATTTATATATATATATATATATAAATATAAAAATAGATATAATATATATAATAAATTATTATATATTATATTAATTTATATATATTATTATATATAAAATATATAATAAAATTGGTCAAAAATTGTCTTGAAAATTTGACATCTTCACCCTTTATTTAAATATTGTCATAATATTTTAACCAAGATTAGTGTTTTTCCTTATTAGTTAAATAGTTAAAAAATATAAAATATGTTCCTCAATTCCGAACTTGCAGGGTCATAAAAAAACAAATATTCCTTCCCGACATCATTTTTGGCCACTACTGTATAAGCTTGGAGATATGATGGGGGAAAAAAATAATGTTTTTAAAAAATGTCATTATAAGACCATCCACTGATAATGATGAACAGTACACTAGAAACTAAAACTGGATGGCAACCAATGGTGGTTTGAGATGATCACAGTAATTCCTTTTAAAAAGGGTATTTTTATAAATGTTGTTTATGGCATGTGTTCTTATTCTGTGTTTAGGTCTACATTGGTGAATTGCCTCAGGATTTTCTGAGGATCACCCCGACTCAACAGCAACAGCAGGTACAGTTGGACGCCCAGGCAGCCCGACAGCTGCAGTACGGAGGATCTTTAGGAACAGCTGGTCGCCTCAGCATCACTGTAGTACAGGTGCTTTTCATATTATTTTAATATTAGACAGCAATAAAGTATTTAAGAAAAGAATTATAATTTGGGGAAACCTACTTTGCTACAGCATTATATTGTACCTTTTTACGTATCTGAAAAAACATTCCTTTTTTCATTATTTTGGAGTTAAATGAATAGTAAATTTGTCAACAAATACTTTTAAGGAAATTTTTAATGAATCGGTTTGTGAAATTATTGCAAAATAAACTAATTGGTCTAAATAATCTAATGATCTAATGAGAATCATTAAAGAAGTAATTGTGATGCTTTGCTTGAATCATTTTTTTCCCTCACCTCTAAACTTTTGAATAGAATCAGCGAGAGCAATCTGAATTACTTCTTCATCAGACAGTGAAGAAACTGACCAATGAGATATGAGCTTTTGGACAGATTTCCATTGCTGTTGTGGTTCTCTAGAGTTCATTTTCCCATTTGACTAGCTGTGGGCAAAGTTTCTGAGGTAAATATATTTCCAAGAGATCCCAAGGTTGCCTGAGCCGATCAGAAGCTCTCTGTTGTAAAGCGTTTCTGACCTGCTGACTGATGATTTCTTGACTTGTTATTGACTGGTGAATGAGTCAGCATCTGAGTGAGGATTAGTTCACTTCAGAATTAAAATTTCCTGATTATTTACTTACCCCCACATCATCCAAGATTTTTAATTCTTTCTTTCTTCAGTCATAAAGACATTAAGATTTTTAAAGAACATATTCCAGGATTTTCTTTCATATAGTGGACTTCAACAGGGTTCAACGGGTCCAAATTGCAGATTTAATGCAGCTTCAAAGGGCTCTACATCAGTGCTTCCCAAACTGTGGGCCGTAGCTAGTCCAAATCAATATATTAAAATAATTAAAATATTCCAACTATGGCACCTCTCCAACATGAATATGCAATGCGCTAGTGGACACAGAGCATTTGTGGTTAAAAACTATCTAATTTAAAAAAAAAAAAAAATTTTTAGAAAATGACGTTTTGCTAGATAAGACCCTTATTCCTCGTATAGGATCGTGTAGAGCCCTTTGAAGTCCACAATGCAATGTTTTCTTTACACCTTAATTTCTTTTCGATTGAAGAAAGAAAGGCATAAAAATCTTGAATGACATGGGGGTGAGTAAATTATGAGAATTTTATTTACTAATCATGAACTAATCATCACATCGAATTCTTTCATTCTTGCGCAAAATTCCCAATTGCGTGGATTTCTATTGAAAGTTCATTAGACAACAGTAAATGTTGACGGCACCTTTTAGGATTAGGGTATGCAACTTTGCAACTCTGGCCAGTGTCAATAATTCATGCATAATTAGTATAATTATAGTACAGTTCTATTTGTTTATTTTTTTTTTTTATGTAGAAAATGTGTCTCTTTTACCACGTGTATTTTTATGTTTCATGCTGCAGGTCTTTCTTGTAAAAGTGACTAAACTTTTTAAAGGTATAATAATAACAACAATCAGTAATATTTTTCTGTGGTTGAAATGCAGATTAGGTGCTTGCATGAGCCATGCATTTTAAGTAAGTAAGTAAGAAAAGCCTTTATGTGTCCCGCAGCCAGTTGCTTTGCTTAATACTGACTTTTGACATAAATGGCTCATTGGGACTATTTTTGTGTTTATCTGTGACTTTAGGTGTCCAAAAATAATACTGAATATTTGAAAGGAAATGCAAAGGCCTATAAGTTGTATGATATTATCTTATATCAGATTCTTATTTTCACAGGCAAAACTTGCAAAGAACTATGGTATGACACGCATGGACCCTTACTGCAGGGTTCGACTTGGGTATGCTGTCTATGAAACTCCTACTGCCCATAATGGAGCAAAGAACCCTCGCTGGAACAAGGTCATCCAGTGCACTGTCCCACCCGGGGTGGACTCCTTCTATCTGGAAATCTTTGATGAGGTCAGACTGAAATAACTTCGGATTACATATAAAAACTTTTCATTTTTGCATCGTTTTTGTCCTACCTCATTCTATCTACTTCATTCTTGTCTCTTTCTCATCTGAATTATAAATAATAGAAAGTTCTCATCTATTTTTGTACATGGATTACCTGTTGAAATAAAGCAATGTTAATTAATGTTAAATTATAATGTTTATTATTTCTGATATTTAATCTGACAAAAAATGTTGTTTGATGACCTTTCTTCACAGCACTGGCTTTATTAAACAATAACTGACTATAGCAACATTCAGTATTGTTGACAAGAGAAATTTAAACTAAAATGTAGTTGAAAAATACTTTACCAAAATCTGTCCTTATTTCTGTTAACGAAAAAGAGGAGATGCCTAAAAATGGTTTAATGGCTTTGTGTTGTTTATCATTTTATAAAAAAAAAAAACAATTTTGAACTGTGAAGTTTTTGTTTTTTTTTCATGTGTTTTTTTTTTTAATACTCATTTAATGGTTTAGTATAAAATTGACATTGCCAAACCCCACTCATATGGTATGGTAATCTTAAATGGCCTTAAATATATTTTTAAAAACCCTGCAGGTACTCTTCTTTAGAAATCTGTTTCTGCATGCTGTCCGTTACAGCATTCACAGCTAAAATTAATGTAGCCTGAGGGAAAACATCAACAAACACCACAACTTTTTTTAAATTCTGAAAACCTACATGTAATGTAAACTTTTCTTGCAATAAGCTCTCTTAACTGATGGTTGTTGTGTATTGGTGGGCAGAGGGCGTTTTCTATGGATGATCGCATCGCGTGGACACACGTGACTATACCAGAGAACCTGCGCGAGGGCACCGTAGTGGATGAGTGGTACAGTTTGAGCGGAAGACAGGGTGATGATAAAGAGGGCATGATTAATCTTGTCATGTCTTTTGCAGTAAGTCCCAACAAAATACTTTTGTGCATGAACCGAGAATTATGGCATGTCTTGCTTAATGTTAATATAACGTTGTAAACAAATGTCATTGTGACTGGTATGTGTATGTTCTCTTGGTTGAAATTCTGCATTTTTGCTCAAATTTCTTTTTACCTGTACAAAGTTCAAGACATGCTCTAAAATACATACATTCACTTTAAATGGGGAAAATATGTAAGAACAGTTTGTCAACTTTTGCTGAATCTATTTTTTTTCTTCTTTGTCAAAGTCAATACCAGCAGGAATGATGATGCAGCCACAACCTGTGGTTCTGATGCCTACAGTTTATCAGCAAGGTGTTGGATATGTACCCATAGCAGGTTTGTTTAACAATCTATCGTCATGATTAGGGATGCACGCTGCTTTATTATTAGGCGATATTCATCTTAAAACTGTAATGGAACATTGGCCGATTGTGCTTAAATTCAGGGCTTATATGATAGAGCTGCACGATTAATTGGTAAAATATCACAATCTCGATTTAAACACCCCTACGTGATCTTAGTACTAAGTGACAACGATTTGGCTACGTCTATTAGACCTTTGAAAAGTGTAATAACACCGCTTGGCAAGCTCCATCTGACCTGAGTCTCCGCTCTGCCTCGGCACGGGCGGTACCAGAGCCAGATGCTGAACTCTCTTCCCTCGAGAAGAGAGCCAGACGAGAACAGCACAGGCAGACAATTTGCACTGGCAGCCCCCTCAAGAACTTCCCATGGGTGCTCTTCCCCCAGACAGAGAATGATCCGCTTGTGTGTCATCTGGTGTCAGATTACGCGGACACGGATCCACACACTTAGTAAACCTTTTTGACTCCTTTGCGTTTCATAATTGCCATGAAAGTGCTTCATGCAAAATAGTCCCTGAAGACGAAAAGAGGATGACATGTTATCTAGACGCTCCTTATATACTTATGGGTCGCACTGTTATGATGTCATGGGCTGTCGCTGGTCAAAATGATTTTGCCGAGATTAGATATGCGTTTCAGACAATGGTTCCCGTGGAGGCGCTTTTCCTAGCGTTTCGACGCAGCGCGAGTTCCCTTTCGAAAGGGAATTTGGTGTAAAAAAAAAATAATAATAAATTTTCATAGGGCCCTAAAAATTATTTTTTGTTAAACTAAAAAAAAAAATGGCTGTTAAATTGTGTTTCATGATTACAATTAATTGTACATGCTTTTTAGCACTGAACATTTCTATTTAACCATCAAAACAAAGTAAAACTAAAAAATAAAATTGATTTCATAGGGGCTAAATTAAACGCTCTGAAAAAAATAGAAAAATGATCTTCCTCAGGATTTTTCTTTTCCAGTACAAATATCTAAACATACTTACATTAACATCCAAGAAATTAAGTCTTGTTTTATGAGAAATTTAACAAAATTGAATTCAAATTTTGAAGTGTTGCTAATACAGCTCATTGTGTGCTTCCTAGACATTTACATTTAGAGAACATGTTGTTCCCTTTAATTTTTTCCTTAAATTTTCTTTAATTGGTCTTAAATATGTCTTAAAAAGGTCTAACATTTACCCTCATAAACCTACAGAAACCCTCCTCTTTGTATAGGTGTGGGAAAAAATATCGATTGGTGATATATCGGCGTCCTTCTCTGTGCGATACGAGATTCGATACACTGCGCCTTATTTCATTAATTAAAATATCGATATTTGGCGTCTAAATAGATTTCTCTGCTCCCAGTGTCACTACTTCACGGCGGCGCTCTACACATGAATGAGGGACACGTGAACACAAGTTAACTAGCTTAAGAAAAAGGTTTTTAATGAGATGGCAGACAGCAGTGTGAGTAAAATAATAGATGCCCCAGCCACATTTAAGTTCAAAGTCTGAACGCACTTTTATACCATTGATGTGACAAACATAGACATCTTTGACATTCTTCACCAAACGCTTGCACAGATATACACGAGAGCGTTTGAAACCAGACGTTTATCAGCGTATATATTAGGGATCCGCTGATAGATGCCTGCTTTCAAACGCTAAGCAATTGATGAAAAGCATCAAAGGGTCTGTTTACACCTGGTCACTTAATAGCTCTCCGATCGTGAAAAGACCAGGTTTAAATATCCTTTAGAAAAGCATTTGAGACTGATTTAAATCCCATCACTCAAACCACTTCAGAAGGTTGTCTGGGATGCATTCCAGTCTGTCTCTGCATCAGTCTATGCATTTGGTTGTTGAATCCACACATGTAAATTTTACTTCTCCCAAAACTACTAAAAAAGAAATATGTGAGAGTGTGTTATAGGCTAAATAACATGTTATAGTCAGATATGACAGCGCTACTGCATCACACATCGGGATCTCTTCAGCAAGCTGATGCACAAACTGCCGCATATGAAACTAACCCTATTAAGCCTACTGTATCACATGATATGTAAATTGTAAATGCAGTATGTAAGTCTCTGAGAAGCTATCAGTTATTTTTATTTTGAGAGAGTTTGATGTTTTCATCTCTCACTCATCATTGTATTGCATTGCATTATATAATTTGAAACTACAGAGCTTTGATCATAAAACTTGGCATTTAAATATCGTCTTACTAAGACATTATTGGGAGATATAGTGATAACTGATATTTATATTTATTTTATGCAAGTAGTCTGCTGTACTGTTATTAAAGTCTCATTGATTTACATTAGCAGAATTTCATCTTGCATTTGGCCGTATTAATATCAGCGACAGCACCATATTTTACACATTTTAGGCCTCCTCCTCGAGCTCCATATTCTCACTTCATGCTATCTGAGCCATAAAAGAACTGATGTTTCAAATATGATGCAAAACATAAAATGCATATTTTTTTATTTTACAATGCATATTGTGTTGTTTTTCAAACAACACAAACTCGGCACACCTGAGAAAACTATATATATACACATTACACATATATATTATATATATTACATATATTATATATACACATACATATATATATGTGTATGTGTGTGTGTGTGTGTGTATGTATATATGTATGTGTATATATATACAATATAGGAATATAAATTCTAACAACACTGTCAAATACAAAATAAAAAATGGCAATCCTGCACTATCAGTCCATGCTAAATATAGATACTTATTATAAATATAAACAACCTTTCGGTCCACTGACCTTCAGCAGACATATGTTATTATAATTATAAAAAAATGGAAACAAAAACTTCTCTTTTGTCCAAATTTTTACCTAGGTGTTCCTGGTATGTACAACCAAGGTGTGGTACCCATGGGAATGCCAGCCGTGCCACCCGTTGCACCACAAAGCACCCCTTGCAGCGAAGAAGACCTTAAAGCCCTTCAGGATATGTTTCCCAACCTGGATAAGGAGGTGATTCGCACTGTTTTGGAGGCCCAACAGGGCAACAAGGATGCCGCCATTAACTCCTTGCTACAGATGGCAGAGGAGCTTTAACCGGAGAACTGCCACTCAGAGTTTAAATGTTCAACTATACCAACAATGTAAATCTTTATACCAAAAATACCTTGTTAAAAATGCACACTGAAGTCTATCAACCCTTAATAGTAGCAAGTAAATCTAACAACTTGTAATTGTTTTTGCTAAATCAACATTCAGAATGAATGTTTCTGGAATGTTCTAGAGAATGTAGGATAATTTTGCAAAGGAGTATCTTGTCATTTGTCCACTGAGGGCAGTATACCATATCTGTATTGTAGTGATCCCATGTCTTAAAGATGTTCAATATATTATGCTTTTATCTGTATGAATTTAGTTACATAAATGTACATGAATATAATTTATTTTGAAGATTATTAAAGAGATATCGGAGTATGTCAAAATTAATGTCATTGTTTTGATGGGTCTTTTCTATGTTTTTATTTTATTTTTATTATACACTCGCATTACTCTAAACAATCTTTTTAAGCCCCTTCAATCTGGATTCCACAAACTACATAGCACTGAAACGGCATTAGTTAAGGCTACTGATAACTTGTTTATTGCTGCTGACTCTGGTTGTCCTTCTATTCTGATTCTTCTCGATGAATTTTTACACTGTAGATCGTTCTCTCACTCGTCTAGAAACTGTTTATGGTGTTACTGATACTGTATTGATGGCAGTTTGATTTTTCGGGGTGGATGGTGGAAGCGAAACTTGGTTCAGTTCAATCAATTTGATGTTCCCCAAGGGTCAATTTTGAGTTTTAATTTTTATGCAGATGACACCTGGCTTTATAGTCATTCAGAACCTGGTGATAATGTCTCAACAGTTACAAGGCTGAGGTTGCTCATTAGTTCGCCCTACTAAATACTTAAATCTGGTTCTTTAACCCTTAATGTGGATGGCTGAGCATTGGAGTTTCAAATAAAAAAAAAAACAATATTTCACTCCAATTTACATTTGATGCTCATGTCCAGAATAAAAGTTAAATCTACACTGTTAACAGTTTAAGTCAAAAGTAATGTGAGCAATGGTCATTGGTTGCCCACAGTTAAAATAATTTTGCATTCAAAATCTTGAATTGACACCATTGTATTTTTCCAGAACAATAAAAACATGCACACAATCTTCCGTTTGCAATAGTTTATTAAGATCTACTAGACAAGAAACAAAAGAACTGTCATTCTCATGATACCATAGAGATAATTAACACAAACATTTAAAAGCTTTAAAATTTACAGATTCATGGCATGAGATACATTTGAAATCGCTTTACTGTATGTTGTTAAAAATTCAGGTTCACAATCTCCTCCGGCGTCTCTTTAAGGAAGTAGATTGACCAGAGCAATCGCTGGCCTTGCAGCCACAAGACTCGATGTGAATGTATGAGTGGTTGATGTTAGATCCATCTGGGCAAGTCAGAGTCACTTCCTTTTTGGTGGTTGTAATTTCTTGACAGCACGAGCATGAATGCACGAGAGCGTTCGCTTCTACAGAGTATCTGTTTTAACATGAGATTAAGAGACGGTTCTGTTGTTAATTACCAGCACAGACAGTGTAAGTATTTTGCATCCAATAAAAAAAGATAATTGTGATTTTTTTTTTTTATCTTACAAATACAAATATCTTGACTGTTTTTTTTATTATTATTATTTTGCAATTATATATCACAATTTTAAAGTTTGTATATTATATATTTTTTCAGAATTTTTGCATATGTGAACTGAATTCTAAGGAATTGTGAGAAAAAGTCAGAATTGTGAAATAGTCACAATTACCTTTTTCCATTTTTTTAATTCATTTGCAGAAACAAACTTCCATACTATATGGAGCAGTGGCATGGCACAAAAAGTACATATATTTAGAAATGAAGGATTCTGATTCTGGTACTCACATTGATGAGGTACTACACAAGCCTGCACAAGAAGTTATTTCCACTGGTGTGCTGCTAATGCAGCCATTGCTGATCAAGAAGGTGCTGTTCTTCTGGACATTACATTTGGTGTCCAGTATACCTAATAGAAATGAGAAACACATTAGGTAAGTGTTATGAAATATACTTCGACAGCTTGTACGTCCTGAAAAACTTTTAAAAAGTTTTGCTGCCAAAAATGGACATTTTGTATAATTGTTACTAAGAGTGAGATTTAATTCTCATATGCAATTATTTTTGTATAATTATTTTCCATAACAAATTGTCTAAGCTGAGACTCACAAGTTTTACAGCAGCCATCGATATCTGTTGTCTCTGTTCCCTGTAGAAAATGAAAAAGCACTGACTTAATTTTTACATATAAATACCAATATTTCAATCAAAATAGTGTCCTTTGAAAGCCACTTACAGGTATACAATCTTCAGCATTAAAGGCAGGACAAGCAGTCTTAATCTCAACTGCCATTGAGTTACCGTTGATTTGTTCACACTTATATTTCACACAATTATCATTAGTTGGTTGCCAAGACTGGTTAACCTGTTAGTGGAGAAATATATAGATTACAGGTATGTTAAAATATTACTTCATGCAGAAATGAATAGTCATTAATGTTAAAAAATGTGTTTTATAATACGGTTGTTAAAATGCTAGAAGGAATGTAAGAACTTACTGAAATGGTAACGGTGATGTTATCATGCATAACCACACAATTAGTGCTAACACACTCTCCACAGCACTGACCAGGAATAGGTTGGTACACGTGATCCTATAGGAAAACAGGAGAAATGCATCATATTAACTGGAATTTGATACCTAACTGGGCGTTGGGTTCTTTTAAAGCTGTCTTTGCTCATTCTTCTCATGCATAACCCAATTGATCTAGTCTTTATTACAGACGTAAGTAGATCTCTATACCTCTGGACAGTTAATGTTGCAGTCAGCTATCACACACTCTTGAGTAAGAAGGTTTGTTTCAGGATCTACATCCCAACCACAATGACAAAGTGTACAAGGATCATCACTTGGTATAGGTGAGCCGGGCTAGAGAGAAAAAAAAAAGTAGAACATGTAAGTTGTTTTAGATATCTTATAAGGTATTTATTTATACATAAATATCTCATTTTACCTGATACATTGTGGTATTATGGACACAAACTTCCATGGGTGCTGCAAAGAGTAAGAAAAGGATGAGTTCACACCTGTGCGTTGCATAATACAGTAAAGTATCATTCATTGAGAAAAACTAGTCCATATACTCACTGCAAACATATTCTGGACAGCAGTTGTCTGGAGTAATGCTGAGGGACGGTATGAAGCCCAATGGACATTGCGGTGTGGAAGTAGGGCACAGATTCTTATCGCAACCTGTAGCATAATATAAAACATTTTTGTTTAGCATTTCATTATAAATGTACAGATATTTCTATAATCAATTTTTAGACCACAAATGTGCTGTCTAACTTTTACAAGGTAAAATCAAGGCCCATGTTTTCTTTAGGACCTTGTTTTTTGGTCATTGCTCATCAGTTGGAAACCACTGTTTAGTTAATATATAAAATTAATATAACTTTAATTATTATTTGCACTTATGGATGCGTCTGCTTTAAAATGCTTGTGTCCCCAACGTTTCTTGTGTTCAGATCACTTACTGCATTCATAGATCTCACAGCAGTCAATTGTTGTGTTGACAAGCACTTGTCCAGGCTTATCACAAGTAACAGGTGGTGAAACAGGACAAATAACAGGCTGGCAAAGGACCATCAGTGTTTCACTCTCACACTCACACATCTGACATCCACTCTGCCAAGTATCATTGGGCTGCAAAACCAATAAAACTTGTCAGGTACAACCCTTTTTCATAGAAGGGAATCAGACATGGTTTACTAAATTCTATTCACGAAATTCTGTAATTGACCAATTGTTAATTCTATGATCTTACTTGATTTAAAAATGTTCATTATTATAGTGATGATAAGGGTTCCACAATCCATGAAATAAAGAACCAAATTATTTGAAGTAGGATGTACCTGTCTTGGTGGATCAAGAGCATCACATTTAGGCCCAAAGGTTGTAGTTGTTACTTCTGTGTCTGAATTAGTTGTGGATATTAATGTGACAGGTCGTGTTGTGCCTAATGTTGATGCACGAGAATATGTGGTTGTTTCAGGAGAAATGGATGGTGATGGAGAGATTCCACAAGATGTTGAAATCTTCTCGATATTACAAGTTGAATTACAATATGCAGTGAAGCACCAACCGAAGCCATCAGTAACATTATAAATGATATCACCTGCAAAAAACAGACGATACACAATTTTATACTGTCTCTCAATTATTAAATATTAAAAAAAAAATAATAATAATAAGTATGAGAAGATTTTGTACCTGATTTAAAATCTGTGCCATTAACAAAACAACAAACAATCGAAGTAGTTGAGGAAAGAGAGGATTCTGTAGTCACAGGAAGGGTCAGAGTAAAAGATGGTGTTTGTGATATGGGAGCACTTGAGATCTCCATAGATGTGGATGAGTAGAAAACATTTGTAGTGGTAATTGGTGAAAGGGTAGATTTATCTTTTGTTTTGGTTGTTTCAATTGAGGTTTCCTCTTCAAAAGTAGTTGTTGCTGTAGTTGTTGATTGGCCAGTTGTTACCACCTTTTGTGGCCTGGTGGTGGACAAAGGTGTCTGAGGTGTGGTCAATTCATTCTCAGTTACAGTCTCAGTTGTTGTTACTCCTCCAGTTGTTTGAGTAGCTGTAGATAATTTTGAAGTTGTGGAGACACTGCTTAGAGTTGAGGTTTCTGTAGGTGGCTGGACAGTGGTGCTTTCCTCCTCGACAAGGACAGTAGTGGATGGGATAACTGGTGTGGTTGTTGAAAGAGTTGTTTCAGCTTTGATTGGTTTTGTTGTTGAAGAAAGACCCTGACTGGTACCCTCATATGCTGTGGATGATTCAGCACTCACTGTTGTGGACACAAGTGTTGTGACTGGCACTTCAGTTGTCTTTGTTTCCGTTGTTGGCTGTGTGGATGTAACAACTGGTAGGGAGGTTTGTCTTACTGGGAGAGATGTGCTTGAAGATGTTGACGTTTCAGATGACGTAGCTGTTAATTCTTCCAAAGTGGTCGTGGCTGTTGTTGTTGGTAGGCTTGTTAGACCAGTTGTTACCACCTTTTGTGGCCTGGTGGTGGACAAAGGTGTCTGAGGTGTGGTCAATTCATTCTCAGTTACAGTCTCAGTTGTTGTTACTTCTCCAGTTGTTTGAGTAGCTGTAGATGATTTTGAAGTTGTGGAGACACTGCTTGGAGTTGAGGTTTCTGTAGGTGGCTGGACAGTGGTGCTTTCCTCCTCGACAAGGACAGTAGTGGATGGGATAACTGGTGTGGTTGTTGAAAGAGTTGTTTCAGCTTTGATTGGTTTTGTTGTTGAAGAAAGACCCTGACTGGTAGCCTCATTTGCCGTGGATGATTCAGCACTCACTGTTGTGGACACAAGTGTTGTGACTGGCACTTCAGTTGTCTTTGTTTCCGTTGTTGGTTGGGTGGATGTAACAATTGGTAGCGAGGTTTGTCTCACTGGGAGAGATGTGCTTGAAGATGTTGATGTTTCAGATGACGTAGCTGTTAATTCTTCTAAAGTGGTCGTGGCTGTTGTTGTTGGTAGGCTTGTTAGACCAGTTGTTACCACCTTTTGTGGCCTGGTGGTGGACAAATGTGTCTGAGGTGTGGTCAATTCATTCTCAGTTACAGTCTCAGTTGTTGTTACTTCTCCAGTTGTTTGAGTAGCTGTAGATGATTTTGAAGTTGTGGAGACACTGCTTGGAGTTGAGGTTTCTGTAGGTGGCTGGACAGTGGTGCTTTCCTCCTCGACAAGGACAGTAGTGGATGGGATAACTGGTGTGGTTGTTGAAAGAGTTGTTTCAGCTTTGATTGGTTTTGTTGTTGAAGAAAGACCCTGACTGGTAGCCTCATATGCTGTGGATGATTCAGCACTCACTGTTGTGGACACAAGTGTTGTGACTGGCACTTCAGTTGTCTTTGTTTGCGTTGTTGGTTGGGTGGATGTAACAATTGGTAGCGAGGTTTGTCTCACTGGGAGAGACGTGCTTGAAGATGTTGACTTTTCAGATGACGTAGCTGTTAATTCTTCCAAAGTGGTCGTGGCTGTTGTTGTTGGTAGGCTTGTTAGACCAGTTGTCACCACCTTTTGTGGCCTGGTGGTGGACAAAGGTGTCTGAGGTGTGGTCAATTCATTCTCAGTTACAGTCTCAGTTGTTGTTACTTCTCCAGTTGTTTGAGTAGCTGTAGAAGATTTTGAAGTTGTGGAGACACTGCTTGGAGTTGAGGTTTCTGTAGGTGGCTGGACAGTGGTGCTTTCCTCCTCGACAAGGACAGTAGTGGATGGGATAACTGGTGTGGTTGTTGAAAGAGTTGTTTCAGCTTTGATTGGTTTTGTTGTTGAAGAAAGACCCTGACTGGTAGCCTCATATGCTGTGGATGATTCAGCACTCACTGTTGTGGACACAAGTGTTGTGACTGGCACTTCAGTTGTCTTTGTTTCCTTTGTTGGTTGGGTGGATGAAACAATTGGTAGCGAGGTTTGTCTCACTGGGAGAGATGTGCTTGAAGATGTTGATGTTTCAGATGACGTAGCTGTTAATTCTTCTAAAGTGGTCGTGGCTGTTGTTGTTGGTAGGCTTGTTAGACCAGTTGTTACCACCTTTTGTGGCCTGGTGGTGGACAAATGTGTCTGAGGTGTGGTCAATTCATTCTCAGTTACAGTCTCAGTTGTTGTTACTTCTCCAGTTGTTTGAGTAGCTGTAGATGATTTTGAAGTTGTGGAGACACTGCTTGGAGTTGAGGTTTCTGTAGGTGGCTGGACAGTGGTGCTTTCCTCCTCGACAAGGACAGTAGTGGATGGGATAACTGGTGTGGTTGTTGAAAGAGTTGTTTCAGCTTTGATTGGTTTTGTTGTTGAAGAAAGACCCTGACTGGTAGCCTCATATGCTGTGGATGATTCAGCACTCACTGTTGTGGACACAAGTGTTGTGACTGGCACTTCAGTTGTCTTTGTTTGCGTTGTTGGTTGGGTGGATGTAACAATTGGTAGCGAGGTTTGTCTCACTGGGAGAGACGTGCTTGAAGATGTTGACTTTTCAGATGACGTAGCTGTTAATTCTTCCAAAGTGGTCGTGGCTGTTGTTGTTGGTAGGCTTGTTAGACCAGTTGTCACCACCTTTTGTGGCCTGGTGGTGGACAAAGGTGTCTGAGGTGTGGTCAATTCATTCTCAGTTACAGTCTCAGTTGTTGTTACTTCTCCAGTTGTTTGAGTAGCTGTAGAAGATTTTGAAGTTGTGGAGACACTGCTTGGAGTTGAGGTTTCTGTAGGTGGCTGGACAGTGGTGCTTTCCTCCTCGACAAGGACAGTAGTGGATGGGATAACTGGTGTGGTTGTTGAAAGAGTTGTTTCAGCTTTGATTGGTTTTGTTGTTGAAGAAAGACCCTGACTGGTAGCCTCATATGCTGTGGATGATTCAGCACTCACTGTTGTGGACACAAGTGTTGTGACTGGCACTTCAGTTGTCTTTGTTTCCGTTGTTGGTTGGGTGGATGAAACAATTGGTAGCGAGGTTTGTCTCACTGGGAGAGATGTGCTTGAAGATGTTGATGTTTCAGATGACGTAGCTGTTAATTCTTCTAAAGTGGTCGTGGCTGTTGTTGTTGGTAGGCTTGTTAGACCAGTTGTTACCACCTTTTGTGGCCTGGTGGTGGACAAATGTGTCTGAGGTGTGGTCAATTCATTCTCAGTTACAGTCTCAGTTGTTGTTACTTCTCCAGTTGTTTGAGTAGCTGTAGATGATTTTGAAGTTGTGGAGACACTGCTTGGAGTTGAGGTTTCTGTAGGTGGCTGGACAGTGGTGCTTTCCTCCTCGACAAGGACAGTAGTGGATGGGATAACTGGTGTGGTTGTTGAAAGAGTTGTTTCAGCTTTGATTGGTTTTGTTGTTGAAGAAAGACCCTGACTGGTAGCCTCATATGCTGTGGATGATTCAGCACTCACTGTTGTGGACACAAGTGTTGTGACTGGCACTTCAGTTGTCTTTGTTTGCGTTGTTGGTTGGGTGGATGTAACAATTGGTAGCGAGGTTTGTCTCACTGGGAGAGACGTGCTTGAAGATGTTGACGTTTCAGACGACGTAGCTGTTAATTCTTCCAAAGTGGTCGTGGCTGTTGTTGTTGGTAGGCTTGTTAGACCAGTTGTCACCACCTTTTGTGGCCTGGTGGTGGACAAAGGTGTCTGAGGTGTGGTCAATTCATTCTCAGTTACAGTCTCAGTTGTTGTTACTTCTCCAGTTGTTTGAGTAGCTGTAGAAGATTTTGAAGTTGTGGAGACACTGCTTGGAGTTGAGGTTTCTGTAGGTGGCTGGACAGTGGTGCTTTCCTCCTCGACAAGGACAGTAGTGGATGGGATAACTGGTGTGGTTGTTGAAAGAGTTGTTTCAGCTTTGATTGGTTTTGTTGTTGAAGAAAGACCCTGACTGGTAGCCTCATATGCTGTGGATGATTCAGCACTCACTGTTGTGGACACAAGTGTTGTGACTGGCACTTCAGTTGTCTTTGTTTGCGTTGTTGGTTGGGTGGATGTAACAATTGGTAGCGAGGTTTGTCTCACTGGGAGAGATGTGCTTGAAGATGTTGATGTTTCAGATGACGTAGCTGTTAATTCTTCTAAAGTGGTCGTGGCTGTTGTTGTTGGTAGGCTTGTTAGACCAGTTGTTACCACCTTTTGTGGCCTGGTGGTGGACAAAGGTGTCTGAGGTGTGGTCAATTCATTCTCAGTTACAGTCTCAGTTGTTGTTACTTCTCCAGTTGTTTGAGTAGCTGTAGATGATTTTGAAGTTGTGGAGGCTCTGCTTGGATTTGAGGTTTCTGTAGGTGGCTGGACAGTGGTGCTTTCCTCCTCGACAAGGACAGTAGTGGATGGGATAACTGGTGTGGTTGTTGAAAGAGTTGTTTCAGCTTTGATTGGTTTTGTTGTTGAAGAAAGACCCTGACTGGTAGCCTCATATGCTGTGGATGATTCAGCACTCACTGTTGTGGACACAAGTGTTGTGACTGGCACTTCAGTTGTCTTTGTTTGCGTTGTTGGTTGGGTGGATGTAACAATTGGTAGCGAGGTTTGTCTCACTGGGAGAGACGTGCTTGAAGATGTTGACGTTTCAGATGACGTAGCTGTTAATTCTTCCAAAGTGGTCGTGGCTGTTGTTGTTGGTAGGCTTGTTAGACCAGTTGTCACCACCTTTTGTGGCCTGGTGGTGGACAAAGGTGTCTGAGGTGTGGTCAATTCATTCTCAGTTACAGTCTCAGTTGTTGTTACTTCTCCAGTTGTTTGAGTAGCTGTAGAAGATTTTGAAGTTGTGGAGACACTGCTTGGAGTTGAGGTTTCTGTAGGTGGCTGGACAGTGGTGCTTTCCTCCTCGACAAGGACAGTAGTGGATGGGATAACTGGTGTGGTTGTTGAAAGAGTTGTTTCAGCTTTGATTGGTTTTGTTGTTGAAGAAAGACCCTGACTGGTAGCCTCATATGCTGTGGATGATTCAGCACTCACTGTTGTGGACACAAGTGTTGTGACTGGCACTTCAGTTGTCTTTGTTTGCGTTGTTGGTTGGGTGGATGTAACGATTGGTAGCGAGGTTTGTCTCACTGGGAGAGATGTGCTTGAAGATGTTGATGTTTCAGATGACGTAGCTGTTAATTCTTCTAAAGTGGTCGTGGCTGTTGTTGTTGGTAGGCTTGTTAGACCAGTTGTTACCACCTTTTGTGGCCTGGTGGTGGACAAATGTGTCTGAGGTGTGGTCAATTCATTCTCAGTTACAGTCTCAGTTGTTGTTACTTCTCCAGTTGTTTGAGTAGCTGTAGATGATTTTGAAGTTGTGGAGACTCTGCTTGAAGTTGAGGTTTCTGTAGGTGGCTGGACAGTGGTGCTTTCCTCCTCGACAAGGACAGTAGTGGATGGGATAACTGGTGTGGTTGTTGAAAGAGATGTTTCAGCTTTGATTGGTTTTGTTGTTGAAGAAAGACCCTGACTGGTAACCTCATTTGCCGTGGATGATTCAGCATTCACTGTTGTGGACACAAGTGTTGTGACTGGCACTTCAGTTGTCTTTGTTTCCGTTGTTGGCTGTGGTGGATGTAACAATTGGTAGGGAGGTTTGTCTTACTGGGAGAGATGTGCTTGAAGATGTTGACGTTTCAGATGACGTAGCTGTTAATTCTTCCAAAGTGGTCGTGGCTGTTGTTGTTGGTAGGCTTGTTAGACCAGTTGTTACCACCTTTTGTGGCCTGGTGGTGGACAAAGGTGTCTGAGGTGTGGTCAATTCATTCTCAGTTACAGTCTCAGTTGTTGTTACTTCTCCAGTTGTTTGAGTAGCTGTAGATGATTTTGAAGTTGTGGAGACACTGCTTGGAGTTGAGGTTTCTGTAGGTGGCTGGACAGTGGTGCTTTCCTCCTCGACAAGGACAGTAGTGGATGGGATAACTGGTGTGGTTGTTGAAAGAGTTGTTTCAGCTTTGATTGGTTTTGTTGATGAAGAAAGACCCTGACTGGTAACCTCATATTGCTGTGGATGATTCAGCACTCACTGTTGTGGACACAAGTGTTGTGACTGGCACTTCAGTTGTCTTTGTTTCCGTTGTTGGTTGGGTGGATGTAACAATTGGTAGCGAGGTTTGTCTCACTGGGAGAGATGTGCTTGAAGATGTTGACGTTTCAGATGACGTAGCTGTTAATTCTTCTAAAGTGGTCGTGGCTGTTGTTGTTGGTAGGCTTGTTAGACCAGTTGTCACCACCTTTTGTGGCCTGGTGGTGGACAAATGTGTCTGAGGTGTGGTCAATTCATTCTCAGTTACAGTCTCAGTTGTTGTTACTTCTCCAGTTGTTTGAGTAGCTGTAGATGATTTTGAAGTTGTGGAGACACTGCTTGGAGTTGAGGTTTCTGTAGGTGGCTGGACAGTGGTGCTTTCCTCCTCGACAAGGACAGTAGTGGATGGGATAACTGGTGTGGTTGTTGAAAGAGTTGTTTCAGCTTTGATTGGTTTTGTTGTTGAAGAAAGACCCTGACTGGTAGCCTCATATGCTGTGGATGATTCAGCACTCACTGTTGTGGACACAAGTGTTGTGACTGGCACTTCAGTTGTCTTTGTTTGCGTTGTTGGTTGGGTGGATGTAACAATTGGTAGCGAGGTTTGTCTCACTGGGAGAGACGTGCTTGAAGATGTTGACGTTTCAGATGACGTAGCTGTTAATTCTTCTAAAGTGGTCGTGGCTGTTGTTGTTGGTAGGCTTGTTAGACCAGTTGTCACCACCTTTTGTGGCCTGGTGGTGGACAAAAGTGTCTGAGGTGTGGTCAATTCATTCTCAGTTACAGTCTCAGTTGTTGTTACTTCTCCAGTTGTTTGAGTAGCTGTAGATGATTTTGAAGTTGTGGAGACACTGCTTGGAGTTGAGGTTTCTGTAGGTGGCTGGACAGTGGTGCTTTCCTCCTCGACAAGGACAGTAGTGGATGGGATAACTGGTGTGGTTGTTGAAAGAGTTGTTTCAGCTTTGATTGGTTTTGTTGTTGAAGAAAGACCCTGACTGGTAGCCTCATATGCTGTGGATGATTCAGCACTCACTGTTGTGGACACAAGTGTTGTGACTGGCACTTCAGTTGTCTTTGTTTCCGTTGTTGGTTGGGTGGATGTAACAATTGGTAGCGAGGTTTGTCTTTCTGGGAGAGATGTGCTTGAAGATGTTGACGTTTCAGATGACGTAGCTGTTAATTCTTCCAAAGTGGTCGTGGCTGTTGTTGTTGGTAGGCTTGTTAGACCAGTTGTCACCACCTTTTGTGGCCTGGTGGTGGACAAAGGTGTCTGAGGTGTGGTCAATTCATTCTCAGTTACAGTCTCAGTTGTTGTTACTTCTCCAGTTGTTTGAGTAGCTGTAGATGATTTTGAAGTTGTGGAGACACTGCTTGGAGTTGAGGTTTCTGTAGGTGGCTGGACAGTGGTGCTTTCCTCCTCGACAAGGACAGTAGTGGATGGGATAACTGGTGTGGTTGTTGAAAGAGTTGTTTCAGCTTTGATTGGTTTTGTTGTTGAAGAAAGACCCTGACTGGTAGCCTCATATGCTGTGGATGATTCAGCACTCACTGTTGTGGACACAAGTGTTGTGACTGGCACTTCAGTTGTCTTTGTTTGCGTTGTTGGTTGGGTGGATGTAACGATTGGTAGCGAGGTTTGTCTCACTGGGAGAGATGTGCTTGAAGATGTTGATGTTTCAGATGACGTAGCTGTTAATTCTTCTAAAGTGGTCGTGGCTGTTGTTGTTGGTACTTGTTAGACCAGTTGTTACCACCTTTTGTGGCCTGGTGGTGGACAAAGGTGTCTGAGGTGTGGTCAATTCATTCTCAGTTACAGTCTCAGTTGTTGTTACTTCTCCAGTTGTTTGAGTAGCTGTAGAAGATTTTGAAGTTGTGGAGACACTGCTTGGAGTTGAGGTTTCTGTAGGTGGCTGGACAGTGGTGCTTTCCTCCTCGACAAGGACAGTAGTGGATGGGATAACTGGTGTGGTTGTTGAAAGAGTTGTTTCAGCTTTGATTGGTTTTGTTGTTGAAGAAAGACCCTGACTGGTAGCCTCATATGCTGTGGATGATTCAGCACTCACTGTTGTGGACACAAGTGTTGTGACTGGCACTTCAGTTGTCTTTGTTTGCGTTGTTGGTTGGGTGGATGTAACAATTGGTAGCGAGGTTTGTCTCACTGGGAGAGACGTGCTTGAAGATGTTGACGTTTCAGATGACGTAGCTGTTAATTCTTCCAAAGTGGTCGTGGCTGTTGTTGTTGGTAGGCTTGTTAGACCAGTTGTCACCACCTTTTGTGGCCTGGTGGTGGACAAAGGTGTCTGAGGTGTGGTCAATTCATTCTCAGTTACAGTCTCAGTTGTTGTTACTTCTCCAGTTGTTTGAGTAGCTGTAGATGATTTTGAAGTTGTGGAGACACTGCTTGGAGTTGAGGTTTCTGTAGGTGGCTGGACAGTGGTGCTTTCCTCCTCGACAAGGACAGTAGTGGATGGGATAACTGGTGTGGTTGTTGAAAGAGTTGTTTCAGCTTTGATTGGTTTTGTTGTTGAAGAAAGACCCTGACTGGTAGCCTCATATGCTGTGGATGATTCAGCACTCACTGTTGTGGACACAAGTGTTGTGACTGGCACTTCAGTTGTCTTTGTTTCCGTTGTTGGCTGTGTGGATGTAACAATTGGTAGGAGGTTTGTCTTTCTGGGAGAGATGTGCTTGAAGATGTTGATGTTTCAGATGACGTAGCTGTTAATTCTTCCAAAGTGGTCGTGGCTGTTGTTGTTGGTAGGCTTGTTAGACCAGTTGTCACCACCTTTTGTGGCCTGGTGGTGGACAAAGGTGTCTGAGGTGTGGTCAATTCATTCTCAGTTACAGTCTCAGTTGTTGTTACTTCACCAGTTGTTTGAGTAGCTGTAGATGATTTTGAAGTTGTGGAGACACTGCTTGGAGTTGAGGTTTCTGTAGGTGGCTGGACAGTGGTGCTTTCCTCCTCGACAAGGACAGTAGTGGATGGGATAACTGGTGTGGTTGTTGAAAGAGTTGTTTCAGCTTTGATTGGTTTTGTTGTTGAAGAAAGACCCTGACTGGTAACCTCATATGCTGTGGATGATTCAGCACTCACTGTTGTGGACACAAGTGTTGTGACTGGCACTTCAGTTGTCTTTGTTTGCGTTGTTGGTTGGGTGGATGTAACGATTGGTAGCGAGGTTTGTCTTACTGGGAGAGATGTGCTTGAAGATGTTGACGTTTCAGATGACGTAGCTGTTAATTCTTCCAAAGTGGTCGTGGCTGTTGTTGTTGGTAAGCTTGTTAGACCAGTTGTTACCACCTTTTGTGGCCTGGTGGTGGACAAAGGTGTCTGAGGTGTGGTCAATTCATTCTCAGTTACAGTCTCAGTTGTTGTTACTTCTCCAGTTGTTTGAGTAGCTGTAGATGATTTTGAAGTTGTGGAGACACTGCTTGGAGTTGAGGTTTCTGTAGGTGGCTGGACAGTGGTGCTTTCCTCCTCGACAAGGACAGTAGTGGATGGGATAACTGGTGTGGTTGTTGAAAGAGTTGTTTCAGCTTTGATTGGTTTTGTTGTTGAAGAAATACCCTGACTGGTAGCCTCATATGCTGTGGATGATTCAGCACTCACTGTTGTGGACACAAGTGTTGTGACTGGCACTTCAGTTGTCTTTGTTTGCGTTGTTGTTGGCTGTGTTGATGTAACAATTGGTAGGGAGGTTTGTCTCACTGGGAGAGATGTGCTTGAAGATGTTGACGTTTCAGATGACGTAGCTGTTAATTCTTCCAAAGTGGTTGTGGCTGTTGTTGTTGGTAGGCTTGTTAGACCAGTTGTCACCACCTTTTGTGGCCTGGTGGTGGACAAAGGTGTCTGAGGTGTGGTCAATTCATTCTCAGTTACAGTCTCAGTTGTTGTTACTTCTCCAGTTGTTTGAGTAGCTGTAGATGATTTTGAAGTTGTGGAGACACTGCTTGGAGTTGAGGTTTCTGTAGGTGGCTGGACAGTGGTGCTTTCCTCCTCGACAAGGACAGTAGTGGATGGGATAACTGGTGTGGTTGTTGAAAGAGTTGTTTCAGCTTTGATTGGTTTTGTTGTTGAAGAAAGACCCTGACTGGTAACCTCATTTGCCGTGGATGATTCAGCACTCACTGTTGTGGACACAAGTGTTGTGACTGGCACTTCAGTTGTCTTTGTTTCCGTTGTTGGCTGTGTGGATGTAACAATTGGTAGGGAGGTTTGTCTTACTGGGAGAGATGTGCTTGAAGATGTTGACGTTTCAGATGACGTAGCTGTTAATTCTTCCAAAGTGGTCGTGGCTGTTGTTGTTGGTAGGCTTGTTAGACCAGTTGTCACCACCTTTTGTGGCCTGGTGGTGGACAAAGGTGTCTGAGGTGTGGTCAATTCATTCTCAGTTACAGTCTCAGTTGTTGTTACTTCTCCAGTTGTTTGAGTAGCTGTAGATGATTTTGAAGTTGTGGAGACACTGCTTGGAGTTGAGGTTTCTGTAGGTGGCTGGACAGTGGTGCTTTCCTCCTCGACAAGGACAGTAGTGGATGGGATAACTGGTGTGGTTGTTGAAAGAGTTGTTTCAGCTTTGATTGGTTTTGTTGTTGAAGAAAGACCCTGACTGGTAGCCTCATATGCTGTGGATGATTCAGCACTCACTGTTGTGGACACAAGTGTTGTGACTGGCACTTCAGTTGTCTTTGTTTGCGTTGTTGGTTGGGTGGATGTAACGATTGGTAGCGAGGTTTGTCTTACTGGGAGAGATGTGCTTGAAGATGTTGATGTTTCAGATGACGTAGCTGTTAATTCTTCTAAAGTGGTCGTGGCTGTTGTTGTTGGTAGGCTTGTTAGACCAGTTGTCACCACCTTTTGTGGCCTGGTGGTGGACAAAGGTGTCTGAGGTGTGGTCAATTCATTCTCAGTTACAGTCTCAGTTGTTGTTACTTCTCCAGTTGTTTGAGTAGCTGTAGATGATTTTGAAGTTGTGGAGACACTGCTTGGAGTTGAGGTTTCTGTAGGTGGCTGGACAGTGGTGCTTTCCTCCTCGACAAGGACAGTAGTGGATGGGATATCTGGTGTGGTTGTTGAAAGAGTTGTTTCAGCTTTGATTGGTTTTGTTGTTGAAGAAAGACCCTGACTGGTAACCTCATTTGCCGTGGATGATTCAGCACTCACTGTTGTGGACACAAGTGTTGTGACTGGCACTTCAGTTGTCTTTGTTTCCGTTGTTGGCTGTGTGGATGTAACAATTGGTAGGGAGGTTTGTTTTACTGGGAGAGATGTGCTTGAAGATGTTGACGTTTCAGATGACGTAGCTGTTAATTCTTCCAACGTGGTCGTGGCTGTTGTTGTTGGTAGGCTTGTTAGACCAGTTGTTACCACCTTTTGTGGCCTGGTGGTGGACAAAGGTGTCTGAGGTGTGGTCAATTCATTCTCAGTTACAGTCTCAGTTGTTGTTACTTCTCCAGTTGTTTGAGTAGCTGTAGATGATTTTGAAGTTGTGGAGACACTGCTTGGAGTTGAGGTTTCTGTAGGTGGCTGGACAGTGGTGCTTTCCTCCTCGACAAGGACAGTAGTGGATGGGATAACTGGTGTGGTTGTTGAAAGAGTTGTTTCAGCTTTGATTGGTTTTGTTGTTGAAGAAAGACCCTGACTGGTAACCTCATTTGCCGTGGATGATTCAGCACTCACTGTTGTGGACACAAGTGTTGTGACTGGCACTTCAGTTGTCTTTGTTTGCGTTGTTGGTTGTGTGGATGTAACGATTGGTAGGGAGGTTTGTCTTACTGGGAGAGATGTGCTTGAAGATGTTGACGTTTCAGATGACGTAGCTGTTAATTCTTCTAAAGTGGTCGTGGCTGTTGTTGTTGGTAGGCTTGTTAGACCAGTTGTTACCACCTTTTGTGGCCTGGTGGTGGACAAAGGTGTCTGAGGTGTGGTCAATTCATTCTCAGTTACAGTCTCAGTTGTTGTTACTTCTCCAGTTGTTTGAGTAGCTGTAGATGATTTTGAAGTTGTGGAGACACTGCTTGGAGTTGAGGTTTCTGTAGGTGGCTGGACAGTGGTGCTTTCCTCCTCGACAAGGACAGTAGTGGATGGGATAACTGGTGTGGTTGTTGAAAGAGTTGTTTCAGCTTTGATTGGTTTTGTTGTTGAAGAAAGACCCTGACTGGTAGCCTCATATGCTGTGGATGATTCAGCACTCACTGTTGTGGACACAAGTGTTGTGACTGGCACTTCAGTTGTCTTTGTTTGCGTTGTTGGTTGGGTGGATGTAACGATTGGTAGCGAGGTTTGTCTCACTGGGAGAGATGTGCTTGAAGATGTTGACGTTTCAGATGACGTAGCTGTTAATTCTTCTAAAGTGGTCGTGGCTGTTGTTGTTGGTAGGCTTGTTAGACCAGTTGTTACCACCTTTTGTGGCCTGGTAGTGGGCAACAGTGTCTGAGATGTGGTCAGTTCATTCTCAGTTACAGTCTCAGTTGTTGTTACTTCTCCAGTTGTTTGAGTAGCTGTAGAAGATTTTGAAGTTGTGGAGACACTGCTTGGAGTTGAGGTTTCTGTAGGTGGCTGGACAGTGGTGCTTTCCTCCTCGACAAGGACAGTAGTGGATGGGATGGCTGGTGTGGTTGTTGAAAGAGTTGTTTCAGCTTTGATTGGTTTTGTTGTTGAAGAAAGACCCTGACTGGTAGCCTCATTTGCTGTGGATGATTCAGCACTCACTGTTGTGGACACAAGTGTTGAGACTAGCCCTTCAGTTGTCTTTGTTTGCGTTGTTGGTTGGGTGGATGTAACAATTGGTAGCGAGGTTTGTCTCACTGGGAGAGATGTGCTTGAAGATGTTTCAGATGAAGTAGCTGTTAATTCTTCTAAAGTGGTCGTGGCTGTTGTTGTTGGTAGGCTTGTTAGACCAGTTGTTACCACCTTTTGTGGCCTGGTAGTGGGCAAAAGTTTCTGAGATGTGGTCAGTTCATTCTCAGTTACAGTCTCAGTTGTTGTCAACTCAAACAGTGTTGTCCCCGCTTTACCAGTGACTGTTGGAAGTGTTTTTGTGATGGGTGCAATTGAGGTTTTTGATGTTGTTGTACTTCGTGTCTCTATGGAGCTTTCAGTTTCTGTCGTTTTCTTTGCCGTCGTGGACATGGATAGTGTTGATGTTTGATCTGATGATGTTGAAGATTTTGATGTTACATACACCTGTTGTTCCGTTGAATATTTAATTTCTGCAGTAGAAGCAGTTACAAAAACTTCAGTTGTTGATCCGCTTGTCAATTGTTCAGGCTTGTTGGATGTAGAGAAAACTTCATGAATTGTGGTTGTTTCTTTTTCAGTTTCTGGAGAGGTATATTCTGTGGTCATCAAGTAAATGAGTTATTAATTGCAAGATAAATATAAAATAAGCATTTCAATAATAATTAATAATAATAATAATAGCATATTAATAACTTTGTGCTGAAAAAAACATGTTCAGTGTTTGAATAATATAATAATATTACTCAGTCCCATTGCCTGGAGAAGTTGTTTTCATTTGTAATTGAACGAAAATAATCACTGTTTACTACTACAAGTCTTCCCAGTAGAACTAATATATACACTTTGAATGCATGAACCCTAAATATTGGAGCAATATATGAGGAAAAACGGTCTACTGCAGAAATGACAAGGTACCTGGGGTGCTGAAGACAAAAACTGTTGTCGGGGTTGGTGTTAATTTCTGTGTTGTGGTCAGAGGGGATGTGACGGTTGGAACAGCAGTCGTTTCACAAGGTATCAAAGTCCTCTCAATAGTTCCATTAACTGAACATCTGCCTGTGATACATCCTCCCAGTCCATCCGTTGTGTGATAAATAATATCTCCAAATTTGTATTCTTCATTGTTGTATTGGCATGTACATGCTTCAAATGAAAAAAAAAAAGTATTTAAAAAAGTATATAATGAAAGTAGATACTGCTATTACAATCTTCAAACATAACTAAAATGAAATGCTAAAAATCTTACCATTTACATCAAATTCACAGATAACACCAATTGATGAACAATAACTACAGGAGGAAAAAAGCACAAATAGGATATTTAAAACTCATCAGTGACATATATGAATCACGAATATGAGTAGAAAATATACACATACCATGACTGACAATTCTCTGTGGTCGGCACCTGCTGGCCGATCTGATAATGTAACATGTCAACATAACAACCACAATCTTCCTGTGTCACACACTTCATGTTATCCTCATCAAAAACAGGCTGCTCAGGAGGGCATTTAGGATAGCACCCTAAAACGGTTCAAAGGGAAATAGATAAATCAGAATAAAAACAAACAAAACATCCATCCTGTTGAGGCAAATTGAAGTTCATTTTAAAAATAGATTTCAGTGAATCAATTGTTATGACAAATGTTTTGAAGATATTGTTCTCTAACTTGTCCAGTTTAGGGACATAGCCTATTAAATTGTCTTTTTCATGATCCTGAACCAAGGTGATATTATGAGTGATACATTTGCATGAATACCTGGCAAAAATCAATTTGAATCTCTTTGATTTTTTAAAAATCTGCAGCAAAATCTCCCCAAAATTATATCTAGTGTTTCTACAGTAGTAATTGTACACTAATTATGCATTATTTAAAATTATGTATACAAAATAAGTGTGATAAGACAAAATTAAATCAGTATCTTCCAAAATACAAGTATTTATAGTTGTTTCCTCACTAACATGCAGTTCTCACCTTCAAGTGCAGGTATCTGACTAGAGCAGGTTCCAGAGGGGTTTCTGCATGTCTGCATACAAGGAGCTCCACAAGGTTTGTAATGCCACTCACATTCACCAGGGGGGTTGTAATAATCACAGAATAAAGCTGCAATGAAAAGGCAAACCTTAAAGTTGTTTTAGGATTTTGTGGTGTACAGTTTTTAGCCTTTACAACACATCTGATGTGAAAGTTATCAGTGACTCACGGCATATTTTAGGTGTTCTCCAGGCAACACAGGCTTCAGCTTCATTACAGGCTTGTGCATAGGCTGTTACAGCAGTGCAAAAACACTCATAATCTCCACCACTATCACAGGCACATGCATCTCTCACACAAGCATCATAGAAAGGAGAGGGGTCCACCTTTAAAGCGATATTCAAAAAAATGTGGCTGGTAAATGCAATCGATTTTTCAGACATAGCCTATACTTTACATATGGATATTCGAGTTCCCTAAAGAGCAGTTTGTTGTAAGTACCTGTGAATGACAGGTTGAGAAGACATTGCTAGTAATGATGCTGCACTGCCTCTGTGCCCAAGCCTCCCTATATGGATTATGGACACATGGTTCTTGGATGGGAGTTGCATCTGGACAACTAGAGAACTTCCAGCTGTTTACAAAATCCAGGGCTTCGACAGCAATTGCTTGACTGCGTGTAGTGAAGTCATTGTTTGCGTTACCATCATAGTTTCCGCACAGACCACATATGCGCCCCTGTCCATATGAATAGAACACTCTTATTATAAATATTAATTAATAAGATGTTTGTATTTAATAAATAGTCTTGACAAGGATGGAGGTAGTAGTCCTGCCACATTACTCACATTAAACTCTGGATTCAGTTTGATGTGTATAGTTGTTTTTCTGTCCCAAATGAGCATCAGACCATTACTGGCCTCAATCACCAAATAAAGCCCCATGGTGCGCATCTGGTAGGGAATCTCCTCTCCTGCATCTCTGCGAACAACTTGGTAGGATCCATCTGTCAATCTAAGCTCATTGCTCTGAAATATAAATGACAAATTCAATGTTCATTCTGTACTAACTTAGGGCTTGCTATGCCTGCTTTGGTAAATGTTAAGTGTTAACTCACTCCGAGAAAAAGCTTGATAGCCTTGGAACAAGTGGTGCCAGTGGATCCACAAGGAATATTTTCAGTAATGACTCTAAAAGTGCCGGTGGTGCTATTGCAGAAGTCCTGATCATAGCATAAAAATTTTGATTAAGATTAAGTTATAAAGATCTTTGGGCCTAATAAGACAGTGCAAGGTTAATACCTGAACAAGGCTGTATTCACAGTTCCCACTAAAGACGTATCTTTTCTCATCAAAGGTTCTATAATGACCATCTCCATAGATGCTGCATGTCCCGCTGCACTGGTTTGTGGTACATATCCATCGTCTGTTCTTACAAGTACTATAAAAAGCAATGTAAGCGCATTATAAATAATAGTATCTAAAACATGAAAAAGAATTAAAAATCTCACAGTTGAACTTACCATGTATTGCAATCAGTCTTGATGCTTTCCCCAGGTTGGTAGGCAATTCCATTATGGATGCAAGGACAAAGGTCTTCAGAAATGCAGCCACCTTTCCCATCTGACACCAGCCCAGATGGACACACACAGCCAGACACACACTCTGTGCTGATCTGTAGTCATACATATGCAATATTTCACAACAAATTATTACTGCAGAAAGGAAGAGTTCATCATAATATTACGATTTGTTTGCTATTTATTGACCCCAATGCCATTCTAAACCTACATGCTGTTATTTTCTCAGTGAAACACAAAGGGAGAGCTTATAAAGTATCTTCACACTCTCTTTTCTGTACAGTCTGTGACTGTATTATCCCTTTTGGAGTTCTACTATTGGAGTAATACAGTGCACTATGACCACGTCATGCCACTTAAAGAAATGTCTTGTTATGTGTTGCGTAGAAACAGAAAAACTAGCCTTTACAGGCATTCAAGTAACTCACGCAAGCCATGTCTAATGTGTTGCAGCTCTTCTGACACTCTGATCCCTTGGAACCAGGGCTAGCGCTGGAGCAGTTGAAAAACATCATTGGCTCACTGCATTCTAAAAGTAAAGAATCATGGAATTGATTAAGACAGTGTACTCATTTAAAGGTGTAGCTGATGTTAAATACAATCGCTGATCAAATCGCATTACTGAAAACCATATTATCTTAGCAATTTAAATATAGTTTCTCGCACACACAGATACACACCTTCACCATTTGATCCACCAGAGCAGCTCAGTTTCCCTTGCTCGCAAACACTGAAATTAAAATATTAGGTTAAATATTATTAAATCAAACTTGGGACAATAATCTACAACAGGGTTTTTCAAAAAAGAAGCAATGGAAGCCCAGCATCCCATTGGTTAAGATTATTATAAATTTAAGAGACTTGCAAAGATTGTGAAATGCTCAATAGAATTTTTGTATCAATTTCCGTCAGTACAAAGAGGATTCTGATATCAATTATTCATTCTTCTCACAAAGCAACATACATGTGTCACGGGTTGTCATATTTGGGGTTCCTTGACATCAAAAACTTTGAAAAAACCTGTTTACAAAATATTCCCTGAATACAAATATTTTATTTGACAGAAAAGTAACCAACTCCATGTCCATACCATGATCCTCCATCTTTGGAGATGGAGATCCCAGCAGGAATAATTTTGCCTGAGTCATAGCATGAGCAGCTGTCAGATGCAACACAGTCACCATTCTCGTTCATGTATGTTCCTTCTGGACAGCCACAGCCATCTACTGGTACAAAGTCAATAGCGCAGGTGCTATCTGATTGGCTGAGGGATCGGCAAGTGCGGTCACAGCTGGTCATTTGATAGGAGTAAACTGTGGTGGCAAGGCAAGTGGTGTACTTTTCTGAGAAGAAAGAGAGGACATTTGAGTTTAACAACAATCAACTTATCGAACATATGTGATCAAAAACTCTTATTTGAGCTCGCATCTCACATATTGTTTTGTAAGTAAAATACCAACAACTATGAATTGTTCTCAAGCCTTTCTGAGAAGAAAGCAACTCACTGCAAGCAGCAGATCTCCAGCCATCAAGAACAATCCCTTTTGCAGCACATGCATGTACGTATGAAGACAATGCAGCACACATACAGTCCTCACTATTTTCACAGTTGCAGCTGTCATATATACAATTCTAGAAAGAATGAAAAAGTTAGAGAATTCATTAAAAATTATATATATATATATATATATATATTATGTATATATATATATAACAAATATGTGTGTTTGTGTGTGTACGTTTTTGTGATTTATGAGGACACAAATTTGTATAATGGCTTGGGTATGACACTGGTATTAAAACATGAACTATAAGGACATTTCATGAGTCCTCATATTTCAAATAGCTTTAAAAACATACTAAACAATGTTTTATTAAAAATGTAAAAATGCAGAATGTTTTCTGTGATGGGTAGGTTTAGGAGTTAGTGTAGGAGGAGAGAATGTACAGTTTGTACAGTATAAAAACCATTACGCCTATGGAATGTCCTCACTAAGATAGCAAAACAAACTGTGTGTGTGAATGTAATATAGGAATGTGATTTCACTTACTGTTTTGTAGACATCAGGGTTGATTTCAGAGTGGCAGGGGGCAAACACTGATGAGGGATCGGACAGCAGGGAACACCAGTGCTGTGCATATTTCTCTGTGTGTTTATTAGAAACATGATCAGTTCATGATGACATTCCAGAGTTACAAATCCAAAGTGATATGATATTGTGGAAATCACATGCCAGCAGTAAAGGTAAATTCATACCATTTACAGTGCTAAGACTGCAAGGATTCTCAAAGTTTCTTTTAACATCAGGGCAACTCGCTCTTGTTTTCCAGGTGTTGGCAAAGTCCAAAGCAGTTGCTTCCCTGAGTCCACCAATGGTTGTAAAGTCATCAGCCTCAATGTTGTTGAAATTGCCACAAAGACCTGTGGATTAATTTATCAACAAAATGAATCTTGGACATATAGGCTAATCAAATGAACTGAAGATTGTAATCCTACAGAAAAATAAATAAATACCACATGTTTCTCCTTGGTACGCCGAATTGACTGTGATGTAAAGTTGCATTAACGGTACAAGCTGGATCTCCAGACGAAGCCCAATCAAATGGGCCTGAATGATAATGTAGAATGAGGAGGGCTTGAAAATGCTCACATCAGCTGAAAATCAAATAATAATACAAATTTAGTATTACAGACAGTGGTATGTGTTTAATAAGATGCAAAACTTCAAGTAATAATCCAGTAGTTTTTAATATAATCATAGTTAGTTCATATTAACCATATATCTTTTTCTCTTCATGATCAGTTTTTAAACAATCATTCAATGCACCCACACCATTTGAATTTACATCACTGTAAAGGCTTCATATTCACATTACACAACCTACATTCAACTAATAACATTTCTCTGATATTAGTTACACCATGCAAATGTTTTGCTAAAAATAATAACAATATCAATATTAGTTGTAAAAACACAAAAAAACTCCTTTAGCTAGCTCTATTATGATTGATTCAGTAGGCCTATTGGAATATTTAATTGTATTTGTGTGATTATTATTAATTAATTAATTAATTAATCTCTCTGCTGATTTGCATAGCCTACCTGTTAAAAACGGCAACTGGACAATTATTCTGTTGACCTCGATATTTCCACTGGAATCCACTTTAAACACCTGTGTGCACAAATATATAAATATATATACAGTGACATGAAAAGCAAGAGGGGGTTTCATCAAGATTTGATTTAAGCCTGTTCTAGTAAACATTATCTGTTTTTTCCCCTTCCCCAATCCTTTTTAGTACTTACAGTAATTCCATCTGACAATGCCAAAGTTATTGCCTTCAAACAGGTTTCAGTTTCAGTCACACCACATTTCATCAGGTCTCCTTGAATTGTGAATTCTGTGCCAGTGCATTGCTTTAAAAAATAAAGAAAAATGGACCAGTTGATTAATATAACTTAAAAAAAAATTAAAGATTAAATTTCCAACCATTTGAAAAATACATTCATATTTATTACCATATTTGACTATGGGTTTTGTTTTTTTGTTGCACACATTTTGACAGCAATAGTTAACTTCTGTGCGTTAATTTGGTGAGGACGAAAAACAAGTCATGCACATGCAATCCCTGTTTCCACCAGAAATCAATTTGCACCATTTGAATCTTATCATGCATATCTTATCAATCATATAATAGCCACAATCATCCCTAAAATCAGCCTCACAACTAAAAGCTGCTCACAATTGCTCAAAATGATCATTTTTAGCTGATGGGTAAAAAAAAATGCATTTTTATAATGAAACAAAATTATTTTAACTATCATCTGCACATTTATTATCTGACCGGTTTATTATATTATGACACTGTTTAGCACAATTCTTAGAAATCAAATATTAATTTACTACTTTTAATTAGTACATCAACAACACATATGTAATGCAATGTCTTGTAATGTTGTCTTATAAAGGTAATTGCCTTCAAGCACATACTTTGGATAGGACGTAAGAGCAGTCTCCATGAAAGGTGTAGGCTTTTCCATCAAAGGTGGTAATATGGGATCCGCCCTCTACTGAACATGCGCGTGGACAATCCTTTTCGTTGCAATTCCACTGTCCCTGTTCACAGGTACTAAATGGGAAATAATAATGTCACTGTAAACATACTCTTTTTATAACACTCAATATTATAGGTCTATATAATATATTAAAACATTAAACATTCAATTGCGTAATGTTGACTAGAAGAGCAAATTGAGTGTGAATTTCAAACAATGGATGCTTACCAATCTCTGCAGCTGCTTGTGTAATTCTCCCCAGAGGCAAATATTTTACCTCCAAGAATACAGGAGCATTCACTGTGTGGAATACAGCCAGTCATGTGTATATCATCGAAAATAGTGCCTTGAAGTGAGAGAAAGAGGAAAATGGGTTATGACAGCCCACTTTAAGACAGAATGGACACATTCAGAACATCAGTAAAAAAAAATTATACTAATAACACTAATTTTAAAGCTAGCTGAGGTACGGTGGATTTTGAAGAGCATTTAGACTTTTCTAATCATGTCTAAGATTTAGCATAAAGAAAAAAAAAAAACTTTTCGGTCTAAAATTACTGTAGACCACCAGAGGATTGAACAAAACACTATCAGATTAAAGACAATAAGATATTAGATTAGGAAGGTATCAGTGAAAAGTGAAATTAATGTAGTCAATTACATTATAAGATAGTGTCAATAAGGAAAGCCATAATAAAAACACTATACCAGGAGGGCAGAAGCATCCATCAATGCAGTGGCGCTCACACACTTGTCCTCTTTCAGGGTTGGTGCACGTGTCAGTACAGGGATTTCCACACTCTTGGTGCACCATGGTTTCTGGGCACGGATGTGCTGAAATATAGAAAAAGGAGGATGAATATTATTTAGTGAGCATCAAAAAGAATACAAAGACTGTAGATCAGTAGCATTGCAAGGGTCTTTAAGGATAGATATTCTTTTAAAAAGGCTAAGGACCTTATCTCATCCAACTATATTAATGGTAAAGCAAACATTAACTAAAAAAATGAGCCATGAACATGGCACACTTACGGCAAAAATATTCTGTTCTCCATTCTTCAGGCCTTCCACCTGCATGCACACACTGTCTAGAATACTCAGCGATAGTTTTGCATAGGCAGAAGGATCCAGAGGTGCCATTGCAATGACATAAATCCTTCATGCAAACTTGGACAAATGAATCAATGGAAACCAGACCTCTGCAATCACTGAACACTGAACTGGAGAAGATATCACGGCAAAAATTCTGTGGAAAATGAGACATAAAATGCCCATCAACAAACATCTACTGCTATAAATGATGAAACCACTTATAATAATGATTCCAAATGCTTGTGATATAAATCCATTCACATTCAAAAATGTACATTTTTATCTATATTTCGATTTACTAAAGACAAAATATATCTACCTGTGACTTGAACCCTGGTTACATGTAAAATGAGATTTTCTCAAGCCACTATAAATAAATGCATCTGCATTTTATTTCTTTATGTAAGTAAAAAAAATTAAAAGGTGAGTGAAGTTTAGGATCAGAAAGACAAGAAGAGAGCATGAACCACCACCCTTTTGGCCTTGAGCAATGCCCAGTTTTAAGTGGAGTTAATTGCTTGTCATTTCTGTGTCGACAAAAAAAAAAAAACATTTCATTTCTTACCTCATCTCCACAGTTTTCATCGAGAGATATTTTGTCTTCTTTACAGATTTCTGTTGGACCATCCATCTTCCAGAGGTTCCCATAATCGGAAACGGTCAGCGTAGTTCCTAAAACAAGAGATACAATAATTCTTTATTGTCTGTGGACAATCATGCAAAACACGAAAGAAAGTTACAGATATATTTCTCTATGGGCAATAAATAAGTAAATGTATAAATACCATCACTGATGAATTCATTGTAAACCTGGATTCCATTGAAATCCCCACACAGTCCACATGTTTGGTTTTGGTATTTTTCATCTAACTTGACCTGAAAATAGATTAAATATAAATATGTATAAATACAGTATATAGAGTGGAGCAGGTATGACGTCAGAACCCAGGAGACTAATTCGCCGCTGGGATTTTCCCATGGGTTTTTATAATGGGGTTTTTCGATTTATGTGAAAAATAAACATAACTATACTTTGACGTTTTGTTCTACAATTCTCACTCCCAGAGCGAAAACTCACATTTTTAAGCAGTTATGCATGTTTTTAATAAGTAACTAGATAAGACAGCTTGGGGTGTGAGTGTGTGCAGTTTACATTGCAAAACAACCCCCCCTCCCCCCCCATGCTATGGAACTCCCATTAACTGTGAAAGAAATTCCCACAGGTTTGGAACAACTTGAGGGGGAGCAAATGATGACAGGATTTTAATTTTTGGGTTAACTATTTCTTTAATTAGTGAATGTTGGAGGCAGTGTTGGTTTGTTGCATAATGGAGAAATCCTTACCATGAAAGAATCATCTTCATTCCACATGGCTACTAGCCCCAAAACAGCCTTGACAGCAATATAAGATGTCATCTTCTCGATGAAAACTTCAGCGTTGGTAAATGGAAGTGTCACTCTACAGATGATAACATTGGCATTGATAACATTAGACACTGAATTTTTTTGTCTTTCCAACTCCCAAACCACCATCAAAAAAACAAAACAAAATGATGACAAACAATGTGAGATGAAGTAAAATGCCAACACAATTTAAGTCATTTGATATGTCTTGAAAACAACAACAACTTATAGTCAGAATAACTTACATTTCCCCATTAACACTGAGAGAGCCTTTAGTGAGCTCTATGACTGTCCCCTGTAGTTTCATCATGATTTTGCTGATTGTTGGTTCATTGTTCACCACCTGATGCCTTAACTGGATGTTAAAGTCTTCATAGCTGGTCGAACAGTGTGAGGTAAAAATGTAGTTGCAGGAAGATTGAAGCTGGAAGTAGTTCCCATCAAAGGTCTTGAAATGGTAGTTACCCCAAGCACTACAAACCAGCTCATTGTGTTGTGAAGTCAATCCTGGTAAAATAAATGATTTTAAAGTTGATTACGAAGAAACCTTTGAATTTAAATGATTTAGAGATTTTTAAAAAAAAAATTTTTACCTGAAACCAACTCTATCGTAGCAGTTGGATGCATGTTCATTGTTGTGAAAACCGCTTGAGAAGTTTAAAAAATATTAAAATATGTTAAAACATAGATAAGAATAATTTGTTTGAATGCCGTTAATGATGATTATTCTGAATTAATTCTTTCAAAATAGCAGTAAGATACATTACATATAACTGCGTGTAATTATTGTAGTACCATAATTTAACTATAGAAAAAAATCATCAAGTCAAATCCAGTATTTAGAAACACTTGTTATAAATTTGTCTTACTTGTTTGTGTCTCTGCAAGTCCAATAGACAGTGTCACACATAGCAGCACTCCAATGGATACTCTTTTTAGCATCCCCATGGTGTTGGTGGAGCGTCAAGCTCTCCACAAGATCAATGAGAAAGACACAGTCCTATACTGAGAGTTTTATACCACTTGTCCCTCAGAAGGGACGTAAGATTGAACTAAAGGTGGGGCCAAATGTTTATCTTCCATGACAGCATAATGTAACATTTAGCTGATAGATTTCCATACCTGATTTTAGAAATACATGACTAAAACAGGTTCATTTTAGAAACTGGCTAATATTTAAATGTGAAAAAAAACATATTAAACTTAAAAAAAATAAATAATGCGAATTATAATAAAAACAAGAATGGTCAGCAAATATTTGAAGCCACATCGATGCATTTTCCATCAAAGATGTTTGTTGATTTTTAAGTATTCTTCTTTCAATTTATGCCATCTTTATAGTTATACTTCTATATTTTATTATTATTTTTTTATTTTGCTTGATTATTTAGTCTTGTTTAGTAATTATGACTATTTTGACCATAACATCTTATAAAATATTACCATGAAAGAACAGTTTGATCATTTAGTTTGATGATTTTAGTTTAGTTATTGATGTCTGTTTCTAAGACTTTTTATTTTGTATTTTGAACACCATGCTAGAATAAAATAATAGAAATGTTTGAAATAACTGGAAATGTAACTATGTAAATGTTTGTGGTTTTAGGTCTGCCTTTTTTTGTAATGCAAGAATCTTTATAAGAGAAACGATTGTAACAATGCATGGGGTGGGGTACTTTTTTGAACTAATGATGTATAAATATTGAGTCCTTAGTACAGTAATCCTCAAAAGTGACTCAACTTTGCGAACACTCCTTAACAAAACTTCAGGCCCTGTACTTTTGTGTAGTGGAAGGAAATGTTTTTTGCATAATAGCAATTATTGCTTGTGTCATGAGTCATGAGATGTTTCCAGGATCTGCATCCTGATCAAAGGAAATGAAAATATAAGCACTGAAATTTAAATATTAAACTTATATATATATATATATATATATATATATATATATATATATATATATATATATATATATAAAATTCTCTCAAATTAAAAAAAAAATATTAAGAAATGAAAAATAGCCTAAATCTGTCATATATAATCATATTTAGGATTTACCAGTTGAATCCAAAGCAGAAACTTTAGACTTTTATGGTTATTATTGATTAGCTATTAATATTATTACTATTCATTTTAATCAAGACTAATGTGATCCACTCTCTAAAACCTTCCAAAGCACCCTCACCCCTGGTTTATGCCTCATCTGGGGTTGTGTGCGTAGCCAAAATGTTTGTTGAACTGGGAGCTCTGGAATGCTTTCTCACAGTCTTCGTCATACTCTGCTATATGTTGCATTATCTCGCAAGAACAAAGTAAACAGATGGAGCTTAATATGGTCTTTGGGGTAAACTGAATTCAGGATTCAGACATTAGCTCAATGGCTCAACAGCGTAATTCAAACACACATTGTAATGATTGATATTCTGCTATGGCATGGTATATGCCACTGAAGATTAAATTGAGGTAAGTCAAAGCCTTTGTGTAAAGGTCATTTTCGCAATACTTAAATAAATATACTTGAGTGAGAGAACAAGAAAAAATATCCATCTTAAATGAAAGCTATAACTTTGGCTTTTTTCAGATTTAGAAATGGTTGGGTAATTATTATTAACATTAGAGATGTCCAAATGGTTTTTAGATAATAAACTTTCCCTATAGGTAAAACTGAGGCCATTCTCCTTGCATCTAAGATGAAATTAAATAAGGATGATACTTTTTTGATTAATATCAACGATATGGCAATAGAGACAAAAAAATGTAAATTAACAGCACTGTTAAAAAATTACTGTAAATTTTACAGTATAATACTGGCAGCAGGGTTGCCAGCCAGTTACTGTAAAATTTACAGAATTTCCCTGTATTCTCTGATTACAGTAAATAACTGTATTTTTTTAATTACGAACAGTCAATTTACAGCAATATTCTGTAAATTTGAGTAAACCAACATGACCCTAGAATGCATTGCAGTTTACAGCAATATGCTGTATTATTAAAAAATAGCCAGCGGCTGTAAAATAATGCTGTAATTTTTACAGCAATTCATTACAGTGAGGTGATGTTATGGCTAGAAAGGTATTTACAAAAATATTCGGTAAAACTAGGTTTTTAGTGTTGTTGGCAGGTGCCTTGATTCAACCCCATTTTGATTATGCTACCTCGTTTTGGTATAGTAGTTGCTCCCGAGGTTATGAAAGATAAATTGCAAAAAGCTCAAAACAAGTTTGTTTGGAAAAAAATGCATTTTTAAACATTAGTGCTATTGCATGGAATAAATTACCAGCGTCAATAAAGGGAGTAAAAGATTTAGGGAGTTTTAAAAGATGGCTGTTTGGTGATGTTAATTAGCTTGCTTTGCGGTGTGTTTGTTGTCAATTGTGATTGTATTTGTTAAAATTGTGAATAATCTGTTCACTTTAATATTAAATGACTGACATCATTTGGAGCAAATACATTTCGATGTTTCTTATTTGTATGTCATTTCATGATAGTGTCTGCTAAATGAATAAATATAAATGTTCTCATCAATCTTTCACTTAATGTTACAAAACGCATCATATATATGATGACGATATATGTAAAATGCACATGGGTAAGCAAAACATGAAATGTTAATGGTGTGATATTCCACTGTAAGTGTAAAAAATTAATGATATTGCATTTTTTTATATATATTAAAATACATTTTTGGAATCACCAAGACACTAGACAAGGATGTATGTAGGATTAAATGTTGCATTTATTTGACCAAAAACAGTTATCAAATGTAAATGATCAAATGTAAATGACATTTTTACTTGTGATGGGAAAACTTCATTTTCAAAATTCCTTACTCTAAGGAAACCTTACGTTACATAAACCTTAAGAAATCATATTAATATACTGATTTGCAGACTTGTTTGTGCTGATTAGAAGGGTAGGACATTGTCAAATACGAACACATGACTCTAAAAAAAAAAAAAAAAAAAAAAAAATATCTGTTGTTCTTTGTATGACGGCTATTTAATGTAGGACTACTATCCCCAAAGAACAAAGCAAACTGGATCAAACTAGGAGAGAGTGAAGTGGACAATAAGATGATGAGATAAAATCTGACACTGGCAATAAACAAAACAAACCTGAATGGTATCTGAGTAAAACATCTTCTCAATTTTTTTTTTTATTACAATTAACATACTGTATATCATTTTATCATATTGATATATTCATACCATTTTATCACTATATATCATATTATTTTTGTATTGCTGTTTAATTATGTGTTTTGTGCTGTGTTGTATTCATAACATTATAGAGATTAAGGAATGTCTCTCTCTAGTTTTTCTCTATTGTCTTTGCATGGAATAATAACACTGAGCATTGAGAAAGATTATTCAACAAACTGCTCATTTACACAATTACTCCATCCGTACTCCCTGCTATTTTGGAAATCAAGCTAACATTGATGGAGAGAGATGTATTATTCTTCTGCAATTTTTTAAGAATAAATGTATCATTTTTGTCCATATTTTACCTGATTGTATGTAAATGTATGTAAATGATGTATGTAAAATATTCCCATCCTTTGTGTGCAAGCTACGCATAATATGCATGAGTATTTAATTTGTGAAATTTAACTGAACTTGATCAGGTTAATATGCAATAATTTAAAAACCTGTGAACTATATACTGTTGCTAAGCTTTGTTTAGTGAGTTTTTATTGAAATATCAACACAGAAATTTTCTCTAAAATTGTGAATAACTCTGCATTCACACTTTTCAAGATCTTTTTCTATGAATGTATGACTTTGGATCCATCTCTCGTGTGTCTCCATGCAACAAGAATGTAAATGTTGTCCTGGATTTGTGCAGAAAGTGAAAAATTCTTTTTTTTTCTTTTTTTTTAATGTTAAGAACATGAAAAAAACGAAGGAATGCTGTTTTGATCTTGTTTGTATTAATGTGTTTGTTCATAGAACAGTCTTTAGAAATGATACAAACAGAATTTAACCAATATGCTGTCAAATTAAATCCAATAAATAAATGTTAAGACTTTCAGAAACATTTCATAAGCATACATTAATTACCATTATCATTCATTTAATTTTATCAATATGTATGATATTATATGTTGTAATGTCTGTCCAAACAAATGTATACTACCAGTCAAAAGATTTACTGTTTTGAAAGAAGGCTGCATCTATTTGATCAAAAATACAGAAATATTACAAATATTGTAAAATATTATTACAATAACTTGTCTCTATTATAATATATTTTAAAATGTAGTGTAGAAACTTGGAAACATAATGGAGCCACAAGTGTGGTTATGCTTCATTTCAAATGTGAGGATGTTATCTCTAAAACTATGGATTTTATGAAACATTTCATGTGTGATTTTAGAGAAGGCAAATTAAAAAAAATATTCTGTCACCTGTAAGCTCCCCTGCGCTCTATTAATGTCTGGCATGGTGAACTGCCCCGTTCATGTTCCTATTTGTCAAACTGAGCTCTCAGAGAAGAGTGAAGGCAGGATTCAATTCGTCACCTTGGATTTATAAGGTTCTATCTGCGTTCTGAGCAGTTTTGAGATATTGAGCTTCAGAGTTATTGCATTCCATATCCACCTTTTTCTGACCGAGGAAGTCTCGCCCGACTTGTACTAGAATGATGCCTTACATTTCCGGTCTCCGGTTAGTTAGTCAAATTAGCGTACTTTCCAAGCTGATAATGTATTGTCAAACCATTAAAAATGGCTTTAAAAGTACATGGCTCTACAGTGCCACCACTTTACAGAGTAGCAATGACTGTCTTTTGTCAGCGCCTCACTCATCAAAGTTTAATGAGCTTTTGCAGTTATTTAGCAGCCAACAACAAGACAGTTTAACCATGCACACATTTTAATTAATGTTCAAAAAGTTTCCGTTTACTTCATTCAAATGCTTTTTTAACCTATTGACTGTGTTTCTATGGAGACCGGAACAGGACAGCATCCAAACGGAAGTTGGAATTCCTCATGGTGGCGCTCATCGTTTACTCAGGAAAAAGGTGGATAGCAAAAATTATATGGGGAACAAGTATTTTTAGAACTGGTCAAATGCAGATATAACCTTCTAATTCTAAAAACAAAACACTTTTCATTTGGAATTATAAGGTTCTATCTTGGAAAAAAAAATTATTGAAACAATAGATTTCAAGAAACACAAACAGCTTACTTATAATTTGTTTTAAAACAGATTAGTGTCGTAACAATGTATTGACATGCATGAGAAAGTTGAATTTAATGGTTTTTATGACATTTTCATATTTTAAATGAATTTTTTTTTCTTGTTCAAGTTAAGCATAAAAGGCAGTGCTAAATATTTTGTCGCCACTGTAAAAAATTTACCCGTAAATTAACGGTAAAATACTGGCAGCAGGGTTTCCAGCAGTTTACCGTAATCTAAATTACAGCTTTTCTGTAATTTAACAGTTATATACTGGCAGCAGGGTTTTCATTACTGTATTCTAAGTTACACATTACATATGCAGTGCAGATGTTAAATTTAGGTAGGAATATGATGGGTAATTTAACACATTATTGCAGGAACCATTTAAGTTTGAGCAACAGTGGCTGAAGACTGAGGACGGGTGTAGAAAGATGAACATAATCCAATAAAAACAAAGTGCTACCAGCTAACAGCAGTCAGGAGAGGTGGTGGGAGAGGGAGGCTGGGGGGGGGGTTAACATGAGTAAAGATGATTGACATACAGGTAAGTTCATAGGGTAAAAGGGATCCAACTCTCCACTCTTTTGAAAAATATTCCTAGAGTCTAGCTGGTCCTCGCTCTCATTACCGGGAGGGTGGGAGTGGCTCACTTTTATTCCCTCGAACTCCATGAGGACTCCCATGGCTTCAGACTCTCTGAGATGCTCTGGCTCCGGGGCAATAGCGGAGGCTGTCCTTTGGTGGACTCTGACTCACATGTTGCTGGCAGGCGGAAGCTTCCAGTCTGCTGCAGGTGTCTCAGGCATAAGATCTGTCAATTGGGGTGCTGGTGACAGGCTAGGATATGGCTGTATGGATCGGGGTTAGACGCTCTCCAGACACTTGTTGACAGCCTCCTTCCAGCAAAAGCCTTGGCTGTCTGGGAGGTCCATGGGATGTTGAAAGTTGACCCTAATCGAATACAGCGATTTCAGTGTCTCGTCATCATAGGGGGAACAAACGGTGAGATGGCAAAATGCCAAGGTAAAGTCGATGATGTTCTGACTGGCCACTGCAGCAATCTTTGGTGCAAAATACAGTTTTGTGTCCAGACGAAGACGAATAAAATTCCAACACAGTTTAATTGAACAATCCAACTGGTACAAATCATAACAGGTGGCAGGGTCCACACACATAACATGAAACGAGACCGGACAACTGAGAACTAAAACTGAGTGACGTAAATACAGACGGTAATGGGTGAAGACAGCTGAAACTAATACTCATGGTAGACAAGGAGACAAACGAGTGGCGGGAATCAGAACAAATACACCATCAGACAAATGAAAACAAACTGGAAGTCCATGAAAACTGAAACTAAATTAATTGTGACACCAACATACTTTTGGTTCATTTTAAGCAAAAAATACAGTAATTTATAAACAACAGTTAAGTTAAATATATCTACCAAGCAGGTTGGGCAAACATTTAACCCAACTACTGGGTTATTTAACTGGGTTAAAACAAGCAATTTTCTGAGTTTGTCCATTTTCAACCCAACTTGGGTTGTTTTTAACCCAGCATTTTTTAGAGTGTATATTCTGGCATTACCTGGCTTACCAATCCACATCACTTTGATCCCAATATACACTTACCCACCTATTATAAAAAAAGTCTTTCTAGAAAACAAATTACTAATTAATTTCTTTCAAATTACAAAAATCAAGAGGATTACATCACCATAATAGAAACACACAGAAATATACACTTATCACAGCTTATCTATCTACACACACACACACACACACACACACACACAACTTGTTTACACTTATTTTTATCCCTTCATTTTATCCAACAGGGCATGTGAAGCTCTTGCTAACAAGAACAAGATGTTGCTAACATCACACTCTTCAAAGCAGACAAAACAATGTTTGGATTTATGAATCACCCCAAGCATAAATTTTGTTATTGTTGTTTTTAAATTAGCATTTTCAAACATTATACGCAAGTTTAATTAAGCTGTACTTTCCATGTTTTATGCCCAAGAATAAAATCAAAATGCACAATTATTGTTTTTATGGCATATTGCAATAATTTATTATAAGATATTTATCTGAACATCTAATTCATGTGTCCTTGAAATCTTTAATAAAAATAACTTCCCCTCCCTCTTGCAGCAACATCTCTTCTCTTCTCTGTTGACATGTTTGCTGGCATGAGGGTGGGATCAACCTGTCACTCACATGAGGCTGACAAATAGTAAACCATAATAATCCAATCAATTTCCCACGGAAAAATCAAGTCTCGCCCTGCATTTTCTCTTGTTCCATAAGCCTTGTCATTCAAATATGTCACAATAGGGAAGAAGAGACTATCACAACTTCTTTTTCATGCCAACTTTAATATTGTAGTTTGACAACCTTCCTTTTAAATAAAATTATAGGACAATAACAGCGGTTAATGTTATTTTGACATAACACTAAATAACATTTTTTGTTACATAGCGTAGCTTTAAAGAACAATCTCACACTAGATATTGATACAGTGATGACTGTTAGAGATTGAGAGATAGCAAGTTGGATGACCGAATAATTCATAGGTCATTTTATATCTCCATTTATTCAATTTTGTTTTAAAAAAAAAAACACTACACCACTATTGTTTACATAATATGCCCTTTATATTGTATGAATACACTTCTAAATACAGAAAATTTTATATACTTTTAGTCATTTATATATTACCTACGTTTAAAACATTTTTAAAAATAATTTGTGACCCTAGAACACAAAACCAGTCATAAGGGTCAATTATTTGAAATGTACATTTATACATAATCTGAAAGCTGTCTGAATAAATAAGATTTCCATTGATATATAGTTTTTTTTAGGATATGACGATATTTGGTCGAGATACAACTATTTGAATATATGAAATCTGAGGGTGCAAAGAAAATCATGTTTAAAGTTATCCAAATGAAGTCCTTAGCCATGCATTTCCACTGACAATAGTACATTTTTGATTTATTTAAAGAAAATCGATAATTTTGACCCATACAATATATTGTTGGCTATTTCTACAAATATACCTGTGCTACTTTTTTGTGGTCCAGGGTCACATTTAACATTTAAAAGTAACATTTAGATTCAGGTGTAACCGTTCCGTTATCCCATTTTACTGAAATGGCGCTAGTTCTCATGCAGGTGTTTTCCTGAAATCTGACTCGGTGCTGAATGGTGTTCGGCAGAGGAACTGCAAACCTCAGACTGCCACCCGATGTTTCTGACTGTCCTTATAATCTGCCAATAAACAAACAGTATTAGTAGTTCTGAGAACATATTGTAACATTCAAAGTAATTTTTCAGTATTATAACACATAAAATCAAGTTATATTATGCATTTCCATCACATGAAATAACCAATGCAGACTGATTCGTTTATCTGACTAACTTGTTGGGATATAAGAATCGACATCGGCTCATCAACATGAATATCGATTAAAATCGGCTAATCAATTGTGTGAACCCAGTTCTCGTGCAAAGCCTGTTATGCTTCATAGTTGATTCCTTATATGTGTAGCAAAGGCTATTCCAAATGAATTGAAAACAATATTCCCATAATTCTTGTGTAGATTTGTTTTCACTGAAATAGCCAAGTCTGTTAATTATAGGGTGTCACTGTCAACATACTTTTGGCCATATAGTGTAAAGACTATATACCTCACACCAAAACAATGAAGGTAGAACTGTGGTATATTCTGCTAGTTGTGAAAGATAATAAAGATACAAAAAAGTAGTATGCATATATAAGTTGATCAAAGCATTGATATAATGAATATTAAATTACACTTACCACAGCTTGGAACGCAGATATTAGAATCATGTCGCAAAAGTTTGGTACCACTTGGGCAGTAACATCCCTCCCTTAGCATGGATTTCAAATTACTGAATGCATTACTGCCATGTAAGTATTTTTGATTAAATCTAAAATAAATACACAAAATAATGATTGGTCACTTCATTTCATCTTCACTTTTCTATATTGCAAATAATAAATATACATTCTTAAGTGTTCAGAATATTTTTCAAGATTTCAATTACCTTCCATTACAGGCTGGTTCCACTTGAGGACCACATGCTACATAGATCTGTGGCATTTTACACTTAAAATCTGAATGAAAAATAAAATGGTAATGTGTGTTTGTAAAGACAAAAATGTTATTCAGCTGCAGTTTTGTCAAGATAATAAATATACTGACCACACACTCCATTGGTAGCATTTCTCCAGTCTACACAAACTCCTACTGTAGCACATTCCTTAGCATAGGCCTGCAGTTTGGCACAGCCAACTGTTGCATTGTTCAAGTTACACACATCAATGTTACACGCTGACACATAGGGCTCAGGAGGGACGAACTTATTGCATTTCTCAAAGAGCCTGTTGGGTTGATCAGTGTGTTAACTTTTATAATTAACCTTATTTAACTGATTTAAATTTAAAAATAATGTTTTTTTAAATAGTAGTAATAGAGGAAAACACAACTTTTTGGAAATCTTCATTAACTACACAATATCAGGAGTTGAAAATATGCAAAAACCAGTATGACTCATTGTACATTATTCTTGTTTTTAAATAATAGTTTAATGACATGCTTACTTGTGTTCAATGATTTTGCATATTGCAGAAGAAGGGCATGGCACCGACGTGGACTCATGTCTTGATAAAAGAAGGTTGTTGTTGTTGTTGCTGTTATTGTGGACATTCCAATATGGAGCCATGTCTTGGCAAGATGATATAATGGTGCCATTTGGCAAGCGACAATCATTTGTTTGGTTATTATCACACACACCTAAAAAGACAAAATTAGAGTTTAAAAATTCCCTCAATAATTTGAGACAATATATTAAATAATCCTAATCTTCATTTCTGGTTGAAGCATCACAGGAAATGTAAAAATACTGAAGTACAAAATTTACAAAATGTTTAATCACTTTAAAAAATAAGAAGAATGTTTAACTCTACACTCAGTCAATACAGCAGTGTAATTTAATCTGTACATAATAATTTTAACAAGACTGTGAACCTACCACAATGGCCTTCTGTGTTACCATGGAACTTCTGCCATGGGAGGTTGATGGAAAACATTGTGCCGGTAAAAGAGATCTGTGCACCAATCTCAGATATGACTAAGAGAGACTCTTTATCGTTCTCTGTGGCACGGACATCTATCGTTTGAAATGGCAACTTGACTTTCTTGTGGTTTACATAAATCTAAAAAAACAAAAAAATACAAATCAAAGCATAAAATTTTAAGACCTGAACATTCCATTTAATGGCACTTATCTACATATCCTTCTCAGAAAAAATCAACTTCAACTCTGGAAGAGGGGAGTCTACTGCCACACCATATTAACCATCCCCAGACCTTGGCAAATTGTAAAGCACTTTAAAAGCAACACTACCAAATGGAAGCAAGTATTTCAGCATCCAGTCTCAAAGAACTGGAGAAGGCTACAGAAGAGAGCAAAAGACACCGTGTTTAGCACTAGATCCATCTTCTCTACAGCCTGATCTAACCCTCCATCTGCCTCAGAGGAGAATAGCAAAAGTACTTTCAGGAGATCCACCTGGAAAAAAACTGTCCAGTCTGGAGCTGGAAGGGCAACCGTCCAATCTGGAAGGGTAACAAGCGAGAAAGTAGGGCACCTGTAATGACTCAAACCCATCTCATGCTCTAAAAATTGCCCTTTCCTCACAGACCACCACAGATGTGCGCTGACATATCTCGCCTACATTATCACCTCCAAGATAGAATGGTGGAGGGGGTGACAGATGAGATTGTGTGATGCTATGTACACTTTCTGTCAACTGTCCATCTCCCCGGGCATCACCTTAACAAAAAGCATTGAGTGAGAGTATTAAACTTCACCTCTGCTGGATGTGTCCTCCTCCTCGTGAACCATCCTGGGACACATGCTAATGTGGATTACATTCATACTCACACCTCGAGACTTAACAAGCTGGAGAGTGCAACAAATGAGAAGGAGGAACACTAATGTCAATTCAACAAACTCATATTCTCTGCGATCTGCCCCATCCCTGGGACTATTAACTGCAGATCTTACTTCCTACTTGAAGGCAGACAAAAAAAAAAGAGACAGTCCCGTCCTTTTGTCCAGTCCCTACAGAAGATCAGCCTGGTAGGCCTGCAGCACCACCATAATGTGCAGGGCTCCACTGGCCTGACCCGCTGCTGCATAGACGTAATTTGGCATGGCTTAGAAGGCAAGACCGGACCCTTCAGGGAAGATGCCGTACCAGGGGAGGGGTAGTCAGCAAGCACCTCTTCAACCCATAGTTTCTCGTATCCGTGCTCACATAGTTCCTCCACATTCAAATAATTATACCAAGCGGAGGTTACTGAGCAAGCCAAATATGCCCCATGATCTTGACATCTTAGTGTGAAGAACAGGGAGAAATAGAAGGCTCACCATGGGGGCACGGCAATGACCCATGAAGCATTGCTCATCAAGCCTGCTTGGAGCAATTTCCTTTCTTTCTGCTGACCTGTCTAGACTAATTCTAGCTGTGGCACAGATCATGACCTCAACCAAGGAGGCGAGCTCACGGGAAATCTCTATCTCAACTTTGGTTACATCTTGCTACTCAGAGCTAGAGGCCAAGATGCCTGGCTCCCATCCCCTGCAAAGAGTGATGGGCGAGAGCAGAGCTATTGGGATGCCGGTACACCCGTGACATCATTTGACTGCCGTGGCCAATAAAGGCTGGTGTGATTTCACACTTGCTTCAGACACCAGTTCCACTGAAGCATTTCCAGTGTCTCAAAAAGATGTGCCAGATAATTTTAATAGAATATAAAATATTTTAAAGTTCTTTTTTTAAATAAATGCCATAGAAAGAATCTGAAATTGTAAATTGAATTTAAATTTAGATTAAAAAAAAAAAATGATTTAACGTATTTACCAAATTCATCAGATTTCCACCAGAAATTCTCTGAGTCATGATAATCTCAGAAGATTTGTAGTGAACCTTCAGCGCCTCGGGACAGGGAAGATCATCTTCATAATCGCAGATATTATTAACTACAACACTAAAATTAAATTTCTTATCAATTTCTTGCACAAGCACATAAGTGGAGTTTCCTTGAAAAGGGTAATAGGTTCCATCAAACGTCATATAACGTAGGTTGAGAAAGCCACTGCAGACACCTGAAACATACAGAGTTTACAGCCTCATTAACCTATACAGTTAATTTGTGCAGTGCAAAAACATTGTGAGACAGTAACTTGATAATTCAATAGAACGTTGGATGACCATTAACTCACATTGGCACTCATATTTAAAACAGCATCCATACTTGTCAGCAACTTTTAGGGGTGAAAATTTGTTCTCACACACAGGATACTCTACAGGATCACAGTGTACTGGTTTATGCTCCATTGTGCCATTTTTGCATGTGCCTATATAGCAGTTTCCCACATGAATAGATTCACCTTCCTAAAGAAAAAAAAAAGAAAGAAACAAGAATTAAGTGATCTTGTAATATATTTGAAATTACTCAAATAAGACAAAATCTGCATTATGTAATATATTTGTTATGGAACATTCATCAAGGAACACTTCAGATGATGCAGCATATGGAAATGTAGACAGACTTAAATCATAAAGTTTAGAGCTTCCAGAGAAATTACTTTGACATCAGGTACAAACATTCCAACATAAACGAGAACCGACAAGGAGGGGAAACACAGGGTAGATTTACACAGGAACACATGAGGAGTAATGAACGGGGCACAGGTGAATAACATAACTGATTGCCAAAAAACAGCTGAACGAAATGAACTAATAAAGGTGACCATGGGAACTAAGGAGAAGCGGGAAACTCAAACAAAGAATACATGCGACAGATAGACAAAACAGGCAGACAGATAAATAGATCCCTGACGATATTGTGCATGAACCTCAATTATGACAGTACTTACTGTAAGGGGAGGCATATATTTATCACAGTTGTGACCTGAGGGCAATGCTGTTGTTAAACAGGGTTGTGATAATTTTATCACATCACATTTTTTCTCTCCTGTTTTTACACATTTTGCAACGTAACACCATCCATCACCATCAGTTTTATTGTAAATTTCTGATTCTGTGGAATAAGAAAAATCTGACTTAATTTACAAGAGGTTAAGAGAAAGCTTTCTATTCATTATAGAATACATATTTTATTTATTAGTACAACAAAATAATTAAATAAAAGTATATACAACTCCAAATCAAAAGTTGCGCCATTTTGTAAAACGCAATAAAACCAAGAATCTGAGATTTGTTAATTCTCTTGAAACTTTATTTAACTGGCAAAAGTATAAGGAGAAATGTAAATGTTTTCACTAGCCAAATTAGTTGGATTATGTAAATATAAACAAATTTTGATTTTGATGGCTGCAACACAGTCCAAAAAAGTTGGGGCAGAGGCGAAAGTTAAACGTTTTTGAAACAGTCCCCAACTAGCTGGGGAACTGGTAATAGGTGAGGGTATTGTGTTTTAGGCCTAATAGGAACATCCACCAAAGGTTGTTGTTGTTTTTTGTTTTTTGCAAGGAAAGATGGATCATGGCTCACCACTTTACCAAATTTAAAGATAATTGTGAAACAATTCAAAAATTCACCTTTCTTAATGCAAGATTGCAAAGTAGGTCTTTAGGTCTTTCACCATCTACCATACGTAATATTGTGAAAGATTCAGGGAATCTAGAGAAATCCATGGCAGGAAACTTTTGTTGAATTTGAGTGACTTTTGAGGCCTCAGATAGCACTGCATGAGAAACCATCATGCTGCTGTGTTAAAAATAGCCACATTGGCTCTGGAGTGCTTTGGAAAACTGTCATGTCAAGTGAACTGACGAATTGACAGCCTGCACTTCCGGGAAAATGGAGGCTCCAACCCCAAGTGGTCCAGCTAATTTGGAGACGCTTCAGAGACCTGTTCAGGTAGACCTGTTTGCCTCTCCAGATATGTCTCGCTGCCAGTTGTTTTACTCCCTGACTGAGGGAACACTTGGCATGGATGCACTGACACACAGCTGGCCCCGGGGCTTGAACAAATATGCATTTCCCCCGGTGAGCCTCCTTGCACAGACGTTGTGCAAAATCAGGGAGGACAAGGAGCAGGTCTTGTTAGTGGCACTTAATGGCCCAGTCGGACCTGGTTCCCAGAACCTCAATCTATACCCTCTTGGGATTTGGCTCTTGTGTATAGAGCACTTCAGAATGTTCCATTCAAGCCTTTGCAAATGGAGTTAAAAATTCGATGTATAGAAAAATGTAGAAAAAGTTTTCATACATTTTAAAAAAAGTTAAAAATGTATGAAAACTTTGTTCCTGGTTGCATTGACCTCCATTAAGAGGGTAGGGGACCTGCAGGCATTTTCAGTCGATGGATTATGCCTAGAGTTTGGGCCAGCTGACTCCCACGTGATCCTGAGATTTCTGCTCAGCTTTGTGCTCAAGGTTCCCACCACTCCCTTCAGGGACCAAGTGGTGAACCTGCAAGCGTTACCCTTAGAGAAGGCAGACCCAGACCCAGCTTTGCTTGGTCCAGTCCATGCTCTGTGACTGTATTTGGACCAAACACAAAGCTTCAGGACCTCAGAGCAGCTCTTTATCTGTTACGGAGGCCAGCAGAAGGAAAAGTCTGTCTCCAAGCAAAGGATGGCCCACTGGATAGTGGATGTCATCACCTTGACATACCAAACTAGAGGTGTGCCTTGCCTGCTCTGGTTGCAAGCTCACTCTACTAGAAGTTTTGCATCCTCCTAGGTGCTGGCATGTGGTGCCTCATTGACAGATATTTGAAAAGCTGTGGGCTCGCGACATTCAACACATTCCCTTGATTCTATAGCCTTTTCATAGTCAGGTATTCTCCTGATTTCTCTCCTCAATTGGTCAAAGACACCGTGAAGCCCCAGCTTAGTGTCGGCTTGCAGCACCATTCCCCTCCTAATGAACTGGATAGGAATGGAGGGATCAGGAGGCTTAAGCAAGGCACTGGAAGGGGCAGCATCAGTGGTTCTTCTCTAGGTATTCCCAATTCATCAGTTTACTTGGCCTGGCATCAAATATGACCACCTAAAAGGGAATTTCTTGTTAACATACTGTATGTAACCCTTGTACTTGAGGGAACTGAAACGTCACGTCCTGTTGCCACAGTTGCTATACCACCACTGGGCGGCCGGGTTTATACCCATGCTGCAGGGTGGGCAGTCAGATGCAAATTCAAACATTTGTTATGGTATGGGGGTGAATCAGTGCAAATGGTATAGAAGAAGATGTGGGAAGGTGCCATTGACTTGGCGGCAAGACAATGCCAGGCCTCATTCTGCTCGTGCTATATCAGAGTGCTTTCACAGACACTCTACACTGTAGAGTCCAGATCTGTCTCTTACTGAAAAATTATGGGCCCTCATGAAAAGGAGAATTGGACAATGATGACCACAGACTGTTGAACTTGTTCAGGTAAGATTGGGCAAAATTTACATTTGCGGAACTGAAACAATTAGTATCCTCAATTTCCAAATGATTGAAAAGTTTCATTAAAAGGAAAGGTGATGTGATACAGTGGTAAACATGCCTCTGTCCAAACTTTTTTGGAGTGTGTTGCAGCCATAAAAAACAATTTGTTTGTATTTACAAAATACAGTCAATACTAAAAACAGATTCTAGATTTTATTTTTACAAAGCGTCGCAACGTTTTTATTTAATTTGGGGTTGTATACATTTTTAGAGAAGTAGAAAAGTAATAAAAATTACCTGGCTTAAATGTATTGCCATAAATTTCACAGACGCAATCTTGATGTGCAGTGATGTGACCTCTTGATGAACCTGTGATAATTGGCAAACTTGGCGTGGTATTAATTCTGCTGTGGGAAAAATACTGATCTATTTGTGATATTTTTGATGATATTCCACATAATCCATGACAACATAATACTTTAATCTCATAATCAAAACATTGCTGTGTAACACCTTGGTTCTTGTTTAAACAAACTAGTCCATCTTCAGTATTGCATGTTACTACCTGGCCCAGTTGTGAAAGAAATAGTCCAGGGTAAAGTTTTGCATGGCATTCAACCTTAGTTGGAGCAGAGCAGACGTTCGTTATTTTTTTTATAGGTACAATTTCACCACCTTTAGGCCCTGTTGTTGGGCTGCCAAAGTCCATCCAGTTTGACCACTGGCAAATACATTTAGAAGGAAAAATTTTTGAAATAGTTGTAGTCATAGGTCTTGTCAGGGGAACTGTGGTTGTGCTTACACTTGTGGAGGAATTGTGTAAAGCTACAGTCAATGCTGCTGGTAGAGTTGTGTTAACACAGTCTCGATGACAACACAACAGTCTCATCTCATAGTCAAAGCACTGCTGGGTAATATTTTGTTTTTTATTTAGGCAAATAAGTCCATCTTTAAGATTACACTTTACTGACTGGCCAAGCTTTGAAACAGGAAGTCCAGGATAATGTTTTGCACGGCATTCAATTCCCTGTGGTATTGAGCAGGTGGTTGGATAGGTGTCAGTGATGAGTCCGGCTGGTATTAGTTTACCACCTTCAGGCCCTGTTGTTGGGCTGCCAAAGTCCACCCAGTTTGACCAATGGCAAATACATTTAGAAGGAAATGTTTTTAAAATGGTTGTAGTCCTAGCTGTTGTTGTGGGTACAGTGGTGGTGCTTAGACTTGTGGAGGAATTTTGTAAAGCCACAGTCAATGCTGCTGGTAGAGTTGCGTTAACACAGTCTCGATGACAACACAACAATCTCATCTCGTAGTCAAAGCACTGCTGGGTAATATTTTGTTTTTTATTTAGGCAAACAAGTCCGTCTTTAAGATTACACTTCACTGCCTGGCCAAGCTTTGAAACAGGAAGTCCAGGATAACGTTTTGCTCTGCATTCAATTCCCTGTGGTATTGAGCAGGTGGTTGGATAGGTGTCAGTGATGAGTTTGACTGGTATTAGTTTACCACCTTCAGGCCCTGTTGTTGGGCTGCCAAAGTCCATCCAGTTTGACCACTGGCAAATACATTTAGAAGGAAAAGTTTTTGAAATGGTTGTAGTCATAGCTCTTGTTGTGGGTACAATGGTTGTGCTTACACTTGCAGAGGAATTGTGTAAAGCTAGAGCCAATGCTGCTGGTAGAGATGCATTAACACAGTCTCGATGACAACACAACAATCTCATCTCATAGTCAAAGCACTGCTGGGTAATATTTTGTTTTTATTTAGGCAAACAAGTCCTTCTTTAAGATTACATTTCACTGCCTGGCCAAGCTTTGAAACAGGAAGTCCAGGATAATGTTTTGCACGGCATTCAATTCCCCGTGGTTTTGAGCAAGTGGTTGGATAGGTGTCACTGATGATTTTGACCGGTATTAGTTTACCGCCTTCAGAACCTGTTGTTGGGCCACCAAAATTCAACCATTTTGACCAATGACAAATGCATGGAGAGGAAGGAGTAAGTTGGGTAGGTTTTGATGTCTTTGAAGGTGTAGAGCTTGCTGAAGGTGTACTTGAAGAAGTTGCTGTTGTTGTTTTTGTTGTTTTTGAAACTGGCAACTTAGGAGTAGTTGTTGGTGCCTGTGTGGAGTTGTCACATTTTCCATGACAGCATAATACTCTGATGTCATAGTCAAAGCATTGCTGTGTGATATCTTGGTTTTTATTTAAACACAAGAGACCATCTTTTGCATTACAAATAACAACCTGTCCAAGCTGTAAAAGAGAAAGTTGAGGATAAAGTTTTGCATGGCATTCTACCTCCTTTGGGGCTGAACAAAGGGTAGGATAGGCATCGGTTATTTTTTTAATTGGTATTATTTTCCCGCCTTCAGGACCTACTGTTGGGCCACCAAAGTCCAACGATTCTGACCAATGGCAAATACATGGACCAGAAAAAGTAACTGGTTTTGATGTATTGAAAGGTTGCATCTGTTGCATAAGGGTTGTATTTGAAGACGCTGTTATTGGTGTGCTTGTGGATGAATGTGACAACATAGAAGAAGTTGTTGCTGCCAGTGTGGAGCTGCTACATTTTCCATGGCAGCATAATACTCTGATGTCATAGTCAAAGCATTGCTGGGTAATATCTTGATTTTTGTTAAGACACACAAGTCCATCTTGTGCATTACATATCAAAACCTGGCCAAGCTGTGAAAGAGAAAGTTCAGGGTAAAGTTTTGCACGGCATTCTAATTCTTTTGGTGCTGAGCAGATGGAAGGAAAGGTGTCACTTATTTTTTTGATGGAAATTATTTCTCCACCTTCAGGACCAGTTGTTAAGCTACCGAAGTCTATCCAGTCTGACCAATGGCATTCGCATCCAAGGGTAGGAGTAAGCAAGGGTGTTTTTGGTGTCAGTGCTGTGGTACCATCACAGTTTCCATCACAGCAGAATACTCTAATCTCATAGTCAAAGCACTGATATGTAATGTCTTGGTATTTGTTCAAGCACACAAGACCATCTTTGGCATTACATTTCACAACTTGGTTTAGTTGGGAAAGAGACAATCCTGGGTAATTTTTTGCACGACATTCGACTTCCTTTGGCACAGAGCAGATGGTAGGATAACTGTCCAAAATTGTTTTGATTGAGACTGTTTCACCCCCTTCAGGACCTGTTGTTGGGCTCCCAAAGTCCAACCACTCTGACCAAAGACAAATGCAGCCAGAGTTAGGAGTAAATGTGGCTGTTTTGGACAGTGGAGAAGATGTTGAACCAGTTGATAGAAACATTGAAATCATTTGAGTTGTGTATATACCAGTACCACTGGAGAAATTTTGAGCTGTTGGTTTTGTAGATGAAAAGGTACGCATGATAGGTGACAAAGTTGGTGTTGGAATTATGGATGTGATTGTATTTGGGGAGAAACTCTCGCTTGTTTTTTTCGTATTTGGTGATAAAGATGTGCTACCTGGGGATTTTGTTGAGAAGTTGCCACATTTGCTGTCACAACAGAATACTCTAACTTCATAGTCAAAGCATTGCTGTGTGAGGCCTTGGTTTTTGTTTATGCAGATCAGTCCATCATTCACATTACATTTTACGACCTGACCAAGCTGTGAAAGAGGAACTCCAGGGTAAAGTTTAGCACGACACTCCACTTCTTTTGGTGCTGAGCAGATGGTAGAAATTGTTGAAATAGGTATTACTTTACCACCTGTAACCCCTTTTGTTGGGTGACCAAAATCATTCCAGTCTGACCAATAGCACATACATAGTGGGGTAGGAGTATAGGTAGTTGTTTTTAATGTTGTCAAAGTAAGAGAAGTTATTGAAGGAGATGTAGAAAACGTTGTTGTCATTGGTGTTAGAGATATGCTTGTTACATTGTAAGAGATGCCAGCTAAAATTGTTGCTGAAGGTGTACCAGTAGAAATTCCTGGTAGAGTTGTGGATTTACTTTTTAGAGTGAGGGGACTCTGGACTGTTGTTTTTGCAACCTTTTTTGTAACAGTGGTTGTGGGAAAAAATGTTAAAGATAGTGTAGATGGATTTGTATATATGCTTGTATTCTGGACGATTAGTGTTGGAGTTGGTAATATACTGCTGCTTGATGACATAACTGTAGCTGCTGTAGTTGAGGATTTTGTTATAACAGTGGGGGAACTTTGGATTGTTAGTGTAATATTTGGTAAGATAGTGCTCCTTGTTGATGGCATCATTGTATTTCTTGTAGTTGAGGATTGTGTTGTCATGCTTGTAGCATTGGAGGTATTCTGAACTTTTGGTGTTTTAGTTGCTGGTGTAGCAATGCCAGTTGAAAACAATGATGAAGGTGTAGCAGTAGATATTAATGATGGAGTTGTGGATATATTTTGACCAGTGGGGAAACTCTGCACTGTTGGTGTTGTAACTTGTGTCAACCTGTTTGTTGAAGAAATGAAAGATGTAGCAGAAAACACAGTTGAAGTTGTTGCCGTACTTTTTGCTATGCTTGTACTTGTGGAGGAAATAGGATGTAATGATGTCGCAGTTGGCGGTGTATGCATACTAGCTGAAGAAGTTGGTGAAATTGTACCTGAAGAAACTTTTGTTGATGGATTTGTAGATAGGCTTGTAACAATGGAGGAACTATGCACTGTTGATGTTATAGTTGGTGCTATAAAAAGACTTGTTGATGACATTCTTGTAGCTGTTGTACTTAATGATTGTGTTGTCATGCTTGTAGTATTGGAGGAATTATGGACTGTTGGTGTTTTAGTCTGTGGTGTAGTCATTCCAGTTGAAAACAATTGGGAAGGTATACCAGTAGAGATTGCTGTTGGAGTTGTGGATATACTGTTACCCGTGGGGGAACTCTGGACTCTTGGTATTGTAACTTGTTGTGTAACCTTGTTTGCTGAAGAAATTGAAGGTGTAGCAGAAAACTTTGTTGAAGTTGTTTCTATACTTTTTGATATGCTTGTACTTGAGGAGGAAGTAAGGCTTGTTGATGTCGTTGTCTGTGGAGTAGTAGGTTTGCCAGGTAAAAATGTTGGTGAAGGTATACCTGTAGAGATTGCTGTTGGAGTTGTGGATATGCTTTTGCCAGTGGGAAAGCTGTGGACATTTGGTGTTGTAACTTGTGTCAACCTGCTTGTGGAAGAAATTGAACCCACAGAAGAAAATATTGTTGAAGTCGTTGCTGTAGTTCTTGATGTGCTTGTACTTTTTGAGGAAGTAAGATTTGTTTGTGTGATAGTTGATGGTGTTTGCATACTAGTTGAAAAAGTTGGTGAAGATGTACCAGTAGAAATTCTTGCTGAAGTTGTGGATATGTTTTTAGCAGGAGGGGAACTCTGGATTGTTGGCGTTGTAACTTGTTGTGTCAACCTGCTTGTTGAAGAAATGGAAATTGTAGCAGAAAACTTTGTTGAAGTTGTTGCTGTACTTGTTACTGCACTTTTTGCTATGCTTGTACTTGTGGAGGAAATAGGATGTAATGGTGTCGTAGTTGGCGCTGTATGCATACTGGCAGAAAAAGTTGGTGAAATTGTACCAGAAGAAACTGTTGATGATGGATTTGTAGATATGCTTGTAACAATGGAGGAACTATGCACTGTTGATGTTATAGTTGGTGATATGGAAAGACTCGTTGATGACATCCTTGTAGCTGTTGTGCTTAATGATTGTGTTGTCATTCTTGTAGTATTGGAAGAATTAAGGGCTGTTGGTGTTTTAGTCTGTGGTGTAGTCATGCCAGTTGAAAACAATTGGGAAGGTATACCAGTAGAGATTGCTGTTGGAGTTGTGGACATACTGTTACCAGCGGGAGAACTCTGGACTCTTGGTATTGTAACTTGTTGTGTAACCTTGTTTGCTGCAGAAATTGAAGGTGTAGCAGAAAACTTTGTTGAAGTTGTTTCTATACTTGTTGATATGCTTGTACTTGAGGAGGAAGTAAGTCTTGTTGATGTTGTTGTCCGTGGAGTAGTAGGTTTGCCAGGTAAAAATGTTGCTGAAGGTATACCTGTAGAGATTGCTGTTGGAGTTGTGGATATGCTTTTACCAGTGGGAGAGCTGTGGACATTTGGTGTTGTAACTTGTGTCAACCTGCTTGTTGAAGAAATTGAATCCACAGAAGAAAATATTGTTGAAATCGTTGCTGTAGTTGTTGATGTGCTTGTACTTTTTGAAGAAGTAAGATCTGTTTGTGTGATAGTTGGTGGTGTCTGCATACTAGTTGAAAAAGTTGGTGAAGATGTACCAGTAGAAATTCTTGCTGAAGTTGTGGATATGTTTTTAGCAGGAGGGGAACTCTGGATTGTTGGCGTTGTAACTTGTTGTGTCGACCTGCTTGTTGAAGAAATTGAAAGTGTAGCAGAAAACTTTGTTGAAGTTGTTGCTGTACTTGTAACTGTACTTTTTGCTATGCTGATACTTGTGGAGGAAATAGGATGTAATGGTGTCGTAGTTGGCGCTGTATGCATACTGGCAGAAAAAGTTGGTGAAATTGTACCAGAAGAAACTGTTGTTGATGGATTTGTAGATATGCTTGTAACAATGGAGGAACTATGCACTGTTGATGTTATAGTTGGTGCTATAAAAAGACTTGTTGATGACATTTTTGTGGCTGTTGTACTTAATGATTGTGTTGTCATGCTTGTAGTATTGGAGGAATTAAGGGCTGTTGGTGTTTTAGTCTGTGGTGTAGTCATGCCAGTTGAAAACAATTGGGAAGGTATACCAGTAGAGATTGCTGTTGGAGTTGTGGACATACTGTTACCAGCGGGAGAACTCTGGACTCTTGGTATTGTAACTTGTTGTGTAACCTTGTTTGCTGCAGAAATTGAAGGTGTAGCAGAAAACTTTGTTGAAGTTGTTTCTATACTTGTTGATATGCTTGTACTTGAGGAGGAAGTAAGTCTTGTTGATGTCGTTGTCCGTGGAGTAGTAGGTTTGCCAGGTAAAAATGTTGCTGAAGGTATACCTGTAGAGATTGCTTTTGGAGTTGTGGATATGCTTTTACCAGTTGGAGAGCTGTGGACATTTGGTGTTGTAACTTGTGTCAACCTGCTTGTTGAAGAAATTGAATCCACAGAAGAAAATATTGTTGAAGTCGTTGCTGTAGTTCTTGATGTGCTTGTACTTTTTGAAGAAGTAAGATCTGTTTGTGTGATAGTTGGTGGTGTCTGCATACTAGTTGAAAAAGTTGGTGAAGATGTACCAGTAGAAATTCTTGCTGAAGTTGTGGATATGTTTTTAGCAGGAGGGGAACTCTGGATTGTTGGCGTTGTAACTTGTTGTGTCAACCTGCTTGTTGAAGCAATGGAAAGTGTAGCAGAAAACTTTTTTGAAGTTGTTGCGGTACTCGTTATGTACTTTTTGCTATGCTTGTACTTGTGGAGGAAATAGGATGTAATGGTGTCGTAGTTGGCGCTGTGTGCATGCTGGCAGAAGAAGTTGGTGAAATTGTACCTGAAGAAACTTTTGTTGATGGATTTGTAGATATGCTTGTAACAATGGAGGAACTATGCACTGTTGATGTTATAGTTGGTGCTATAAAAAGACTTGTTGATGACATTTTTGTGGCTGTTGTACTTAATGATTGTGTTGTCATGCTTGTAGTATTGGAGGAATTATGGACTGTTGGTGTTTTAGTCTGTGTTGTGGTCATGCCAATTGAAAACAATTGTGAAGGTATACCTGTAGAGATTGCTTTTGGAGTTGTGGATATGCTTTTACCAGTGGGAGAGGTGTGGACTTTTGGTGTTGTAACATGTTGTGTCAACCTGCTTGTTGAAGAAATGGAAGGTGACTTTGTTAAAGTTGTTGCTGTACTTGTTACTGTACTTTTTGCTATCCTTGTACTTATCGAGGAAATAGTTTGTAATGATGTCGCAGTTGGCGGTGTATGCATACTAGCTGAAAAAGTTGGCGAAATTGAACCAGATGAAATTGTTGTTGACGGATTTGTAGATATGCTTGTAACAATGGAGGAACTATGCACTGTTGATGTTATAGTTGGTAATATGGAAAGACTTGTTGATGACATCCTTGTAGCTGTTGTGCTTAATGATTGTGTTGTCATGCTTGTAGTATTGGAGGAATTATGGACTGTTGGTGTTTTAGTCAGTGAAGTAGTTATGCCAGTTGAAAACAATTGCGGAGGTATACCAGTAGAGATTGCTGTTGGAGTTGTGGATATGTTGTTACCAGTTGGGTAACTCTGGACTCTTGGTATTGTAACTTGTTGTGTAAACTTGTTTGAAGTTGTAGCATAAAACTTTGTTGAAGTTGTTTCAATACTTGTTGATATGCTTGTACTTGAGGAGGAAGTAAGACTTGTTGATGTCGTTGTCCATGGAGTAGTAGGTTGGCCAGGTAAAAATGTTGGTGAAGGTATACCTGTAGAGATTGCTTTTGGAGTTGTGGCTATGCTTTTACCAGTAGGAGAACTGTGGACTTTTGGTGTTGTAACTTGTTGTGTCAACCTGCTTGTTGAAGAAATTGAACCCACAGAAGAAATTGTCATTGAAGTTGTTGCTGTAGTTGTTGATGTGCTTGTACTTTTTGAGGAAATCAAATTTGTTTGTGTCTCAGTTGGTGGTGTTGGCATACTAGTTGAAAAAGTTAGTGAAGATATACCAACAGAATTTGTAGTTGATGGATCTGTTAATATGCTTGTAACAGTGGAAGAACTTTGGCCCGTTGATGTCGTACTTTGTGGTATATGTATGCTTGTTGATGAAATTGTTGTCAAAGTTGTAGTTAAGGATTGAGCTGTGATGTTGACACAATTTTTATCACAACACAATGCTCTAATCTCATAGTCATAGCATTGTTGTACAAGGCCTTGATGTTTGTTCAAGCAAATTAGTCCATCTCTGGTATTACATTTGACAACCTGGCCAAGCTGTAAAAGAGGAACTCCAGGATAACGTTTTGCACGACATTGTACTTCCTTTAGTGCAGAGCAGATGGTAGCAGAGGTGTCAGTTATTGTTTCAATAGATACTATTTCACCACCGTCAAGACCTGTTGTTGGGCCACCAAAGTCATTCCAATCGGACCAATGACAATTACATTCAGGGCTAAGAGTAAGGCTGCTTGTTTTTAATATTGTGGATGTTGGAGAAGTTGTTGATGGAGTTGTAGATGTTTGTGTTGTTGGAGTTGTAGGCATGCTTGTAATATTAGAGGAATTCTGGACTGAAGAAGTTTCAATCAGTGGTGTAGTCATGACAGTTGTAAACGTTGGTGAAGGTGTAGACATTTTCGGAGTTGTGGGTATACTTTTACCAGTAGAGAAACTATGGACTTTTGGTGTAGATACTTTTGGTGTAAACCTGCTTGTTGAAGAAACTGAAGGTGTGCCAGAAATTATTGTGGAAGTTGCTGCTGTAGTTGTAGACATGCTTATGCTTGTGGAGGAAACATGGCTTGTTGATGTCGTAGTTGGTGGTGTAGGCATGCTGTTTGGAAATGTTGATGAAGGTGTATTAGCAGAAATTGTTAATGAATCTGTTGATATACTTTTAATGGTGGAGGAACTTTGGACTGCTGATGTTGTACTTGGTGATACAACCATTCTTGTTGATGATATTGTTGTAGCATCTGTCCTTAAGGACTGAGTTGTGATGTTGCCACAATTTTCATCACAACAGAATGCTCTGATCTCATAGTCATAACATTGCTGTGCAAGGCCTTGGTGTTTGTTCAAGCAAATTAATCCATCGTTTGTATTGCATTTCACAACCTGGCCAAGCTGTGTAAGAGGAACTCCAGGATAACGTTTTGAACGGCATTGAATGTCCTTTAGAGTGGAGCAAATCATAGGAGAGGTGTCAGTTATTCTTTCAATAGGTACTATTTCACCACCATCAGGACCTGTTGTTGGGTCACCATAATCGTTCCAATCTGACCAATGACAATTACATCCAGGACTAAGTTTAAGGGTGGTTGTTTTCAAGGTTGTGGATGTTGTGGAAGTTTCTTTTCCTGGAATTTTAGATGTACTTGTAATATTGGAGAAATTATGGACTGAAGAGGTTTTAAGCAGGGGTGTAGTCATATCAGATGAAAAGTTTGGTGAAGGCGTACCTGCAGACAATGTTGTTGGAGCTGTGGGTATACTTTTATCAGTGGGGGAACTCTGAAGTCTTATTGTTGTTGCTTCTTGTGTAAACCTGTTTGTAGAAGAAATTGAAGGTGTTGCAGAAAATATTTTTGAAGTTGTTGCTGTAGTTGTTGATATGCTTGTTTTTGAGGAGGAAATTAAGCTTAGTGATGCCACAGTTGGTTTTGTAGGCGTATTGGTTGAAAAATTTGGTAACGGTGTACCAGTAAAAATTGTTGATTGATTTGTCGATGTCCTTATAACTGTGGGAGAACTATAGACTGTTGATGTTGTAGTTGGTGCTATATTCATGCTTGTTGATGACATTCTTGTGGCTGTTGTGGAGAAGGATTGCGTAGTCAAGCTTGTAGTATTGGAGGAATTCTTGACTGTTGGTGTTTCAGTCTGTGGTGTAGTTATGCCAGTTGAAAACAATTGGGAAGGTGTACCAGTAGAGATGCTGTTACCAGTGGGGGAACTCTGGACTCTTGATATTGTAACTTGTTGTGTAAACTTGTTTGTTGCAGAAATTGAAGGTGTAGAAGAAAACTTTGTTGAAGTTGTTTCTATACTTGTTGATATGCTTGTACTTGAGGAGGAAGTAAGGCTTGTTGATGTCGTTGTCTGTGGAGTAGTAGGTTTGCCAGATAAAAATGTTGAAGGTATACCTGAAGAGATTGCTGTTGGAGTTGTGGATATGCTTTTACCAGTGGGAGAGCTGTGGACATTTGGTGTTGTAACTTGTGTCAACCTGCTTGTTGAGGAAACTGAACCCACAGAAGAAAATATTGTTGAAGTCGTTGCTGTAGTTCTTGATGTGCTTGTACTTTTTGAGGAAGTAAAATTTGTTTGTGTCTTAGTTGGTGGTGTCTGCATACTAGTTGAAAAAGTTGGTGAAGATGTACGAGTAGAAATTCTTGCTGAAGTTGTGGATATGTTTTTAGCAGGAGAGGAACTCTGCATTGTTGGCATTGTAACTTGTTGTGTCGACCTGCTTGTTGAAGAAATGGAAAGTGTAGCAGAAAACTTTGTTGAAGTTGTTGCTGTACTTGTTACTGCACTTTTTGCTATGCTTGTACTTGTGGAGGAAATAGGATGTAATGGTGTCGTAGTTGGCGCTGTATGCATACTGGCAGAAGAAGTTGGTGAAATTGTACCAGAAGAAACTGTTGTTGATGGATTTGTAGATATGCTTGTAACAATGGAGGAACTATGCACTGTTGATGTTATAGTTGGTGCTATAAAAAGACTTGTTGATGACATTTTTGTGGCTGTTGTACTTAATGATTGTGTTGTCATGCTTGTAGTATTGGAGGAATTATGGACTGTTGGTGTTTTAGTCTGTGTTGTAGTCATGCCAGTTGAAAACGATTGCAAAGGTATACCAGTAGAGATTGCTGTTGTAGTTGTGGATATGCTGTTGCCAGTGGGGGAACTCTGGACTCTCGGTATTGTAACTTGTTGTGTAAACTTGTTTGTTGCAGAAATTGAAGGTGTAATGGAAAACTTTGATGAAGTTGTTTCTATACTTGTTGACATACTTGTACTTGAGGAGGAAGTAAGACGTGTTGATGTTGTTGTCCCTGGAGTAGTAGGTTTGCCAGGTAAAAATGTTGGTGAAGGTATACCTGTAGAGATTGCTTTTGGAGTTGTGGCTATGCTTTTACCAGTAGGAGAACTGTGGACTTTTGGTGTTGTAACTTGTTGTGTCAACCTGCTTGTTGAAGAAATTGAACCTACAGAAGAAAATGTCATTGAAGTTGTTTCTGTAGTTGTTGATGTGCTTGTACTTTTTGAGGAAATCAAATTTGTTTGTGTCTTAGTTGGTGGTGTTGGCATACTAGTTGTAAAAGTTAGTGAAGATGTACCAACAGAATTTGTAGTTGATGGATCTGTTAATATGCTTGTAACAGTGGAGGAACTTTGGCCCGTTGATGTCGTACTTTGTGGTATATGTATGCTTGTTGATGAAATTGTTGTCAAAGTTGTAGTTAAGGATTGAGCTGTGATGTTGACACAATTTTTATCACAACACAATGCTCTAATCTCATAGTCATAGCATTGTTGTACAAGGCCTTGATGTTTGTTCAAGCAAATTAGTCCATCTCTGGTATTACATTTGACAACCTGGCCAAGCTGTAAAAGAGGAACTCCAGGATAACGTTTTGCACGACATTGTACTTCCTTCAGTGCAGAGCAGATGGTAGCAGAGGTGTCAGTTATTGTTTCAATAGATACTATTTCACCACCGTCAAGACCAGTTGTTGGGCCACCAAAGTCATTCCAATCGGACCAATGACAATTACATTCAGGGCTAAGAGTAAGGCTGCTTGTTTTTAATATTGTGGATGTTGGAGAAGTTGTTGATGGAGTTGTAGATGTTTGTGTTGTTGGAGTTGTAGGCATGCTTGTAATATTAGAGGAATTCTGGACTGAAGAAGTTTCAATCAGTGGTGTAGTTATGACAGTTGTAAACGTTGGTGAAGGTGTAGACATTTTTGGAGTTGTGGGTATGCTTGTACCAATAGAGAAACTATGGACTTGTGGTGTAGATACTTTTGGTGTAAACCTGCTTGTTGAAGAAACTGAAGGTGTGCCAGAAATTATTGTGGAAGTTGCTGCTGTAGTTGTTGACATGCTTATGCTTGTGGAGGAAATATGGCTTGTTGATGTCGTAGTTGGTGGTGTAGGCATGCTGTTTGAAAATGTTGATGAAGGTGTATTAGCAGAAATTGTTAATGAATCTGTTGATATACTTTTAATGGTGGATGAACTTTGGACTGCTGATGTTGTACTTGGTGATACAACCATTCTTGTTGATGATATTGTTGTAGCATCTGTCCTTAAGGACTGTGTTGTGATGTTGCCACAATTTTCATCACAACAGAATGCTCTGATCTCATAGTCATAACATTGCTGTGCAAGGCCTTGGTGTTTGTTCAAGCAAATTAACCCATCGTTTGTATTACATTTCACAACCTGGCCAAGCTGTGTAAGAGGAACTCCAGGATAACGTTTTGAACGGCATTGAATGTTCTTTAGAGTGGAGCAAATCGTAGGAGAGGTGTCAGTTATTCTTTCAATAGGTACTATTTCACCACCATCAGGACCTGTTGTTGGGTCACCATAATCGTTCCAATCTGACCAATGACAATTACATCCAGGACTAAGTTTAAGGGTGGTTGTTTTCAAGGTTGTGGATGTTGTGGAAGTTTCTTTTCCTGGAATTTTAGATGTACTTGTAATATTGGAGAAATTATGGACTGAATATGTTTTAAGTAGTGGTGTAGTCATATCAGATGAAAAGGTTGGTGAAGGCGTACCTGTAGACAATGTTGTTGGAGCTGTGGGTATACTTTTATCAGTGGGGGAACTCTGAACTCTTATTGTTGTTGCTTCTTGTGTAAACCTGTTTGTAGAAGAAATTGAAGGTGTTGCAGAAAATATTTTTGAAGTTGTTGCTGTAGTTGTTGATATGCTTGTTTTTGAGGAGGAAATTAAGCTTAGTGATGCCACAGTTGGTTTTGTAGGCGTATTGGTTGAAAAATTTGGTAACGGTGTACCAGTAAAAATTGTTGATGGATTTGTAGATGTCCTTATAACTGTGGGAGAACTATAGACTGTTGATGTTGTAGTTGGTGCTATATTCATGCTTGTTGATGACATTCTTGTGGCTGTTGTGGAGAAGAATTGTGTTGTCATGCTTGTAGTATTTGAGGAATTCTTGACTGTTGGTGTTTCAGTCTGTGGTGTAGTCATGCCAGTTGAAAACAATTGGGAAGGTGTACCAGAAGAGATGCTGTTACCAGTGGGGGAACTCTGGACTCTTGATATTGTAACTTGTTGTGTAAACTTGTTTGTTGCAGAAATTGAAGGTGTAGAAGAAAACTTTCTTGAAGTTGTTTCTATACTTGTTGATATGCTTGTACTTGAGTAAGAAGTAAGGCTTGTTGATGTCGTTGTCCGTGGAGTAGTAGGTTGGCCAGGTAAAAATGTTGGTGAAGGTATACCTGTAGAGATTGCTTTTGGAGTTGTGGATATGCTTTTATCAGTGGGAGTGCTGAGGACTTTTGGAGTTGTAACTTGTGTCAACCTGCTTGTTGAAGAAATTGAACCCACAGAAGAAAATATTGTTGAAGACGTTGCTGTAGTTGTTGATGTGCTTGTACTTTTTGAGGAAATAAGAATTGTTTGTGTCTTAGTTGGTGGTGTCTGCATACCAGTTGAAAAAGTTGGTGAAGATGTACCTGTAGAAATTCTTGTTAAAGTTGTGAATATGCTTTTACCAGTGGGTGAAGTCTGGACTGTTGGTGTTGTAACTTGCTGTGTAAACCTGCTTGCTGCAGAAACTGAAGGTGTAGCAGAAAACTTTGTTGAAGTTGTTTTTATAGTTGTTGATAAGGTTTTACTTGAGTAGGAAATAAGGCTTGGTAATGTCGTTTTTGGTGGTGTAGTCGTTATGCCAGGTAAAAACGATTTTAAAGGTGTACCAGTAGATATTGCTGTTTCAATTGTGGATGTGCTTTTACTAGTAGGCGAACTTTGGACTGTTGGTGTTGTAACTCGTTGTGTCAATCTACTTGTTGAAGAAATTGAAGGTATAGCAGAAAATATTGTTGACATTGTTGATGTAGTTCTTGATATGTTTGTATCCTTTGACAAAATTATATTTGTTGGTGTCTTAGTTGGTGGTGTAGACATACTAGTTGAAAAAGTTGGTGAGGTGTACCAGCAGAAATTGTTAATGATGGATTTGTGAATATGTTTGTAACAGTGGTGGAATGTTGGCTCGTAGAGGTCGTACTTGTTGATGATATTGTTGTCACAGTTGTCATTAAGGATTGTGCAGTGATGTTGCCACAGTTTTCATCACAACACAATGCTCTAATCTCATAGTCATAGCATTGTTGTACAAGGCCTTGGTGTTTGTTCAAACAAATTAGTCCATCTTTGGTATTGCATTTCACAACCTGGCCAAGCTGTAAAAGAGGAACTCCAGGATAATGTTTTGCACGGCATTGTACTTCCTTTAGTGCAGAGCAGATGGTTGCAGAGTTGTCGGTTATTCTTTCAATAGATACTATTTCACCACCATCGAGACCTGTTGTTGGGCCACCAAAATCATTCCAATCTGACCAATGACAATTACATTCAGGGCTAAGAGTAAGGATGCTTGCTTTCAATGTTGTGGATGTTGGAGAAGTAGTTAATGGAGTTGTAGATGTTTGTGTTGCTGGAATTTTAGATGTACTTGTAATATTGGAGAAATTCTGGACTGAATATGTTTCAAGCAGTGGTGCAGTCATGCCAGATGAAAACACTGGTGAAGGTCTACCTGTAGACAATGTTGTTGGAGCTGTGGCTGTACCTTTACCAGTTGGGGAACTCTGAACTCTTTTAGTTGTTGTTTGTTGTGTAAAGCTGTTTGTTGAAGAAAATGAAGGTCTAGCAGATAATATTTTTGAAGTTGTTGCTATGCTTGTATTTGAGAAAGAAATTAGACTTAATGATGTCATAGTTGGTGTTGTAGGCGTGCTGGTTGAAAAAGTTGGCAAATTTGTACCAGCAAAGATTGTTGTTGATGGATTTGTAGATAACCTTTTGACAGTGGGGGAACTATGCACTGTTGATGTTGTAGTTGGTGGTATATTCATGTTTGTTGATGACATTCTTGTGGCTGTTGTAGATAAGGATTGTGTTGTCATGCTTGTAGAATTTGAGGAATTCTCGACTGTAGATGTTTTAGTCTGTGGTCTAGTCATGCCAGTTGAAAATAATTGGGAAGGTGTAACAGTAGGGATTGCTATTGGAATTGTAGATATGCTTTTACCAGTGGGGGAACTCTGAACAATTGGTATTGTAACTTGTTGTGTCAAACTTCTAGTTGAAGAAATTGAAGGTATAGCAGAAAATGTTGTTAACTTTGTTGTTTTAGTTGTTGATATATTTGTAACTTTTGAGGAAATAAAATTGGTTGACATTATAGTTGGTGGTGTAGGCATACTGCTTGAAAATGTTGATGTTGTACTAGTCGAAATTCTTGTTAATGAATCTGATGATATACTTGTAACGATGGAGGAACTTTGGACTGCTGATGTTGTACTTGGTGACACAAGCATGCTTGCTGATGACATTGTTGTAGCATCTGTCCTCAAGGACTGTGTTGTGATGTTGCCACAGTTTTCATCACAACAGAATATTCTGATCTCGTAGTCATAACATTGCTGTGCAAGACCTTGGTGTTTGTTCAAGCAAACTAATCCATCATTTGTATTGCATTTCACAACCTGTCCAAGCTGTGTGAGACTAACTCCAGGAAAATTTTTTGCACGACATTGTATGTCTTTTGGTGCCAAGCAGATGCTAGGAGAGGTCTCAGTTATTCTTTCAATAGGTACTATTTCACCACCGTCAAGGCCTATTGTTGGGCTAACAAAGTTGTTCCAATCTGACCAATGACAATTACATCCAGGGCTAAGAGAAAGGGTGCTTGTTTTAAATATTGTGGATGTTGGAGAAGTTGTTGATGGAATTGTAGATGTTAGTGTTGTTGGAGTTGTAGGCATGCTTGTAATATTAGAGGAATTCTGGACTGAAGAGGTTTCAATCAGTGGTGTAGTCATGACAGTTGTAAACGTTGGTGAAGGTGTAGACATTTTTGGAGTTGTAGGTATGCTTTTACCAGTAGAGGAACTATGGACTTGTGGCGTAGTTACTTTTGGTGTAAACCTGCTTGTTGAAGAAACTGAAGGTGTGCCAGAAAATATTGTGAAAGTTCCTGCTGTAGTTGTTGACATGCTTATGCTTGTAGAGGAAATATGGCTTTTTAATGTCGTAGTTGGTGGTGTAGGCATGCTGCTTGAAAATGTTGATGAAGGTGTATTAGCAGAAATTGTTAATAAATTTGCTGATATACTTGTAACGGTGGAGGAACTTTGGACTGCCGATGCTGTACTTGGTGACACAAGCATGCTTGTAGACGATATTGTTGTAGCATCTGTCCTTAAGGACTGTGTTGTGATGTTTCCACAGTTTTCATCACAACAGAATGCTCTGATCTCATAGTCATAACATTGCTGTGCAAGGCCTTGGTGTTTGTTCAAGCAAACTAATCCATCGTTTGTATTGCATTTCACAACCTGGCCAAGCTGTGTAAGAGGAACTCCAGGATAACGTTTTGCACGGCATTGAATGTCCTTCAGAGCTGAATAGATGCAAGGAGAGGTGTCAGTTATTCTTTCAATAGGTACTATTTCACCACCGTCAAGACCTGTTGTTGGGCCACCAAAGTCATTCCATTCTGACCAATGACAATTACATTCAGGGCTAAGAGAAAGGGTGCTTGTTTTAAATATTGTGGATGTTGGAGAAGTTGTTGATGGAATTGTAGATGTTAGTGTTGTTGGAGTTGTAGGCATGCTTGTAATATTAGAGGAATTCTGGACTGAAGAGGTTTCAATCAGTTGTGTAGTCATGACAGTTGTAAACGTTGGTGAAGGTGTAGACATTTTTGGAGTTGTGGGTATGCTTTTACCAGTAGAGGAACTATGGGCTTGTGGTGTAGTTACTTTTGGTGTAAACCTGCTTGTTGAAGAAACTGAAGGTGTGCCAGAAATTATTGTGGAAGTTGCTGCTGTAGTTGTTGACATGCTTATGCTTGTGGAGGAAATATGGCTTTTTAATGTCGTAGTTGTTGGTGTAGGCATACTGCTTGAAAATGTTGATGAAGGTGTACTAGCAGAACTGAATGAATTTGATGATATACTTGTAACGGTGGAGAAACTTTGGACTGCTGATGCAGTACCTTGTGACACAAGCACGCTTGTTGATGATATTGTTGTAGCATCTGTCCTCAAGGACTGTGTTGTGATGTTGCCACAGTTTCCATTACAACAGAATGCTCTGATCTCATAGTCATAACATTGCTGTGCAAGGCCTTGGTGTTTGTTCAAGCAAACTAATCCATCGTTTGTATTGCATTTCACAACCTGGCCAAGCTGTGTAAGAGGAACTCCAGGATAACGTTTTGCACGGCATTGAATGTCCTTCAGAACTGAATAGATGCAGGGAGAGGTGTCAGTTATTCTTTCAACAGGTACTATTTCACCACCGTCAAGACCTGTTGTTGGGCCACCAAAGTCATTCCAATCTGACCAATGACAATTACAACCAGGGCTAAGAGTAAGGGTGCTTGTTTTTAATATTGTGGATGTTGGAGATGTTGTTGATGGAGTTGTGGATGTTAGTGTTGTTGGAGTTGTAGGCATGCTTGTAATATTAGAGGAATTCTGGACTGAAGAAGTTTCAATCAGTGGTGTAGTCATGACAGTTGTAAACGTTGGTGAAGGTGTAGACATTTTCGGAGTTGTGGGTATGCTTTTACCAGTAGAGGAACTGTGGACTTTTGGTGTAGTTACTTTTGGTGTAAACCTGCTTGTTGAAGAAACTGAAGGTGTGCCAGAAATCATTGTGGAAGTTGCTGCTGTAGTTGTTGACATGCTTATGCTTGTGGAGGAAATATGGCTTTTTAATATCGTAGTTGGTGGTGTAGGCATGCTGCTTGAAAATGTTGATGAAGGTGTACTAGCAGAAATTGTTAATGAATTTGCTGATATACTTGTAACGGTGGAGGAACTTTGGACTGCCGATGCTGTACTTGGTGACACAAGCATGCTTGTTGATGATATTGTTGTAGCATCGGTCCTCAAGGACTGTGTTGTGATGTTGCCACAGTTTTCATCACAACAGAATGCTCTGATCTCATAGTCATAACATTGCTGTGCAAGGCCTTGGTGTTTGTTCAAGCAAACTAATCCATCGTTTGTATTGCATTTCACAACCTGGCCAAGCTGTGTAAGAGGAACTCCAGGATAACGTTTTGCACGGCATTGAATGTCCTTCAGAACTGAATAGATGCAGGGAGAGGTGTCAGTTATTCTTTCAACAGGTACTATTTCACCACCGTCAAGACCTGTTGTTGGGCCACCAAAGTCATTCCAATCTGACCAATGACAATTACATCCAGGGCTAAGAGTAAGGGTGCTTGTTTTTAATATTGTGGATGTTGGAGACGTTGTTGATGTAGTTGTAGATGTTAGTGTTGTTGGAGTTGTAGGAATGCTTGTAATATTAGAGGAATTCTGGACTGAAGAAGTTTCAATCAGTGGTGTAGTCATGACAGTTGTAAACGTTGGTGAAGGTGTAGACATATTTGGAGTTGTGGGTATGCTTGTACCAGTAGAGGAACTATGGACATTTGGTGTAGTTACTTTTGGTGTAAACCTGCTTGTTGAAGAAACTGAAAGTGTGCCAGAAGTTATTGTGGAAGTTGCTGCTGTAGTTGCTGACATGCTTATGCTTGTGGAGGAAATATGGCTTTTTAATGTCGTAGTTTTTGGTGTAGGCATACTGCTTGAAAATGTTGATGAAGGTGTACTAGCAGAACTGAATGAATTTGCTGAAATACTTGTAACGGTGGCGGAACTTTGGACTGCCGATGCTGTACTTGGTGACACAAGCATGCTTGTTGATGATATTGTTGTAGCATCGGTCCTCAAGGACTGTGTTGTGATGTTGCCACAGTTTTCATCACAACAGAATGCTCTGATCTCATAGTCATAACATTGCTGTGCAAGGCCTTGGTGTTTGTTCAAGCAAACTAATCCATCGTTTGTATTGCATTTCACAACCTGGCCAAGCTGTGTAAGAGGAACTCCAGGATAACGTTTTGCACGGCATTGAATGTCCTTCAGAACTGAATAGATGCAGGGAGAGGTGTCAGTTATTCTTTCAACAGGTACTATTTCACCACCGTCAAGACCTGTTGTTGGGCCACCAAAGTCATTCCAATCTGACCAATGACAATTACATCCAGGGCTAAGAGTAAGGGTGCTTGTTTTTAATATTGTGGATGTTGGAGACGTTGTTGATGGAGTTGTAGATGTTAGTGTTGTTGGAGTTGTAGGAATCCTTGTAATATTAGAGGAATTCTGGACTGAAGAAGTTTCAATCAGTGGTGTAGTCATGACAGTTGTAAACGTTGGTGAAGGTTTAGACATTTTTGGAGTTGTGGGTATGCTTGTACCAGTAGAGGAACTATGGACTTTTGGTGTAGTTACTTTTGGTGTAAACCTGCTTGTTGAAGAAACTGAAGGTGTGCCAGAAATTATTGTGGAAGTTGCTGCTGTAGTTGTTGACATGCTTATGCTTGTGGAGGATATATGGCTTTTTAATGTCGTAGTTGTTGGTGTAGGCATACTGCTTGAAAATGTTGATGAAGGTGTACTAGCAGAACTGAATGAATTTGCTGAAATACTTGTAACGGTGGAGGAACTTTGGACTGCCGATGCTGTACTTGGTGACACAAGCATGCTTGTTGATGATATTGTTGTAGCATCGGTCCTCAAGGACTGTGTTGTGATGTTGCCACAGTTTTCATCACAACAGAATGCTCTGATCTCATAGTCATAACATTGCTGTGCAAGGCCTTGGTGTTTGTTCAAGCAAACTAATCCATCGTTTGTATTGCATTTCACAACCTGGCCAAGCTGTGTAAGAGGAACTCCAGGATAACGTTTTGCATGGCATTGAATGTCCTTCAGAACTGAATAGATGCAGGGAGAGGTGTCAGTTATTCTTTCAACAGGTACTATTTCACCACCGTCAAGACCTGTTGTTGGGCCACCAAAGTCATTCCAATCTGACCAATGACAATTACATCCAGGGCTAAGAGTAAGGGTGCTTGTTTTTAATATTGTGGATGTTGGAGACGTTGTTGATGTAGTTGTAGATGTTAGTGTTGTTGGAGTTGTAGGAATGCTTGTAATATTAGAGGAATTCTGGACTGAAGAAGTTTCAATCAGTGGTGTAGTCATGACAGTTGTAAACGTTGGTGAAGGTGTAGACATTTTTGGAGTTGTGGGTATGCTTGTACCAGTAGAGGAACTATGGACATTTGGTGTAGTTACTTTTGGTGTAAACCTGCTTGTTGAAGAAACTGAAAGTGTGCCAGAAGTTATTGTGGAAGTTGCTGCTGTAGTTGCTGACATGCTTATGCTTGTGGAGGAAATATGGCTTTTTAATGTCGTAGTTTTGGTGTAGGCATACTGCTTGAAAATGTTGATGAAGGTGTACTAGCAGAACTGAATGAATTTGATGATATACTTGTAACGGTGGAGAAACTTTGGACTGCGGATGCTGTACCTTGTGACACAAGCATGCTTGTTGATGATATTGTTGTAGCATCGGTCCTCAAGGACTGTGTTGTGATGTTGCCACAGTTTTCATCACAACAGAATGCTCTGATCTCATAGTCATAACATTGCTGTGCAAGGCCTTGGTGTTTGTTCAAGCAAACTAATCCATCGTTTGTATTGCATTTCACAACCTGGCCAAGCTGTGTAAGAGGAACTCCAGGATAACGTTTTGCACGGCATTGAATGTCCTTCAGAACTGAATAGATGCAGGGAGAGGTGTCAGTTATTCTTTCAACAGGTACTATTTCACCACCGTCAAGACCTGTTGTTGGGCCACCAAAGTCATTCCAATCTGACCAATGACAATTACATCCAGGGCTAAGAGTAAGGGTGCTTGTTTTTAATATTGTGGATGTTGGAGACGTTGTTGATGGAGTTGTAGATGTTAGTGTTGTTGGAGTTGTAGGAATCCTTGTAATATTAGAGGAATTCTGGACTGAAGAAGTTTCAATCAGTGGTGTAGTCATGACAGTTGTAAACGTTGGTGAAGGTTTAGATATTTTTGGAGTTGTGGGTATGCTTGTACCAGTAGAGGAACTATGGACTTTTGGTGTAGTTACTTTTGGTGTAAACCTGCTTGTTGAAGAAACTGAAGGTGTGCCAGAAATTATTGTGGAAGTTGCTGCTGTAGTTGTTGACATGCTTATGCTTGTGGAGGATATATGGCTTTTTAATGTCGTAGTTGTTGGTGTAGGCATACTGCTTGAAAATGTTGATGAAGGTGTACTAGCAGAACTGAATGAATTTGCTGAAATACTTGTAACGGTGGAGGAACTTTGGACTGCCGATGCTGTACTTGGTGACACAAGCATGCTTGTTGATGATATTGTTGTAGCATCGGTCCTCAAGGACTGTGTTGTGATGTTGCCACAGTTTTCATCACAACAGAATGCTCTGATCTCATAGTCATAACATTGCTGTGCAAGGCCTTGGTGTTTGTTCAAGCAAACTAATCCATCGTTTGTATTGCATTTCACAACCTGGCCAAGCTGTGTAAGAGGAACTCCAGGATAACGTTTTGCACGGCATTGAATGTCCTTCAGAACTGAATAGATGCAGGGAGAGGTGTCAGTTATTCTTTCAACAGGTACTATTTCACCACCGTCAAGACCTGTTGTTGGGCCACCAAAGTCATTCCATCTGACCAATGACAATTACATCCAGGGCTAAGAGTAAGGGTGCTTGTTTTTAATATTGTGGATGTTGGAGACGTTGTTGATGGAGTTGTAGATGTTAGTGTTGTTGGAGTTGTAGGCATGCTTGTAATATTAGAGGAATTCTGGACTGAAGAAGAAGTTTCAATCAGTGGTGTAGTCATGACAGTTGTAAACGTTGGTGAAGGTGTAGACATTTTTGGAGTTGTGGGTATGCTTTTACCAGTAGAGGAACTGTGGACTTTTGGCGTAGTTACTTTTGGTGTAAACCTGCTTGTTGAAGAAACTGAAGGTGTGCCAGAAAATATTGTGAAAGTTCTGCTGTAGTTGTTGACATGCTTATGCTTGTGGAGGAAATATGGCTTTTTAATGTCGTAGTTGTTGGTGTAGGCATGCTGCTTGAAAATGTTGATGAAGGTGTATTAGCAGAAATTGTTAATAAATTTGCTGATATACTTGTAAGAGTGGAGGAACTTTGGACTGCCGATGCTGTACTTGGTGACACAAGCATGCTTGTAGATGATATTGTTGTAGCATCTGTCCTTAAGGACTGTGTTGTGATGTTGCCACAGTTTTCATCACAACAGAATGCTCTGATCTCATAGTCATAACATTGCTGTGCAAGGCCTTGGTGTTTGTTCAAGCAAACTAATCCATCGTTTGTATTGCATTTCACAACCTGGCCAAGCTGTGTAAGAGGAACTCCAGGATAACGTTTTGCACGGCATTGAATGTCCTTCAGAGCTGAATAGATGCAGGAGAGGTGTCAGTTATTCTTTCAATAGGTACTATTTCACCACCGTCAAGACCTGTTGTTGGGCCACCAAAGTCATTCCAATCTGACCAATGACAATTACATCCAGGGCTAAGAGAAGGGTGCTTGTTTTAAATATTGTGGATGTTGGAGAAGTTGTTGATGGAATTGTAGATGTTAGTGTTGTTGGAGTTGTAGGCATGCTTGTAATATTAGAGGAATTCTGGACTGAAGAGTTTCAATCAGTTGTGTAGTCATGACAGTTGTAAACGTTGGTGAAGGTGTAGACATTTTTGGAGTTGTGGGTATGCTTTTACCAGTAGAGGAACTATGGCTTGTGGTGTAGTTACTTTTGGTGTAAACCTGCTTGTTGAAGAAACTGAAGGTGTGCCAGAAGTTATTGTGGAAGTTGCTGCTGTAGTTGTTGACATGCTTATGCTTGTGGAGGAAATATGGCTTTTTAATGTCGTAGTTGTTGGTGTAGGCATACTGCTTGAAAATGTTGATGAAGGTGTACTAGCAGAACTGAATGAATTTGATGATATACTTGTAACGGTGGAGGAACTTTGGACTGCTGATGCAGTACTTTGTGACACAAGCATGCTTGTTGATGATATTGTTGTAGCATCTGTCCTCAAGGACTGTGTTGTGATGTTGCCACAGTTTTCATTACAACAGAATGCTCTGATCTCATAGTCATAACATTGCTGTGCAAGGCCTTGGTGTTTGTTCAAGCAAACTAATCCATCGTTTGTATTGCATTTCACAACCTGGCCAAGCTGTGTAAGAGGAACTCCAGGATAACGTTTTGCACGGCATTGAATATCCTTCAGAACTGAATAGATGCAGGGAGAGGTGTCAGTTATTCTTTCAACAGGTACTATTTCACCACCGTCAAGACCTGTTGTTGGGCCACCAAAGTCATTCCAATCTGACCAATGACAATTACAACCAGGGCTAAGAGTAAGGGTGCTTGTTTTTAATATTGTGGATGTTGGAGATGTTGTTGATGGAGTTGTGGATGTTAGTGTTGTTGGAGTTGTAGGCATGCTTGTAATATTAGAGGAATTCTGGACTGAAGAAGTTTCAATCAGTGGTGTAGTCATGACAGTTGTAAACGTTGGTGAAGGTGTAGACATTTTTGGAGTTGTGGGTATGCTTTTACCAGTAGAGGAACTGTGGACTTTTGGTGTAGTTACTTTTGGTGTAAACCTGCTTGTTGAAGAATCTGAAGGTGTGCCAGAAATCATTGTGGAAGTTGCTGCTGTAGTTGTTGACATGCTTATGCTTGTGGAGGAAATATGGCTTTTTAATATCGTAGTTGGTGGTGTAGGCATGCTGCTTGAAAATGTTGATGAAGGTGTACTAGCAGAAATTGTTAATGAATTTGCTGATTTACTTGTAACGGTGGAGGAACTTTGGACTGCCGATGCTGTACTTGGTGACACAAGCATGCTTGTTGATGATATTGTTGTAGCATCGGTCCTCAAGGACTGTGTTGTGATGTTGCCACAGTTTTCATCACAACAGAATGCTCTGATCTCATAGTCATAACATTGCTGTGCAAGGCCTTGGTGTTTGTTCAAGCAAACTAATCCATCGTTTGTATTGCATTTCACAACCTGGCCAAGCTGTGTAAGAGGAACTCCAGGATAACGTTTTGCACGGCATTGAATGTCCTTCAGAACTGAATAGATGCAGGGAGAGGTGTCAGTTATTCTTTCAACAGGTACTATTTCACCACCGTCAAGACCTGTTGTTGGGCCACCAAAGTCATTCCAATCTGACCAATGACAATTACATCCAGGGCTAAGAGTAAGGGTGCTTGTTTTTAATATTGTGGATGTTGGAGACGTTGTTGATGGAGTTGTAGATGTTAGTGTTGTTGGAGTTGTAGGAATCCTTGTAATATTAGAGGAATTCTGGACTGAAGAAGTTTCAATCAGTGGTGTAGTCATGACAGTTGTAAACGTTGGTGAAGGTGTAGACATTTTTGGAGTTGTGGGTATGCTTGTACCAGTAGAGGAACTATGGACTTTTGGTGTAGTTACTTTTGGTGTAAACCTGCTTGTTGAAGAAACTGAAGGTGTGCCAGAAATTATTGTGGAAGTTGCTGCTGTAGTTGTTGACATGCTTATGCTTGTGGAGGATATATGGCTTTTTAATGTCGTAGTTGTTGGTGTAGGCATACTGCTTGAAAATGTTGATGAAGGTGTACTAGCAGAACTGAATGAAATTTGCTGAAATACTTGTAACGGTGGAGGAACTTTGGACTGCCGATGCTGTACTTGGTGACACAAGCATGCTTGTTGATGATATTGTTGTAGCATCGGTCCTCAAGGACTGTGTTGTGATGTTGCCACAGTTTTCATCACAACAGAATGCTCTGATCTCATAGTCATAACATTGCTGTGCAAGGCCTTGGTGTTTGTTCAAGCAAACTAATCCATCGTTTGTATTGCATTTCACAACCTGGCCAAGCTGTGTAAGAGGAACTCCAGGATAACGTTTTGCACGGCATTGAATGTCCTTCAGAACTGAATAGATGCAGGGAGAGGTGTCAGTTATTCTTTCAACAGGTACTATTTCACCACCGTCAAGACCTGTTGTTGGGCCACCAAAGTCATTCCAATCTGACCAATGACAATTACAACCAGGGCTAAGAGTAAGGATGCTTGTTTTTAATATTGTGGATGTTGGAGATGTTGTTGATGGAGTTGTGGATGTTAGTGTTGTTGGAGTTGTAGGCATGCTTGTAATATTAGAGGAATTCTGGACTGAAGAAGTTTCAATCAGTGGTGTAGTCATGACAGTTGTAAACGTTGGTGAAGGTGTAGACACTTTTGGAGTTGTGGGTATGCTTTTACCAGTAGAGGAACTGTGGACTTTTGGTGTAGTTACTTTTGGTGTAAACCTGCTTGTTGAAGAAACTGAAGGTGTGCCAGAAATCATTGTGGAAGTTGCTGCTGTAGTTGTTGACATGCTTATGCTTGTGGAGGAAATATGGCTTTTTAATATCGTAGTTTTTGGTGTAGGCATGCTGCTTGAAAATGTTGATGAAGGTGTACTAGCAGAAATTGTTAATGAATTTGATGATATACTTGTAACGGTGGAGGAACTTTGGACTGCGGATGCTGTACCTTGTGACACAAGCATGCTTGTTGATGATATTGTTGTAGCATCTGTCCTCAAGGACTGTGTTGTGATGTTGCCACAGTTTTCATCACAACAGAATGCTCTGATCTCATAGTCATAACATTGCTGTGCAAGGCCTTGGTGTTTGTTCAAGCAAACTAATCCATCGTTTGTATTGCATTTCACAACCTGGCCAAGCTGTGTAAGAGGAACTCCAGGATAACGTTTTGCACGGCATTGAATGTCCTTCAGAACTGAATAGATGCAGGGAGAGGTGTCAGTTATTCTTTCAAGAGGTACTATTTCACCACCGTCAAGACCTGTTGTTGGGCCACCAAAGTCATTCCAATCTGACCAATGACAATTACATCCAGGGCTAAGAGTAAGGGTGCTTGTTTTTAATATTGTGGATGTTGGAGACGTTGTTGATGGAGTTGTAGATGTTAGTGTTGTTGGAGTTGTAGGAATCCTTGTAATATTAGAGGAATTCTGGACTGAAGAAGTTTCAATCAGTGGTGTAGTCATGACAGTTGTAAACGTTGGTGAAGGTGTAGACATTTTTGGAGTTGTGGGTATGCTTGTACCAGTAGAGGAACTATGGACTTTTGGTGTAGTTACTTTTGGTGTAAACCTGCTTGTTGAAGAAACTGAAGGTGTGCCAGAAATCATTGTGGAAGTTGCTGCTGTAGTTGTTGACATGCTTATGCTTGTGGAGGATATATGGCTTTTTAATGTCGTAGTTGTTGGTGTAGGCATACTGCTTGAAAATGTTGATGAAGGTGTACTAGCAGAAATTGAATGAATTTGCTGATATACTTGTAACGGTGGCGGAACTTTGGACTGCGGATGCTGTACCTTGTGACACAAGCATGCTTGTTGATGATATTGTTGTAGCATCGGTCCTCAAGGACTGTGTTGTGATGTTGCCACAGTTTTCATCACAACAGAATGCTCTGATCTCATAGTCATAACATTGCTGTGCAAGGCCTTGGTGTTTGTTCAAGCAAACTAATCCATCGTTTGTATTGCATTTCACAACCTGGCCAAGCTGTGTAAGAGGAACTCCAGGATAACGTTTTGAACGGCATTGAATGTCCTTCAGAACTGAATGGATGCAGGGAGAGGTGTCAGTTATTCTTTCAAGAGGTACTATTTCACCACCGTCAAGACCTGTTGTTGGGCCACCAAAGTCATTCCAATCTGACCAATGACAATTACATCCAGGGCTAAGAGTAAGGGTGCTTGTTTTTAATATTGTGGATGTTGGAGACGTTGTTGATGGAGTTGTAGATGTTAGTGTTGTTGGAGTTGTAGGAATCCTTGTAATATTAGAGGAATTCTGGACTGAAGAAGTTTCAATCAGTGGTGTAGTCATGACAGTTGTAAACGTTGGTGAAGGTGTAGACATTTTTGGAGTTGTGGGTATGCTTGTACCAGTAGAGGAACTATGGACTTTTGGTGTAGTTACTTTTGGTGTAAACCTGCTTGTTGAAGAAACTGAAGGTGTGCCAGAAATTATTGTGGAAGTTGCTGCTGTAGTTGTTGACATGCTTATGCTTGTGGAGGATATATGGCTTTTTAATGTCGTAGTTGTTGGTGTAGGCATACTGCTTGAAAATGTTGATGAAGGTGTACTAGCAGAACTGAATGAATTTGCTGAAATACTTGTAACGGTGGCGGAACTTTGGACTGCCGATGCTGTACTTGGTGACACAAGCATGCTTGTTGATGATATTGTTGTAGAATCGGTCCTCAAGGACTGTGTTGTGATGTTGCCACAGTTTTCATCACAACAGAATGCTCTGATCTCATAGTCATAACATTGCTGTGCAAGGCCTTGGTGTTTGTTCAAGCAAACTAATCCATCGTTTGTATTGCATTTCACAACCTGGCCAAGCTGTGTAAGAGGAACTCCAGGATAACGTTTTGCACGGCATTGAATGTCCTTCAGAACTGAATAGATGCAGGGAGAGGTGTCAGTTATTCTTTCAACAGGTACTATTTCACCACCGTCAAGACCTGTTGTTGGGCCACCAAAGTCATTCCAATCTGACCAATGACAATTACATCCAGGGCTAAGAGTAAGGGTGCTTGTTTTTAATATTGTGGATGTTGGAGACGTTGTTGATGGAGTTGTAGATGTTAGTGTTGTTGGAGTTGTAGGAATCCTTGTAATATTAGAGGAATTCTGGACTGAAGAAGTTTCAATCAGTGGTGTAGTCATGACAGTTGTAAACGTTGGTGAAGGTGTAGACATTTTTGGAGTTGTGGGTATGCTTTTACCAGTAGAGGAACTGTGGACTTTTGGTGTAGTTACTTTTGGTGTAAACCTGCTTGTTGAAGAAAATGAAGGTGTGCCAGAAATCATTGTGGAAGTTGCTGCTGTAGTTGTTGACATGCTTATGCTTGTGGAGGAAATATGGCTTTTTAATGTCGTAGTTGGTGGTGTAGGCATGCTGCTTGAAAATGTTGATGAAGGTGTACTAGCAGAAATTTTTAATGAATTAGCTGATATACTTGTAACGGTGGAGGAACTTTGGACTGCGGATGCTGTACCTTGTGACACAAGCATGCTTGTTGTTGATGATATTGTTGTAGCATCTGTCCTCAAGGACTGTGTTGTGATGTTGCCACAGTTTTCATCACAACAGAATGCTCTGATCTCATAGTCATAACATTGCTGTGCAAGGCCTTGGTGTTTGTTCAAGCAAACTAATCCATTGTTTGTATTGCATTTCACAACCTGGCCAAGCTGTGTAAGAGGAACTCCAGGATAACGTTTTGCACGGCATTGAATATCCTTCAGAACTGAATGGATGCAGGGAGAGGTGTCAGTTATTCTTTCAACAGGTACTATTTTACCACCGTCAAGACCTGTTGTTGGGCCACCAAAGTCATTCCAATCTGACCAATGACAATTACATCCAGGGCTAAGAGTAAGGGTGCTTGTTTTTAATATTGTGGATGTTGGAGACGTTGTTGATGGAGTTGTAGATGTTACTGTTGTTGGAGTTGTAGGAATGCTTGTAATATTAGAGGAATTCTGGACTGAAGAAGTTTCAATCAGTGGTGTAGTCATGACAGTTGTAAACGTTGGTGAAGGTGTAGACATTTTTGGAGTTGTGGGTATGCTTGTACCAGTAGAGGAACTATGGACTTTTGGTGTAGTTACTTTTGGTGTAAACCTGCTTGTTGAAGAAACTGAAGGTGTGCCAGAAATTATTGTGGAAGTTGCTGCTGTAGTTGTTGACATGCTTATGCTTGTGGAGGATATATGGCTTTTTAATGTCGTAGTTGTTGGTGTCGGCATACTGCTTGAAAATGTTGATGAAGGTATACTAGCAGAACTCAATGAATTTGCTGATATACTTGTAAAGGGGAGGAACTTTGGACTACCGATGCTGTACTTAATGACACAAGCATGCTTGTTGATGATATTGTTGTAGCATCGGTCCTCAAGGACTGTGTTGTGATGTTGCCACAGTTTTCATCACAACAGAATGCTCTGATCTCATAGTCATAACATTGCTGTGCAAGGCCTTGGTGTTTGTTCAAGCAAACTAATCCATCGTTTGTATTGCATTTCACAACCTGGCCAAGCTGTGTAAGAGGAACTCCAGGATAACGTTTTGCACGGCATTGAATGTCCTTCAGAACTGAATAGATGCAGGGAGAGGTGTCAGTTATTCTTTCAACAGGTACTATTTCACCACCGTCAAGACCTGTTGTTGGGCCACCAAAGTCATTCCAATCTGACCAATGACAATTACATCCAGGGCTAAGAGTAAGGGTGCTTGTTTTTAATATTGTGGATGTTGGAGACGTTGTTGATGGAGTTGTAGATGTTAGTGTTGTTGGAGTTGTAGGCATGCTTGTAATATTAGAGGAATTCTGGACTGAAGACGTTTCAATCCGTGGTGTAGTCATGACAGTTATAAACGTTGGTGAAGGTGTAGACATTTTTGGAGTTGTGGGTATGCTTTTACCAGTAGAGGAACTATGGACTTTTGGTGTAGTTACTTTTGGTGTAAACCTGCTTGTTGAAGAAACTGAAGGTGTGCCAGAAATTATTGTGGAAGTTGCTGCTGTAGTTGTTGACATGCTTATGCTTGTGGAGGAAATATGGCTTGTTAATGTCATAGTTGGTGGTGTAGGCATGCTGCTTGAAAATGTTGATGAAGGTGTACTAGCAGAAATTGTTAATGAATTTGCTGATATACTTGTAACGGTGGAGGAACTTTGGACTGTTGATGCTGTACCTTGTGACACAAGCATGCTTGTTGATGATATTGTTGTAGCATCTGTCCTCAAGGACTGTGTTGTGATGTTGCCACAGTTTTCATCACAACAGAATGCTCTGATCTCATAGTCATAACATTGCTGTGCAAGGCCTTGGTTTTTGTTCAAGCAAACTAGTCCATCTTTCATATTACATTTCACAACCTGGCCAAGCTGTGAAAGAGGAACTCCAGGATAACGTTTTGCACGGCATTGTATTTCCTTTAGTGCTGAGCATATCCCAGGAGTGGTGTCAATTATTCTGTGAATAGGCACGACTGCACCACCTTCAGGACCTTTTGTTGGGGCATCATAGTCATTCCATTCTAACCAGTGACAAATACATCCAGGGGTTGGAGTAAGAATGGTTGTTTTCAACGTTGTTGATGTTGGAGAAGCTTTTGAAGTACTTGTAGTTACCGCTTTTGTTGACAGAGTTGTTGATTTGCTTGTAACAGTGTCAGATTTCTTAACAGTCGGTGTTGTTGGTGGTATAGGCGTGCTATTTGACAAACTTGGTAAAGGTGTAGAAGTAGACGTTGTTTTCGGAGTTGTAGATATGCTTTTAGTAGTGGGTGATGCACTGAATGAAAATAAACTCTTTGTTGGAACAGTTTCTGTAGTGTATTTGGGTGACATTCCTGGAATAGTTGTCTCTGCAATAAAATATAAAAAATTAAAACAATTAACGTAACAAGAACATTTGATTATACAATAATTATTAAAACAATTACACTTTATGACCTTTTAAACAATCTTTAAGCCATTTGCTGCAACAAATTGCAAGCAGTGATGCAGCATCGGCTTCCTCAATCCTAGTGATTTGCATTTGACTCACAAACATTTTACATTTTTACTTTAGAGAGGTTTTGAAGATGGGATTAACTGTGGTTTTAATGTCCACCGTGGATGGTGAACTGTACGGTATGTTGTAAGGAACCATTTCATCCTTATTATGCATGAAACTATCAACTGCATCAATCAGCCCTCCACTTTTGAGTATGCAGGCAAATTCCCAATTCTGGCAATAATTAGTTGGAAGTAAACTGAAACTCCCAACATTTTTTTTTTTTCAGTGGCAACAAAATATATCACATTGCCCTCTGTCAACAATATCAACTTATGAAGTACTTTTAACTCTTTTAACTCAGGGTGACAAAAAACTATATAAAAACTAAAAACCTTTTGTACTTATGAAGATAGTAGTACCTGTTGTTTTGCTAGAGAAGTCAAATATAGTAGTTGGTATATGGGTTGTTGTTGGATGTGATATCTGACAAGTGTATGAAGCTTTTTGAATTATTCCATGTTCTTCACAGACAGCTGTCATGCAGCTGCCAAGTCCATCTGTAGTATTATATATTGTATCCCCATACAGATATTTCTTCCCTTTGAATGTGCAGGTGCAAGCTGCAAATTTTAGAAATAAAGACATTTACTCAATCAGTTAAGTGCCTAAGTAAAGATGAAGGAAACCAGAGGTTTAAATATTTTTTACTTACCTGCTGCATTGTATTTGCAGTTGATATCCATGGAATCGCAATAGCTATAAGAATAAACAATTTTAAAATTAAAATAAGATTTTATGATAGTAGGCTGTAATTCTTAACAATAAATAATAGCATACCATATTTGGCAGTTTTCTGCTGAAGGAACTCTCTCATGATTGCCGTAACGGTTCCCCTGTTTATCATAGCAGCCACACTGTTCGCTTTTAACACATTTCATTGTATCCTCGTCAAAGTAAGGATGCCCATGGGGACATGTGGGGTAACAACCTTAAAGGAGGGGGGAGGGGGGAGGGGGGGGGGGGGTTACAAAAAAATAGAATTAATTATGTTATATCTATGTGACATAGATTTTTTGTTGAAGACATAAACACAACACATCATTAGTAACCCGGCAGCACAACATTTTAAAGAGTGTTCACATTCTATTTGTGAGGGGGGTTTTTTTTGTTGTTTGTGTGTTTGTTTGTTTTGGCATTGAACATGTTTATTCAGTAGGTCGGGGAGGAGATATTGTTGTGAAGTGTAAATCCAGAGAAAGTTTTTGAAATTTCACTTTAGACACATTGTTTCCCAAAGGTCTTAATTTTAAAATTGATTATGGTATGTTTTATTGATCGTTTGCCTTCTCTTCTCCTCTTCTTCTTCTTTTTTCTCTCCCCTCCCCTCCCCTCTCTCCTTTCTCTCATTCCTAATCTTGTTAGGAAACAAATTCCTACAATTAGTAGAGTAGCACACCTGTTGTTGCTGATTACAAGAGTGTATAAAGCAGAGTGTGATGTTGTTGCTCTTGATGTCTGATGTCCGAAACCTTTTTAAATCAATAAAGTTGAATTTCTTCAAGAGTGAGTGTTTTTTTTTCTCTCTCTCTTTCTTTTCAATTTACATGAATTGTTGATTTCTGGTTGTACCTCCTCTTTTGTTGGTGGAGCATCTTTTAACATTTTTTTAAAGAACTTAGAGCTGACATTCAAATAACAAAATTGCATTAGTATTAAGGATTCAGACGGCTCTCTAATAATAAGGGAAAGTAATAATAGGTTTAAAGGGGAGATAATATGCCTCTTTTCACAAGATGTAATATAAATCTCTGGTGTCCCCAGAATGTGTCTGTGTAGTTTCAGCTCAAAATACCTCAGATCATTTATTAAAATTGTCAAATTTGCCCCTATTTGGGGGTGAGCAAAACTGCACCGTCTCTTTAAATGCAAATGAGCTGCTGCTCCCCATCCCCTTCAAGTTTGAGCTGGTGTTGGACACAGATGTAGAGATTTGCAACTTTTAGACTGCGCCTGGATGTTTCTGAATGGTTAGTGAACACATTTATGTAGTCGTTGTGAATTTACATTGATTCAACTCATCGACTAGCATGTATCATCATGCTAATCCATAAATTGTTGTATCCTTGTGTCCTATCCTAAGTCCTTGTGTGCCATGGCATTTGCATTGTGTATTTTATTTTAATAAAGGTGATGCGAGAGTTTTAGGACATTCCAAAATGTATTGTTGACCATCCTGGACTGGAGCCTGTTTGTTTAAATGTGTATTCTCTTCAGAATGGATGTAATATTTATCTAGCCAACTATGGTCCCTTATGGCTACATGGAATAGTGAAACTACACAGTGCATAATAAATGAGTGTATATGATTTACACAGAGGGTGAGCATCTTCGGGATAAAACTAATGACTTACCTCTAAGTTAGTCTCTGTGAATACAGTCAGAGACAATGGTAACTTTAGCCACATTAGCCATAGAGCATTCTAGAAAGCTCATTCAGAAAGGAATTTGCAAACATTCACAAAATATGAAATGCCATACTTGTTCAGGATATGAAGTTAGAGCACAAAGCGTTGGTATTGCCCCATACTTCAGAAACAACTTTTGCGCAAATCCAACGCAATCATACTGACCCTCGTTACTGAAGCGCAGTAATCCGTAAAAATTATTTGCGCAAATATATAAAATGTTTTACCGACATTCTCCCGCACATTTCCTTCAAAAATTCAATTAAACCATGGTGTCCTCAGTGGCTTGCATGCTGGGAGTGTATGGAAACTCATGTTTGTTGGTACATCCAACAACAGAACATTATTTTTCATATTTTTGCGCAGACGGTGAGTTAACAGAAATGATAGACTCTGTGTAATATGCCTATTAATGCAATGGAGCGGTTTCTGAGACCACCTGATTCAAAGTCTTCAACTTCAACCTCTTTAAACCCAAAAGACGACGATATGATGATCAGTATTTAAGTTTAGGATTTACGTGGACAGGACCAGCTGATGAACCACGACCTTTATGGTCTGTCAGACCTGTGTGGTCTGTCAAGATATTTTGGCTAATGACAGCACGAGACCCGCAAAACTTCGGCGACACCTTGAAACCAAACATGTTGAGGTGACATGTTGACATAAATAATGATAAAAGTGAGTTAACAGTCAGACATTGTTATGTGTGTTTATCTTTGTGTTCATGCATGTGTGTGCATTGGGGGGGGGGGGGGGGGCATCGGGTAAGTTGTGTCAAAAGGGAGACCCACTGTCTTAGACTTTGAAAACCCCTGCCCTAACTCTTACGTAGGGAAATATAAAACAGCGCTTTCTGAGAGATTGACAATGAAAAATAGTCAAAAGTAAAAAGTTTTGGGTGGACTTTTTACCATTATAGGCTGGTTGTTTACACACGCTGTGGAAACACATCATGTGAATTTTGCATAATATATCCCCTTTAAATCCTTTAAAAGTATACTTCACAATTCAATTCAGGCTCTGAGCTTCATATGAATACTTTTTTTGCTAGGGTATCATTGCCTCAAATTTTGGATCTACAGAGAAGGTTTGGGAAAACCCGATAACCCTTAGTGAATTTAAGAATATATTAAATCTCTACCAAATGACAAAGCTCCACAAAATGAGACAGCACTCGTTTGAAGCACGGGAGCTTCCACCTTCATTGATGGACACCAATATTTGCTTGGTTCTTAAAAAGGTTAAACCACGACTTTAAACTTCTTGCTAAAGTTCTGGCTTTATGGTCAGAGACTATTCTCCCCTCTATTATTAATAACGATCAGAATGGTTTTATTCATGGGAGGTTCTCATCAGACATTGTAAGAAGACTTCTTAACTTTATTCATCATTTTTCATTATACAGCCTTGATGCTTTGGTTATATCCCTCGATGTTGAATAGGTGTTTGATCATTTGGAATGGCCTCATCTTTTTTACTCTTTGAAAATTTGGGCTTGGGGAGGATTTCATTAAATGGATCCAGATATTACATACTTCCCCTCTCTCAGCTGTAATTAGCTGCTATTATTTTCCTTAGCCACAGAACCTTTGTCGGTTAATATGAGAAAAGATACAAAAATTAAATGTTTTATTTTAAAGGATCAGAAGCATAAAATTTTATTGTGTGCTAACAATGTTTGGCTTTATTTAGAGTCTTCTAAATAATCTATTCCTAAACTTGTTGATTGATTAATGATTATGGTTCCTTTTCCGGCTTCAAGATAAACTTTTCTGAGAGCTAAGCCATGCCCCTCAATAGTTAGATCCAAGTATATCATATGCGTTTCATTGGTCCCCTACTGCATTTTCTTATTTGGGTTTAAGGGTATGTTTCCATGACAATGAAGTAAAAAAAAAAATGGAAAAGATTTTTCTTTGTATTGATGACAACACTATCAAAATTGTCCCAGTTCACAGGGATCCACGAAAATGACTAAAAACATTGTATTATGCATGCCAGGTCTGTAGTTGGCGGTGTCACTTTGTAAAGAAAGACTACGCGTCTGCACACAAACACATTCTTTTCACCATTTCACAGATCCGGATTTTTGTTGTTTACACGGAGATGATAACAGTTAGTTATTAGTTATGAATGGGCGAAACTGCAATGAGTAATATGGCAGAATAGGTCACGCCTTCTAAGTAAAAGAGCCAATCGCTGATTAATAAAGTCAGTGCATCACTACAGATGCCGTTAGAAGCTCTGGTTCTGATTGAAATCTGAGACTCACGCTTATTACTGCACATGCACATTGGCTCGTCTAGCCCAAAAAAAAAAAAAGCTTTTTAACGTCATTTTAGCATATGAAACAACATTTATGGGACAGTTCATGTCAGATTTTTTTGCTAATTTGTTATTTAATTGTGAGTTCACCAAGCAGTCTTTGAGATTTCAGGATTCCCCCATTCAAATAGATGGAACTTGGTCTTGAATGCCTGAAATAGCTGCCCGGAGGCTTTGCAAATATGGCCGCGGAGTGAACAGACTTTCCTTGAAAGGGATTTTGGCCATATTCATCTCATTAAGGTGAAAATTCTTCCATGTTTTCTTTACTTGTTTCAAATGCTCCCTATAAAAATTATGGGAAATAAGTCATTGCTAGATTAAATAGTGCTATAATGTGTGTATATGTGTATATGTGTGTGTGTCTGTGTGTGTGTGTGTGTGTGTGTGTGTGCCTCCCTATTAAATCTGGTTGGTTAGCAACACTATCTTTCCTATTTTATTTTTTTGGCATTTCAGTCTAGATTTCTCTTAGAATGGTTCAAAAATGACATGATAACCCTGACTTTTGGGCTCCTCCTGTTGACTGGGTTAATAAAGGCATCAGAGTTGTTATTCAGGACGATTTGATTCTCACATTCCAACAGGTTAAGAACAATTTTGGGGTTACTAATGTGGATTTCTTTAAGAATTTGCAAGTTCAGAAGTTTAATTTGACTAAATTAAGAGAGTGCCCTGGAGGATTTGGTGTCTCCCTTTTTGAATCACAACTGTCCGTTGATAAGCAGGTGGAATTTTGTCATGAGATTTATCATATACTTTGTGGCCTTAAAACAGATCAACCTGACACTCTTAAAGGTGCAATGTGTAAAATTTTGGAGGATCTATTGACATAAATGCAATATAATATACATAACAATGTTTTCAGTGGTGTATATAGACTTTACATAATGAACCATTTTTATTACCATAGAATGAGCGATTTCTATCTACATACACTGCAGATCCCTTACATGTTAAGACTTACATGTTAAGCCGTCATTATGCGCTGGCATGTTTCTACAGTAGCCCTAAATGGACAAACTGCTCAGAGCGCGTTTAGTCACTATGTTGTTGTTCTTTTAAATTGTTTGTGTTTTCAGAGACAGCTTGCATCATCACTACGTTGACTGCGTACGAAGAAGTAGTCTGCTTTCTTAGAAGCAGAGACCGTTCTTTGTTAGAAGTAAGAAGAAAACTGCTTCGAAAGGGAGGGGTGAGAGCTGTTATTTGCAGTTCGCAACCTCACCGCTAGATGCCGCTAAAATTTACCCATTGCACTTTTAATGGTAAATGGGAAGCTGACTTGGACAGTGTAATTGAAACAGTAACCTGGAATGAATTAAATGTAGCAAGCCCATTTGTGTTCTGCCCTTCCAAGTTTAAAATTCTGCACAGACTGTTTATTACACCTGAGTTTAGACATAAAATTAATCCAGGTTTGACTGATTTGTGTATCAAATGTAAAACTGCTACTGGGACATTTTATCATTGCCTATTGTGTTGTTCTCTTATAAAGCAGTTCTGGGACTTGATCGACAGTTAAATTCCATTTTTAAGTGCCCACTTTGGCTTGGAGCAAGAACCCTGCTTATTACTATGTCTAAATTATGAGATACCCTACTTTTAGAACAAAGACCTTCTTCATATTTTGGTTTATTCTGCTCAGAAATGTATTGTGATCAGGTGGGATAAAAAGGATTGCCCCTCCTTAAATCAATGGCTGCATACAGTCTCGAACATTATTCCTCTTGAGGCTTTTTCCACAGCCATGAAGAAAAATCCCTTTCTCTTCTACCGGATTTGGGATCCTTTTTTAGATTACCTGGGGACTTCTAAGTTTCTAAAGCCAGGTGTACACAGAGTGATTTTTTCTGTCGTACTAACTTGCAGGCGATTTTTTTCTCTTGGGAGAAATCGCATGGAAATCATTGATGCTCATATGGTCACAGCTAGCATTGAGCCAAGCACGTTATGAGCAGTTCCCAACCTCCCGATAAATTTCAAACATGGAAATCGGCACAATTTTGACAAGTGTTAGGCTGTGTCCTATTGCCAAATCATACACAACCATGTCACATAGGCTAGCTCTATGAAAATTATTATAGCCCAGTCGCCGCCCCCACTGACACACACAAATACACTCTCTAGTTTTTTTTTGTTGAAAGGAATGATTGTGGTCTTCTCTACTTTTCACCAAATCATTTCCACACTTATCTTTTTAGCTTCTTCCTTTTTCTAAGCTATAGCAGCAAAATTGAAAGCTCCAATCTCTGTGTTTAATGCAAAGCTCATGACTGCCATGCAGTACAGTCATGCCGTGCACCAGCTGCTTTGACGCAGTTATCAGGTTAAACTGACTTGTAACGTGTGCAATGATTCACAACCTCCCGAGTGTCTGAACTTGCAAAGTGTATGCCCACCTTAAGACTGAAAGTAGGCTTGCTAGACTTAGCTTGGACAAAAGAAGTATCCAAGTACAACACTCTGGAGCTGATGTATACATTTTTGTTATTTCTTCAATGGTATATTATGCTTTCCGTTTTTTGTTGTTGTTTTTTTTTTTTGGGGGGGGGGGGTAGTAATAAATTACTATTATTATTATTTATTGTCATAGTAATGTCATGTTTAGTTTCTTTATCATCTATTGTTTAGTTTAATAGTTTCATTGTCATGTTCTGTTTTGTTTCAAGGCCATGGTTTTCTTTGTCATTGTCTTTGCCTGAATTCTCATTCATTTGTTATTATGGTTTCAGACCTGTTCCCTGTATTATTTATTACCATTCTCTGTGTACTTAACCCTAAGTCTCGTTAGTTCTTTGTTGGTCTTTGAGTTCACGTAAGCGGTGTATTGTGTTCTCGCTTTCTTTGTTCATTTAATCTTCTGTTTCATCGTCATTCTGCATCAAGCAGATTTGCTAAACGCAACTATTAGAGAACGACGAACCAAGATAAGATTAAAAGGAGCAAAAGAGAAAGAAAAGTATGAATATTCCTGCAGTTCTCTTTTTGCTCGGGCAGGGGGATCACTCCTTCAAGTATCACATGAGGGACTTCATAGGCTACTTTCAGACTGTCAGTGCAAATCCAATTTTTGTGCATATCTGATTAAATATCCGATCAGTGAACAGGAAAAAAATTGCATAAACTGTGTTTGCAATCCTATTCAAATCGCATTTCTGGAAATCTGTTTCAGTCTAATGCACTGATTGGATTTTGCCTTGTTTATGTGATTATCTCACACGTAAAATATAAAGGTTTCATTAGCCAGATTAGTCCAAAGCATGACTGACCATGGAGGTCCACGAGGGAGCTTCGCTGCCTATGTGGATTAGGTGCTAGCTCGGTGTGCCACAACATTAATGAGGACATCGCCAGCCCTGACTCCACCACAGACTCAGAGCCTTCAGCCATGTCTGAAACGGACCAGATGCCAGAGCCCACCGCAGACTCGGAGCTGGAGCCTGCCATGAACCAAGACCCAGAGGCCAATTTTGTCCCTGGGCCCGAGCCCATCACAGAGTCTGAATAGCTGCATGAACCGGCAACAGCTTCCATCATAGAGAGGATTTTATTTATCCTTAACTACTGATATAATAAATAAAGAATTTGTGTTTTATTTGAATGGTTTTATAATGTCTTTGTCACATATATTTCCCTGCGTGTCGTTGTAGATCGGACCTTTGTCGTGGAATTTGATTATGTATGTCCGTGTATGTTAATCCATTTATTACTTAAAGCTCATATTTTAACATACTGCAATCAGCATGCGTACAGTTTTCTATTTACTTAAAAATTCAGAGGTTTGATATTTTCTGATAATGATCGTACATCAATAACAACGCAGATGTATAACAAACTGTTGTATAACAAATCATGACTCTAGCCTCCACTTAGCGATTGTATTGAAAATGACTACTTGGGTTGCCAAGACGATTGTTTTGTACATTTATAATGGATTTTTAAGCAACAAGCTGGATGTACATTATCCCTTACATCTTGGGACCTTTATTATAAACAAAACAGATGATGGAAAGGTCATTTTATTTGATCTATATAATACAACATGGATAAAAAATAGGATTTGATTATGAGTTTATTTATTTAAATGACTTGACTTGACTTGGACTCAAGACAAAAGACTCCCTATCCGTACTTCTCTGCCAAAGTCATCCAGTTCCTTGGCCTTGCCTCCACTATCTCCCTTCAGCTCCTCCCTCTGTGGTTCTGCCCTGCTGTTCAGCTTCACCTTGGGTTTCCCAGTCGTCAGCTCAGCATTGGGCTATGGAAACCTCAGCCTCACTCGAGTCTCCAAGCCCGGACTCTACTTTGGCCCGCCAACCCATTGGCTCTACCTTGGCTCAACGCTCCATCGGCACCTCAACAATCCACCCCTCTGGCTCTGCCGGGCTCCTCCTCCCTCTGGTTCTGCCATGATCCTCAGCTGCACCGACTCCGCCTCAGAGTACCAAGCCTACATCTCCACCTCAGTCCCGCATGGCTGCAGCTCTGCTTTGGCCCCCCAGGTGTTCTGTGTTATCCTCGGTCTTTGTTTCAGATTCGCTTGGGTCTCCCCCATCACAAATTCACCTCTATCAGTCAGGCTTCTGATTCCCTCCTGGCTCTTACCTCCATCAATTCCACCAATGGCCTTGTCCTGGCTCACTGGGTCATCCTCTGGCTACTCCCTCCTTCTTCTGTTGTCTTTTTCAAACACAAGACGTGCTTTCCGAGGGAGGTGTGTTATGTCACAGCCAAGTCATGTTTAGTTTTTGTATCATGTCTTGATTAATTTAGTAGTTTCTTTGTCACACCTGTTCCGTTTCTTTGATTACCATTCTCAATGTATTTAAGCCCTCTCTTTCCTCAGTTCTGTGTTCTTTGTTGAAGTTTATTAAAGTTGTGTAATATGTTCTCAGTTGTTTTGTTTATTTAATCTTGTGTTCTATTGTTCTATGTCACGCATCTCTCTTTATTGTTACACGCAACCCTTGTAAGCAAAGATGAATTTGACTGATAGTGTTCTTTTTGTTGTTCCTTAAAATTTCAATGGCTATTAGAATCAAGAGTAATATCATTATTATGAATTCTTTTGAGCAAGATAATCATGTCAAGAAAATGTTATTCGTGACAGTCCAGCCCTACACAACAATATCCACTATCTGTTTCAACCACAGTATAGCATTTTTGGATTAAAAAAGTGTTTTTGTTGTTTTCATCTATGAAAAAAAAATTACCTTCAAGTCCAAGTATCTGACTTGAGCACTGCCCTGTTGGATTTCTGCAGGTATGCATACAGGGAGCTCCACAAGGTTTGTAATGCCACTCGCAATCATCCGAAGGGTTGTAATAATCACAGAACAATGCTGTAAGAAAAAAAAAAACAAAATGAATGAGGCATTTATATAGCACTACTATGTACTACTGCACACCCAAAGCACTTTACAATTGTATAAGGAGGTCTCCCCTCAACCACCACCAGTGTGTGGCATCACTGAACAACGGCATCAGTGCGCTCACCACACACCAGCTAGTTGGAGAGGAGAGAGAGTGATGGAGCCAATTGAAAGCATGGGAATTAATATTAGGAGGCCACGATTGATAAAGGCCAATGGAGGGACCTTGGCCAGGACACCAGGGTTACGCCCCGACATTTTTACAAGAGATGGCATGGGATTTTTAATGAACACAGAGGGCCAGGACACTATGCTGGAGCATTAAGACCCACACAGACCACAGGGTGAGCACCTCCTGCTGCCCTCACTAACATCTCCTCCAGCAGAAACCTGGTTTTTCCCAGGGGGTCTCCCATTCTGGTACTAACCAGGCTCAACCCTGCTTAGCTTCAGTGAGCAATCAGTCTTGGGCTACAGAGTGATATGGCCGCTGGATACCTTTTTTATGTAATTGTTTTTTCAGTGACAAATTAAACTGAGAAAAAGATCAGTGACTCACGGCATATTTTAGGTGTTCTCCAGGCAACACAGGTTCCAGCCTCATTACAGGCTTGTGCATAGGCTGCTATAGCAGCGCACAAACAGTCACGATCCCCACCGCTATCACAAGCACATGAGTCTCTCACACAAGCATCATAAAAATGACTGGGATCCACCTTAATGGGACAAATGAAATTTGATTATTTATACAAGAACAACAGGGTATTGTACACACTCACTGTGCTGTGTTAACTTACTTGAGAATGACATGTTGTGAAAACTTGACTTTTAATGATATTACATTCTTTCTGAGCCCATGATTCCCTGTAGGGGTTGTTTAAGCAGGGATTTCTAATTTCCGTAGCAACAGGACAGCTAGAGGACTCTTTCCAATCATTTCCAAAGTCCAAGGGTTTAATTACCACCTCCTGACTTCTCAACATGAAGTCGTTGTTTGCGTTCCCATCATAGTTCCCACAAAGACCACAAACAGTACCCTGTGATAGAACAAGATGCATCTTAACTAACATATCAAAATATATCAATAACCTCCAGCCTTTCAAGACAACTAAATGTAAACAATAAACTGTAATCTCTAAGTCAGTTATTTAGTCAATTACTCTATTTATTTCTCACCTTAAAGTTTGGACTGAGTTTGATGAACATGTTTGTCCTTTGGTCCCACATGACGATTAGACCATTATTTGCCTCAATGACCATGTAAATTCCTCTTATCCAAATTTGATATGGAATGTCCACTCCCTCATCTCTATGAAGAATCTGATAACCTCCATCTGTCAATTTAAACTCCTTGTTCTAAAGGAGTGAAATACATATATCAACCACATGTGTTCTGTTTATATATATACACACACATATATATATATATATATATATATATATATATATAAGGACTCTCACCCCAAGGAAGACTCTGACAGCCTTAGAGCAAGTGGTTCCAGTAGTTCCACATGGTATGTTTTCGGTAAGAACACTGAAAGTACCACTGGCATTGGCATGACCACAATAATCCTGTATAAATCACACAAGTTTATATTCAAACTGATTATCTTTTTAACAACATTAAAAATCCCTCCCATTCCATTTCTACAGTGGCATCTTCCGGTCAATTGCAGCTATATTTAGTGTCATTATTATAATAATGTTATCATAAAATATTTGTAGGGCAGAATTTTACATAAGTAAATGAAACCAAAGTGTTTTGTGTCTTGTATAGATTTATTCTGTACTTACTTTGATTAATGTGTATTCGCAGTCTCCGTCAAAAGTGTATCTTTTCCCATCAAATGTAATGTAATGGCCGTCTCCATAGACTGTGCAAGTTCCATGGCATAGGTCTGTTGTACATTGCCATTTCCTATCCTTACAGGTACTGCACACACAGATATAAGTGTTGATGTAAGTATTAATTAGTATTATATAACTTGGTGATTTTGTATGAATGTGAAGGAACAGACTATCATTTGTTAGTTTAAACTTTATTTTGTAGGTAAAATGTTACCATGAAGGTCCATCCATCAACCTAGCCCTCAGGTGGCCATAAGCATATTGTACAATACGCACAATAAAAACACACAATCATTTTAATGAGAAAACATTACCTAATGAGTCACAGCTTTTATATCTGAAGTCGCATTGTACATTCTTACAATGGAAACTTCCTAAGTATGTAAATACTCATTCTGAAAACTGAATTTTTATTTGTTCTTTAATAAGGTATGCTCATACTTAATTCAAAGTAGTTATGTAATTATGTTGTGTTGATGGATATTGTTTTTTGTACAGTAACTATATGATTCAACAATGACTAAGTTTAAATGATTATTTCCAATAATCAAAATACACACTTAACATACTCCACAACATAAGCAAACCTCTTATTTTGCCAAGAATTGTGTTTATTTTTATCGACATTGTTCACATAACCCAATTCATAGCACAAATGATGAACTCACATTCAGTAGTTGTTACTGTTTTAATCTACTTCCATCAAAAGCAAAACACATTTCTATGGACATATTGGATTTTCTTTTAGTTAAGCGCCTAAAACGTCTTCATTACAATGTTTTCGACTATACTGCATTAAATTTACGTCACACAACATTATTAACATGAGCTCAGTTTCTTCAGTGCGGCAAGAAACTTCAGCAGTGAACTTTTCATCTCGCTGCGCCTGGAAAACGTCTCAGGTTACGACTGTAACCCTAGTTCCCTGAGAGAGGGAACGAGACGCAGCGTTGAAGTTCCCTCGAAAGGGAACGCACCGCATGCGCCGCGCGCCTACATTTGAAATAACGAATGTGAGCGCGCAGAAGACCTGAAATGTGAACGGCTCATCCGTCGGCGCCGCTTTCTCCCTTCCAAAGTGCTATCCAGTATTGAGAAACTGGAGTAAATGTCCGTCGGACATTCAAAGTTGCTCTTCGACTAGATTTATTTAAAAACGTGTATCCGTGTCCAGCTCTGATCAGATGATCCTCCATCTTGTTTGAGCTTTTTCCTGCAGATGGCGCTCGTTCTGCGCTCTCTATATCATTCTGTCCATGACGCATTTAAAAACATAACCTTTTCGCAGTTTATTGTTTAGTTGGATGATTTAAATCATCACCAGCATACCGCTGAACACCCCTGAGCATTGGTTTTAAAAGAATAGTTCACTTAAACTTAATGATAATTATTGTATGGATTACTTTTATGATGGAGAGATGAGGTTTTCAGAGATTTAAAAACTCTATTCACTGCCATTACACAGCTGGGTAGAGCCATGCTATTTAATATACCTTTGATTATGTGTGGCTGAAAGAAGAAAGTCATCCTAGGATGGTTTGAATTATTATGTGACAATTTTCATTTTTGAGTGAACTATTCTTTTAAAGTCTTTCTGGGCTTTAAGTTGTCTCTATCTCTCAAAGGCATCTCAGTATTTTAGCCACATTTTAATATTCCTCTGGTCATAGAGGTTTTTGGATGGATGCTGAGACTTTTTAGGTTGGGTAGAATCTGTGATCTCTGAACGAATTCGATTTCTGCTGCAAAACTCTTTCCCACCAACTGCTGCCGGAGCACCGGCCATTGTGTAAATTGGTAGTGGGCGGGATCACAGACATTCCAACCCAGAACGCACATTTAAAAGTGGCTATTGCATTGTTTTTGAGAGAAACAAGTTTAAATCATAAAATTAAGATGTTCAGTCTCAAAGAAAAAAAGAAAGTTTTACACTATTACAGGAACTAATGTGATTGCAGAGGAAAACTGAAGGTAGAGACGATATATATGAATAATATAAAATATATATTCACCATTCTTTACAGTTACTTCTATAAGTTTGTCCAGGTTTGTATGTTTTTCCATTGTGGATGCAGGGACACTGATTCTTCGCAATGCAACCTCTGCCAGTGAGGTCATCGAACAGGTATCCTATAACACAACATGTTTCCATTTACTTAATGTGGAAATGATTTAGCGTTTGCTTGAAACAAAATGTAAAACTAAAAAAAGCTGACAACTGTACATTTAAAATCAGATTATACCTGCAGGACAGAAACAGCCATTGATGCAGTGGTGCTCACAAATATGCCCTCTGTCAGGGTTTGAACAAGTGTTGATACAAGGGTTTCCACATTCTTGGTACACCATATTGTGGTAAGGACATGATTTACCTAAAGAGATGTATAGTGCTAAAGCCATTCACACTTCAACTTAAAACAGAATTGGAGTAGGCTGCTGAAAAGTTTTAACATACCACAGAACTGTTCAGTCCTCCACGAGTCAGGCTTTCCACCTGCCTGTCTACATTGATGGGAGTATTCTGAGATGGTTCTGCAAAAACAAAAGGATCTGGTCCTGTTGGTGCAGTAGCACATGTCCAATTCACAGGCCTTGATGAAGGACTCGAGCGGTATGAGGTCCTTACAGCTATTGAAAGATGGGCCTGAGAACAGCTGCTCACATACTGATGTCTAGAAAAAGCATGAAGCAAGATATGTTGAAGTACATAATGAGTGGGTATCAGAAACAGTGGTGCTCAACTTCATAGAGATTAATAAAAGTGGTAAAAAAAAAAAAAAAGTATCTACAGCACAATTTCATGCTTTCAATTAACATTTTTTAAATGTTATTACTTGTTTCAGAACATTTAGAGAACATTCATGAGTAACTTTCCAATGTTTACAAAAAGATCAAATGAAACTTTCCCTTAATGTTTTCACTAACATTCACATAACCAAGACAAAAAAAAAAGAAATTAAAATATTGGAGGAAGAAGATAAGAGAAATGAGAATTAGAGGCTCTCATTTTACACACTTTCAATCCTTTCAGATGTTGTCAAATGGTCAGCGAAGCATGGAAAATGATGCTTTTCACATTTCTTGTTTGGTAAACATGCAAGACTATCTCTTTTATGTTTTAATTAGTGCTTCAAACAAAACTTTAGAATATCTTTAATTGTTTATAACCTGCTTCACATCAGCAATGCTGGATAGCTGGATTTCAAGTTTGTGAGATACAGCACTCGATTTGGGTCACTATAGTTCCGTTTGCACTGCCATAAGTTCTAAACCACAGCAAAACACTAAATTCTGTTTAGTCATTTCTGTGTGGCTTGGTCTGGAAATTAGAGCCACTAAATAGGAAAACTTTAAACAAAAACCTTAATGTCGCATTCAAATGCTGTGGAGAGTGTAATGATTAATTACACTAGATTACACATTAATTAATCTAGATTTTGCTACAAACTTTGCTTGAAATGGTTAACAATTGACCCTTCGCAAAGGCCCGCCCCCTTTAGTTACTGTTGCTATGTCCGACAAGCCATACGCTCTCACGCCACACATCATGTTCTCACGAGGTGAAAAAAACATCATATGTCGACAGACATATGAAACTGTTTAATATATAATATATCGTAATTTTTAAAGAAGTCTAAACCATAAATAGTGTATAGTGGCTCTATAATGTATCGTGACAGATCGCTGTAGCTCCTTCTTGTTCATCTCTTCATACTAGTTCATTTATAGCATCGAATAAACATGAATGAACATCAGAAGGAATGTTGTTTCAAGCGTGCAAAGATGTCAGTACACGCAATTTTCCAAGTTCAAATTAACCAATGTTAATCTACTGAGTCCCCTGACTGCTTTGTCAGACAAAATGGTGGATTCGGGGTTATGATTGGTTAGATTACCTGTCAATCAAACTGTCAGCGAAGGGTCAACATAACCAAAATTTTTTTAGGATGGTGCATCAGTGTGCCATATTTCATTATTTTCCTATGTATGGATAATACGGCTACCATTGGGCAAGGAGAATGTTCGAGATCAAAGACAATTAAAAACAAAAATAAAGTAATAAAGAGCATTAGGTTTTTCTAACACTGAAGACACACACACACACACACACACACAAAAAACTTACCATTTTTTTGCATGCCTTTTTTGAGCTGATCTGTTCCATACAACTCTCTGTTGAACTATCCATCTTTACGAAGTGTCCGTAGTCATATATAGATCTGTCAACATCTTAATTAAAGATGAGTTTCGTTTAATTATGAGTAGAGAACACTTCTTATTTTAGGCTTGTTGTTTTATAAAACTCATTGTGAAGTATCAGGTTGTGAAATCAGGTTAAAATAATCATAGCTATTTTGTAATACGAAAATTAGTATATGTAATTTTTGTAATATGAAAATTTATATATATATATATATATATATATATATATATATATATATCATAATATAGTTTACATGTATAACTAAACAAGTGTGTATTTATTAGTTACCATTTTTGATGAATTCATTATGTAGTTGGATGCCATTGAAGTTTCCACACAAACCGCAGGTCTTATTTTGGTACATCATGTCCAATTCAACCTAAAAAGAGGCAATTACAGCTTCTTTTTTGCTAAACATCTGGTATTTTGTATATTCATATCATACTCACTGTAAAAGAGTCATCCTCATTCCACATGGCCTCTAGTCCGATCTTAGCAGTGACTTTGATGAAAGAGGAACTCTTATCAATAAGCACACCAGAGTGGCTAAAGGGTAGAGTCACCCTAACACAAAACATACAATGAATCACAGCCTTTCAAAAAAAAAAAAACAAAGCAAAGAAGTTGCTTTAACTTCAACCCTCATAAATAACTTTTACTTACAGTGATCCGTCTACCCTGACAGAGTTTTTGGAGAGCTCCACTACAGTGTTGTTCAACTTCATTGTGATGTTATTGATAGTTGGTTGGTCATTTACCACTTTTCGTCTCATCTGAATGTTGAAATCCTCATAGCTGCTTCCACACGTTGCACACATGACATAATTGCAAGTGGATGGTAGATGGAAAATGTCTCCATCGAATTTCTTGTAGTGGTAGTTACCCCATGTGCTACAGAATTGTTTGTCTACGAGGTGGGATGACAGAATATAAGTAACGAAAATACAAGTAACTTAGTTACGTATTTAAAATACAAAATTTGAGTAACCGTATTTCATTACAGTTACATTTTAAATGGGTGGTAATCAGATTACAGTTACATCTGAAAAGTGTTTTAGATTACCAAAGTGATTACTTTGAATTTTAATGTCATTTAAACAGCAATTGGTGATTCTCTGACAGTCTGAAAAAGCGGAGTTAAGTTTCATCAACATTTAAAATATTATCATAAAAATTTTGTTATTTTTATTTAGTACAGTCCTAGACAAGACAAAATGACTGAATTTATTAAAAAAAATTGCACAACTGTCAACTTAACTGTCCTGTCATGACCTGATGATCCACGACTGTTTTCATGTTTTGTGAGAGTTGTTTGTGAGTCATTTTATAATTGTAAAAAATTGAGTTTGTATTTGCAATTGGGAGATATAAACTTGCAATACTGACTTTTTGTCTTGCTATTGTGAATTTAGTATGTGAGTTTATATCTCATAATTCAGACTTTTCTCAACATTGCGAGAAAATATTGAGATATAAACTCACAATATTGAGAGAAGTCAGAATTACATCTCATATTTTTGACTTCTCAAGATTGTGAGTTTATATCTCATAATTCTGACTTTATAACTGGCAATTGCAACTTTATATTACACAATTCTGAGGGAAAAAGTTAGAATTACCTTTTTTGTGTTTGTTCCACACATTATTTGTATTCCAAAGTATTCTTAAGTATTTAGATTAAGTTACTAAAGTTGAGTAATGTAACGAAATATGTTACAAATTACTTTTTAAAGCATGTATTTTGTAATCTGTAGTGAAATACATTTTAAAAGTAACCCACCCAGCCCTGTAAATTACAAACAAATGCCTATCTGGGAATTCCGAAGCTCTTGCTTTTAATATATTAAATGTGTTTAGCAGTAACATTGAATATCTTGAATTTTAGGTACTGCATTCTTGCCCTGCATCATATTCATCATCAATCAACTGTATGTAATGTAGATGAACTACATATAGGTCTGGGGTGGGGAAAGTGCGTTAAGTGCTTTAAAAAGATTTTATGTGTTATTTTTTTATATGAAACTGTTGTTGTCTGCACTGCTCTTTGTTCCATCAACATCACATTATTAACAGACATGTAGAATATTGATTTAGTGTTTATTCTGAATCCGCATTTTGAAAGCATTAAGTGAAAAGAATTGTTTAGTGCGGTGCTGCTCAAACTGAAGTACAGCAAAAGCTATTCAAATTTTATTTAAAAAAATAATTTCATATTTCTATATTTATTTTTAAAAACATTAAAGCTATAGTTAACCCCAAAATTAAAATTAAGTCATCATTTACTCAACTAAAATATTTCTTTCTGAAGCTACTTTTTATGTGTATTTGACGCTTTACAGAATAATGACTTCAAATGATCTTTTGGGGTAATATCTCAGGCAAATTTTGTGTGATTAAATTGCAGTTAATCACAACTAATATATGTGTTATGGTCTTGCTGGTCAAGGATGCGCACAGCGAAGGATAAACTCGGAAATAATGGTTTAATACAAATAGCTTCACAAGCGAAACACCAGGAGATAACTTCCACACAAAACACCAAACCTAAATAACCTTCGACCAAGACTCAACCGAAACTGAGGGTATAAATACAAGGAAACGAGATTAATTAATTACACACAGCTGACAACAATGAACTAATAATGGTGACCATAGAAACTAAGGAGAAGCGGGAAAATACCAAACCAAGAACACATGTGATGGAAGAAAACAGAAATCCAAAACACAGACATGACAATATGTGTGTGTGTATATATATATATATATATATATATATATATATATATATATATATATATATATATATATATATATAAACTAGTTGTAAAAACAAACAAATTTAACTCAGAAATTGCAAGTAACACATTGAAAAAAGACATTTCGAATAAGAAAAACTGAAATAGTATTTTCTATTACAACATACTCCAATAATCTTTGTTTAATTGTTTTATTTGCAGTGTAGAAATTCCCACTAGTGATTATGAAATGCATTTTGCCTTAATCATATAGAACGATATTCAAAATTTAAGTGTAAATAAATAATGAACAATAATGTAGCCTTTTATAACTTCAGACCATATGTATAACCTGTGGTCATTTGATGAATTATGTCACGCTGACATCATTGATCTATGTCAGACTAAGATTATGTATCACAATGCCTTCTAGCTATTTCATAGAAATACTAATGCCTTTCTTAAGGACTGCTTAAGTATGAATTGTATCTCTGGCTTATGATGTCACAATAGAAGAAGACAATAGAAAGACTGGGCAGGGAATTTAAAAAGATCAAGCAATCAAATTCACATAAGAAAATGTGTGCTTTCATTTACTTCACTTAACATATAACATTAATAAAAGATTGTTTTTTTTTACCTGTCTGTGAGGCGCTTACTCCATTGCACAGTAATATCCATCCAAGCATCCATATCAATTTTCTGGTACATCTCTCCATGCTTGCCCTGTGGATTTGTGGATCCTCCACAGGTGTTTGAGAATGGAAACCGCATGTGTTTTCCATTTTATACCACCCGCTTTTGTGTGAAGGTCTAGGAGGGGCTGAACGTGGTTATGTGTCAAAATGTCAATAACCCTCAGAATAAAGGAATGTATGAAATGTATAAATAGGCTTAAGACATTTTACTTTACAAGTTCTTTTAATAATGTGAAATCAAACTGCATAGATTCAAAGTAGATTTATGTCGGTTATATCAAAAATGAACATAATTAGTATAGGATGGTAGAATAGTATTTTAATCATCTCCTGAGGGAAATAGCAGATGTCAAAAAGTGTAAAAACACACACACACAACAATTACAAAGAAACAGCCAGTAACGTTAATTAAATGTGTAATTTTGTAGTAGAAACACTGAAATTTTCATTTTAAACATACTCGAATAACAATAATAACTTTGAAAACTTTGACAAATAATTTTTAAAATTTACTCAAAGTACAATGTAATATAACCATGATTATGATTTTTTATATTTATGGAATGTAAAAATAGTAGATTTTGAAACTTTTTTTTGAATACAAATTAAGTGTTCTTGATAATTAGACTCTTTAAAATGTTTAGGTGTGTTAACTTGACATTCTTGCAAATCTCTCTACCAATAAAAACGATAGATTGCCAATAATGGTCCTTGACTTTTGCCTCTATTTTATATTGTTTTTCTTATCAACCGTAACCATTTTGGATAAATAAGAAAAGAAGTTAGTAAATGACTAAACTTCTCTTTTACCTCTATACACTAAAAAAGATGGTTCTTTAAAGGTTCTTTTCACAGTACTATTTACAACCATATCGTCTCGAAGGACCCTTTATACTCTGAAATGGTTCTTTGTGTTAGAAATTACGGTTCTTTTTTTGTTTTTCAAATGTGTATCTGTCAAAGCCACACTGTAATGAATTGCTGTAAAAATTACAGCATTATTTTACAGCCGCTGGCTGTTTTTTAATAATACAGCATATTGCTGTAAACGGCAATGCATTCTGGGGTCACGTGTTGGTTTGACTCAAATTTACAGAATATTGCTGTAAAATGACCCTTCGAAATTTTTAAAAATACAGTTATTTACTGTAATCAGAGAATACAGGGAAATCTGCAAATTAAATTACAGTAACACTACTGTAAATTTTACAGTAACTGGCTGGCAACCCTGCTGCCAGTATTATACTGTAAAATTTACAGTAATTTTTTAACAGTGCACCTCACTCCTGTTTTTCTGGAGCTCAGCAGCCATCCAATTAGACTGTAAACACACTCTCAAGAGGTAAATAATTTAATTCTTAAAAAGTCTATAAATTTGAACTTTTAAGTTGTTACTGGATTTCCTACCAGTCATGTCTTTTTCTCTTTTCAGTTTAACAGAACATGTAAGTGTGAGCAGCTCTGTTCAGTTGAGGATACTTCTCTTCTCCACTAAGTAACAGAGATATTGAATTTATGATCCATTTTGTTAGGTATTTTTAATTATTACTTTATGCATAAACACATCTGATCACAAAATACATTAAAGCTATCCCATGACTTTATATTTTAACATTGTAAAGGGCTGACATTGTCCATTTTTGCTACTTTTGACCTACATAAACATAACTGCTTTACATAAACAAATAGAAGAGACATTGTAACTGTAAAGATACTATATAATATTAATTTTAAAAAAATGTTATTTATAACACCATTAAGGTCCTATATAGCACTTTCAAAGCATGGTTCTTTATGAAACCTTAAAAAGGGTTCTATTTATCACCGAAAGGGTTCTGCTATATTGTTACAAGCTGAAAAACCCTAATTTGACTTGACAATTTTAGGACAATGTGCACTAACATATATATAATATATGCATAAATTTGGCCAAAATTTAATATTCTGTCATCATTTAGGGTTAGTTCAGGTTGATTGGGACACATGAAGTCAGTGTGAAGTTAATCCATGCGACATGACTGATCAAAAAAATCATTTTGTATTATGAACAGACTGAAATTTAAGTACATGGTCAAGGGTGGCACTGGTCCATCCAATCAAATCTGCCTGCCAGAACATATAAAGGTTTGGAAATAAAACAAAACTGCAAAATAATCACAGCTCACAATCATGTATATTATTTCTGTTATATACAGTTTGACTTTTTTTTAATTTTGTGCCTATAAATGGAGCTATACAGAGTCACGACAGCTATTTTGTTGTTGCCATGTGTTGCAATAATTGGCTCACATTGTGTGGTTCTATTTCAATTTTAGACTTTCTGTCACATTAACAATGATATGCAAGAAAGATACATTTTAGAAAAAATAGATTTTACCAATCGGTTGTGGGTTTGTCAGCTGTGTATTCTGGTGTTAATTAACAGTAGTCATTCAAGCTGTGGGTAGAACGTCTCTACAGAACAAAATGATGATCAAGGGTTTAATTTAATTCATTTAAATTGTGAAAAGTCACTTGTAATTATAAAAGTATATGTTTAGGCATTGTTGACAAGGCAGACACAGTCTTGCTGCAGTGTGTATGGATTTCACCAGCCAGGATTTTTTTTTTTTTTATCAATTAATGAAGTAAAATGGCAGAATAAACTATGACGGAACAATAGGTGGAGGTGTTTTTCGGTGGCAGGGACTGTGGAGAACTGGTCAGGGTAGAAGGAAAGCTGAACGCGGCAAAATACAGAGATAATGAAAGCCTGGTCTAGAGCGTCCAGGTGCATGAAGCTTGTTCCATCATACTCAAAAAAGACTTGAGGCTGTAATTGTTGCCAAACTTGCTTCAATTTTATTCATAGGCCCAAACTGAGCTTAAAAAAAAATGCAATTTGGGGGAACAACCAAACGGGAAGTGCCTAGATAAATTCAGAAATAGATTGCATTGACAGTTCTATTATTGTTTACAAAATAAAACATTGAATGCATCACATTTATAAGCAATTTTTACTGGCAATAACGTCAATATACGGTTAAAATAAAATGTCAATAATACTATAGAGCCACTATCTTCTTGATTTGAGAATTGTGTTTAAGTTTACTTATTGAAAATATCCACCAAAAAAAGTCTCTAAAGAAAAGTGCTTCTGAAATAAAGTCAAAATTCGAATTGGCATCTTTTTTATGGACCGTGAGAGATATTATTTGATGGAGTTACCTTTTCTGTTGTTTAACATTGTTTTGATAACACTTTACAGTAAGGTTTATTAGTTAATGTATTAACTAACATGAACTAACCATGAGCAGTACATTTGTTACTGTATTTACTAATCTTCGTTAATGTTAACACCGTTAAATGAAAATACAGTTGTTCATTGTTTGTTCATGTTAGTTCACAGTGCATTAACTAAAGTTAACACGATTTTAATAATGTATTAGTAAATGTGGAAACTAACATTAACAAAGATTAATAAATGCTGTAGAAGAACAGCGAATTATTAATGTAGTGAACCTTGTTGTAAAGTATTACCATTGTTTTTTTGTTTTTTTTTTGGGGGGGGGGGGGGGGTTCACTTTGCAGTTTCGCCCACAATCTCCTGTAGTTCATTTGTAAAGAATCATTGCGTTTAGTGATACAACATCATTACCATTACCATCCGTTGTTTTGTTTTTTGATTTTTGTCATTTTTACTAGTTATATGACCTGATAAATAACCAAAAGGCCTCCTAAATGTAAAGATAAATGAATGAATGAAAAAGAAAAATACAAAATGGTTAAATATCCTTACAATTTCCATACATTCATTTTTAAATTGTATGTAATTTGATTGTGATTAGTGACATTTTAAATACATAAACACATAAGGAGAGCACAATTTATATTTGGAATTAAAATGAATTCACTACATTTTCATTGAAAAGTGAGGCCTGTTTTATGTGAATGTTCCAGATATGGGTAGTATTGTAAAACTGACAATGAATTGTCTGGCTTGTGCCCTAAAATATTTGCCAACGCAATTAGACGTCAGTATGTCAATATTTATGCAGCCTTTTCTTTAGCAAATATTTGGCACGTTGAAACCTCCCACATGAATTGCAAGAAACAAAACTAGAATAGAATATTCTGGTTTTCTCATAGTATGATTTTCTGAGTTTTGGCTTTAAGCCAATTCAGATTCGGTGACATAACACAATTACTGATATAACTGAAACCTAAAATTTGTGACGAGGGATGGCTCAAAATTGGTCAAGTCATTAAGGGTTATTTTACCCAAAAATGAAAATTCTGTCATTAACTACTCACCCTCATGTCGTTCCAAACCCGTAAGACCGTCATTCATCTTCTGAACACAAATTAAGATATTTTTGATAAAATTCGATGGCTCAGTGCCAGCAAGATATCTAGTGATGGCCGATTTCAAAACACTGCTTCAAAGCTTTACGAATCTTTTGATTTGAATCAGTGCCAAGGTCACGTGAAGTATTGAAATTGCAAAACACTTATGACATAGCAAAGCCTCGTTTACAGAAATCATGTGATTTTGATGATGATGAACAAAAGATCCGTAAAGCTTTGAAGCAGTGTTTTGAAATCGGCCATCACTAGATATTGTTGAAAAGTTGCTATTTAGTTTGTTTGGCACACAAAAAGTTTTCTTTTTGCTTTATAATATTAAGGTTGAACCACCGTACTCACATGAACTGTTTTAAATATGTTTTTAGGGCATCTTACTGGCAATGGACGCCTCAATGAGCCATAAGATTTCATCAAAAATATCTTCATTTGTGTTTTGAAGATGAACGAAGGTTTCACGTGTGTTGAACAACATGAGGGTTTTCATTTTTGGGTAATCAACCATTTAAAAGCAGCTACAGAAAATATTTGGTGGAGGCGTAGGTGTTAATTAAAGATCTATAAGTTATTATATTCATATGTTCTCTTATTTTTATTCATTCATTGACAATTCAATTCCATGATGATAGAAGCAAAACAAGATGTAAGTTTTCCTTTAAAAAAGATTCTTTGAAGTGTTGTAAAATGAAAGAAGCCCACATAAATGAAGTTAACAAATGACTGCAGTTTATTCTGACTTTATTGGCCTCTGTGTTTTGAACTCCAAGTAAAATCTTTACATGCAAAGTTCAGACATACAGTAAACACTTCCCTGCTGTGCAAGTACATGCACTATATATATATATATATATATATACAATTGCATCATGAATGAAATAAAAACAAATGTATACCAATAATCATTCACAAACTAAACTGGCAAATATGGTTTTAAGTATTAGACAGGTGTGCTATATTTTGTTTGTTTTTTGAAAATGTCATTGATACAATCATAGATAACTCTGTATGTGAAATAAGGTCTCATGAAAAATGCAGCAAGATCACTTTCATTTTAAAAATCTAATCGACTTATCTGGACTACAAAAGGTTAGAGGTCATGTTCAACCCAATCTCGAAGGAAAACTACACTGTTTTACAAGGTGGTAATTTCATCTGAATTTTTTATAATGTGCTCATATGAATGAGAATGTACAAATTCATTCGCATGAGCGGACAATTCAACAAAATGTAAAAATCGTTACAAATTGCCATGAGACTTTGTCGGTCATGTCATCCGTTTAAAAAAACAAAACAAAAAAAACAACGACTCTATTTCTTGATGCTCACTTATAATACTAGGTCTAAAAATGCATTAATAGGTGAGCATTTTCCACCAGTCTCTGACTCTATGACCCTTCGAAACGACCACTGTTATACTTAAATAACATCCTATTATCACAAAGTGGTGATTTCAAACCTCTTTTTTTTTTTTTTTTGGTGAGAAGTAATAAGTAATAAAAGCTCTTTTTGGAGGATGCTTTGAGGTTTGAAAGTGTTTTTATAGTACAGTGACCTTTTATATAGCCTATCAAAATATCAAGGAAAACTTGATTTCGCATGACATGACCCTTTCAAATTTTCTGTAATGTCAAACAACAGGCAACCACACTTCTGGGTTCTTCAATTGAGCAGCTTTTAGTGATTGACATGAGCAGTGCTATGGTACTAATGATCTGTTTTGGTATCATATCGTTGCAGCTGTGGCACAGACAGTGGTGCAGCCAATATTTAAACAGCTGCCATGCTCAAGGGCAGCCGGGTTTGAGTTTGGCTCAAATCATCTCCCAGTCCCTTTCCTGTATTCTCTCCCCAAAAAACAGCTTTAACTTTATTAATTATTTCATTTATCTAACAGGATATTCTAAAGCCTGGGGCATGACATAAAAGTAAAAGCAGATATTCAATGCATCTTTATTTCTTAAATACACATTTGAAAGTTTGAGAGAACTTTGTGGAGCTTAAGTTCAGTATGTGGACATTAGGGATGGGCTATATAACGTTAAACACGATTAAACGGTAGAAATTTGTCAATCGTTAGAGATGCGGTTATGTGATTTTGCTGTGCTGCGCTGTCACAAAAGCTTATCGTTTACATGCATTTTTAAGCATTGCAGTTTAAAAACAAGCTATTTTAAAACGTCGAAACACAATAATCAGTGAAAGTCTGTCTCTGTTTGAAAGAGGGTTTCTGAGCGCACATGAAGCCACTGCTCATAAAGTGCTTTTTGCCACCTAATTGGGTTTTAATTGTTAATTCACAGACTTTGCAAGTATCCTTGTAAACAATCGTTCTTGTCTTAAGTGAATGTAAACAGTTGAGAAAGAAAACGCATGTGTAACAGTATATTCGGTCTTAAAGTGACAGCAGCCTAATAAACCTGCTGTCATCTGTCATTAATATGAATAAAAATCTGAAAAAATCTCTTTCTAGCTCTTGAGTGAATCACTTTTGTCTCATTTTAATAAGAATAAATGTATATTTAATTTACACAGTGAAGATAAAGCAGTATTTTTAATACATTTAATTACTTTTTTTTTTTTTTTTTACAATTTAAGCTAGTATTTCTGATTTAGTGCTTGAAGTTTTTCAGCTAGGTCTATTTCTTTGTTCCTCTGTAGTTTTTTGTCCTGTATACTTGTAATTAGTTTCTTTATTCTTATTTTATCACTGCTTACTTGCCTTCAGTAAGGTTGGTTTTTTGTTTTGTTTTAACATAGGCTAGTGGGGTTTTTTGTGATATTGAAATTGGTAACAAAAATTATGAAACTTTTGATGATATAAAAACCTTATTTAAAGCAAAAATAACTATATTGAGATGTATATAGTTATCATGAAATAAAATTACTCGTATAAGATTTTGGTCTTATCTCCCACCCCTTTTTCATTTAACTACACATTTGATCACATAAATAATAATATTTGATATTGATTAGGATTAATAAACAATGTTTTTGAGTTATTTGTAAGTTAGAGCATTCAAAATCAAAACTATTTTCATATTTTTTGAAAAGTTTTTGTTTGCATATCTTTTCATAAATAGCCAATACATGCCACAGTGGTGCCGAGACCAAGTCCTGTTATATCATTCATGTTCATTTGGTGTTATAGGACCAAATTTATAATACGAAAATATATTGTTACCACGATCATGGTTCAAAATGTAAAATCAGCACAACAGCTCTATTACTGGGTTCCCGAAGAACACGGAAGTGTCGCTGCCAAGCGTTTGTTGGTAAACAGTGATTTCATCTAGGGTAGTAAATTATACAAAGAAAATGACTTGCATTCACTATGATCACAGACACTCTCATGCATAAGAGCTGGTTATAATGACAGCAAAGAATGGAAATGTTGAGGTCATTCCATTGTAAATGTGCTTTCCTGGTGCAATCCTGTGATTGGACTACTGTCACAAGACAAACAGGCAGCAGATGAATAATTAAAGTAATCTTGGCTTGGATCACAGCCATTAGACTATTCTTTTATGAAGTAATTTCATTTGTCGATGGAAGTTGTTGTCTTCACACAAGGCATTTGTATTTTCAGCGCATTTTAGACCACAAATAAGATGCATGTTTGAAAGGGCTTCGTGGAATAGTGTGCTTACATAGAAGTGTTGTTATAAACCAAACGTACCAAGCAATGTGTTACAAAACTGTCTTCATTAGAAGACTAACTAACCTAACTAATTCTAAATGTAAAGTCTAAACCTTGCAAAACAGGTTACATAAAATGGTTCATAATGATTTAAAATTCTTAAACATTCTTTGGATTCGGTCTAATCTGTGCTGTGTAAACATGTTGTTTGCCTATAAATAATTATGCAAATTTGATGTTTGAATAAGTCAATAAATGTTTTGTTAAAGTGTTTAAGGATTTTACCTGACATTCTATATTGCCTGTAAACATTCTAAGACTGGGTAAACCGGTTAAAATAGGGCTTATACATATATTCTGTATCTGCCTCTTTTTTGTTTTTAAGGAGAAAGACTTTCATAATGCTTTTTAATAAGAGGTTGCTAAAAGACATGATATTAACGCATTCCCACAACAAGGTAAATATTTGGAGTTTTTACAGTTGTTCTTAAACTATAACTTAAAAAACACAATGCTACTTTGGCCAGATAAGAGAACATGACATGACATAACTGTGCAGTTCTTTTACTTTTCAATGCTAACTGATAGTCGTTTGTGTGTAGGTCACAGTGAACAGAAGAGCTCCAGACATTTTGTTCTTTGAAAGCATATCATGTGTCAGCCGTACAAGAACAAGATCGGTATAGCCCAAGATATGCAATTAGTGGAGTGGAATGGAGTTGGCAAGTGGGCCAAGTACAACTTAAGTGAAACTGTCAAAGGCATGCACAAAGCTTAAAGAGCCTAATCACTGGAGATGTGATTCTCATTGAAAAGAGTATGCCAACGCTCAATCTTCTTGTCTTTGTTCTTTAGGCATTCGTACCAGTGCTTCAAACGTTCACCTTTGGCAGTGATTCCCAGCTGGCAGCCTCCTGATCATAAAATATTAGTGGTATTAAAACATTCGGATCATATTACCAATGCAATAGTCAGTGATGAATGCTCAATTTGAAGTCAATTTAATGACAACTGTTTACATCTAGTATCAACATCTTTTCAGGTTGATCTGATCACAAGTAGATGTTTCTAAATATGTGTGTAAATGGGATCAAGATGGCATAGACCAAAACGTTTGGTTCCATCGCCCTGAAGTCAATAGGTTTTTCGAATAGGTTTTTGGTTAAATGCTTGAAATAAGGTCTGTGGTTAACAAGCGGTTAAATGTGGTTAATTCTATGACGTAAAATACATCAGTAATAGCCTCTTGTGATTATTTTTAAAGTGCCTCTATTATGCTTTTTCAAATATTACCTTTCATGCAATGTGTAATGTTGCTATCTGTGAATGTAAATGATCTGCAAAGTAGTGAGGCCGAAAGTTTTGGCTCTCAAAAGAAAGAATCGACTCTGAACAGGCTAAATCCGTGTAAATTGTCTAATTATTATGGAAAGAATTGATATTGCCAATTCTGTAGACATCAGTGTGTATTTTACAAACTCTATATGTATTGTTTTGTTAGTACTTATGTGTATTTAAATGTCTGAAACCTAAAATTAACATTATTTAAAACACTACATATTTGTGATATATGAAAAGCACTTTCTGTGTCCGGCTCTGGTTTAGTGCCAGCCAAAGCACGCAAGCACATTTGAATTTGGCAGTTGATCATGTGATGCACTGAACATTCTAATCACACCGGTGTGATCGTACACTCCAGGGACCAGGCAAGACTGATCACAACGGTGTAATTGTACGCATCAAGGGGTTAATCAAATTTGTAGGGTCATTGAAGACAAATATATCCTCAGGATATCACCTATGCCCACTACTGTGCATGCAGAAGTCATGTTAATACCAGGCTTAAACAGCAGTTTGTCTCACCTGACTAGATCAGCCAAGACAGAAGTTAATACCAGGTGTAAACATGGATTCAGAAAAACTGGATGCAATGACATAATATGTGTTAAAAATTAAAAGTAAATACCTATATAATCATTGGATTTGCCAATGTCGTAGTCCCATACTGAGATATCAAGTGTCTTTTTGGCCAGCTCTGCATGCTTAATTTCATAGCTGAATTCCTGCAAAAGAACAGTTCACATGGCAACGCAAGGGGAATCTTAGAAACATGGTAAATAGATCAAAGCAGCAGCAAAATAGCAAGTGCAAAATAACATCTCGGTTTTGTATGTAACCCTCGTCCCCTGAAAGAAGTTCCTGCTCGTTCTGGAGTTGTTATGTCAGAACAGATCTAATGTATGGGGTTTCACCTGAGAGCCCAATCACCTTCGAGTGGTACAAAATGAGCCAATGGTGCGCTGAGTACCTTGGAGAGGGAGGGGCTGTCACGAGGAGTACGAGTTTGGAGAACCTGGTCTGGTTGGGCCAATGGGGTGTAACCATCAACACCTGCTCCTCGTCCCTCCTGTGTGAAAAGGATGACTGGGGGAAACGCATACTTTAGCAGGCCCTGCGGTTAGCTGTGTGCCAGCGAATCCGTGCTGAGGATTCCCTCGGTCAGGGAGTAAAAGAACTGGCAGTGAAACAGGTCTACCTAAGCATCTCCAAAGCATTCCCAGATCAGTTGGAGCGCCTAGGGATAGAGTCTTGATTCTCTGGGTCGTGAGCGCTTTCAGGAGATCTCATCGGCTGCACAATTGAGTTTGAACTGCAGGAAGCGATGTCATATGCTTCTGACACCGTAGGAGGAGATGGCGAGCATGTTGCGACATGGTGGACCACCTTGTCGGTTGGTGTACACTGTGGTCGCAGTCTGTCTGGACCAGTAAGTGTTTGGCAGAGCCCTGAAGCGGTCCAGAGCAAGTTGTACTGCCAGCATTGCACATGGCACCCCAGCCCGTGGAAGAGGCATCTGTTGAGACAACAACATGCCTGGACACTTGCTCAAGGGGAACACCTTCCCGTAGAAAAGTTAGGTCCGACCACGGGGTGAAGGTTTTATAGCAGGCCGGAGTGATTGCCACTCAGTACATGCCCTGTTGAAGCCAGTGCTGGAGTGGTCTCATATGAAGAAAACTGAACAGCGTGACCCCAGCTGCAGATGCCATGTGCCCCAGGAGCCTCTGAAAGAATTTCAGTGGGACCACCACCTTGCCCTCGAATTGGCTCAGGCAATTTAGCAGTGACTGAGCTTGTAAGCTGAACGAACATGGCTATCAAGTCTATTTCTACACCAAGAAAAGAGATTTTATGCATGGGGGAGAGTTTGGTCTTTTCCCAGTTGACCTGAAGCCCTAGACGGGTGAGGTGCCTGAGCACCAGATACCTGTGCTGCACAACTGTTCCAGAGAGTGAGCCAGAATCAGCCAGTCGTCGAGGTAGTTGAGAATGCGAACACTCTGAATGGAGTAAGAGAGAGACAGAATGAGAGACATGGACAGCCTGAATAGGAGAAACTTGATATATGCCTGCCCCTTGATATGCCTGCCCCTTGAAAGCAAATCATAGGAACGGTCTGTGTTGAGGGAGAATGGAGACAAAGTGCACATCCTTCAGGTCAATCGCTGCAAACCATTCCAAGAACGAATGCATTCGAAGATGTGTTTGGGAGTTAACATCTTGAACGGAAGCCTGTGAAGGGCTCAGTTCAAGGCACGCATGTCCAGGATTGGTCATAAGCCACTGGTTTTCTTAGGTAAGATGAAGTAGGGGTTGTAAAACCCGGATGTAAAACCCTTCATGTCGGCTGGAGGGAACAGCTTGATTTCACCCTTTGCCAATAAAGTTGTGTTCACATGATGGGAGCATCCTTCCCCACCAATGTAACACACCGAAACCATGGGGAATGCCGGGCGAATTGAATCGCATAGCCAAGCCTGATCGTTCGAATGAGCAGGACAGGCTTTGTCCTTCTCAGGCTGCCTCTGACTAACTGCTGGCAACAAGGGAAGAAGGGGGTGAGAACGGCAAGGCTCTTGGGGCCCAGTGGCAGGGGAAATAGCTCTTTTTTTGACAACTTGTACTGCCGGCCAGGGGCAGAACAAAAAGAAAAAGAGAGCAAAGGATTCTCCCCTGGCCCTCCTCCGGAGGAAGGAGTGGTCCTGCTACCATCTCCTGAAGAGCTGTCATCTGTGACTCCGGGTCACCCATCTCAGGGTCGCCACTTTGCCTGCTGCTTAGCAGGCTTAGGAGTGGAGGAGATGGCCTGTACCGCCTTCTTGTGACCATCTCCTCTTTGCGGTTTGGTTGGAGGCTGCTACTGTGGCTGAGCGGGAGTGGAGGAGACCTCAGGGGGGCGCCCTTGGCGACAAGCAGACTGAGACAGCTGATCCGGCTACAGTGTGAGGGCAGCAGCAGACCGCCAGGACAGAATGTGTTTAATCGCTTCAGACAGCTTCGGTGCAGGCAAGAACTGCTGAGCAAAAAAACTGAGGCCAACCTGGGAGATCGGGGAGTTGAAGAACCAGGTCCCCTCAACTCCCTCATATCTACCAGATTAACCCATAGGTGGTGTTCCTGGACCAGTAGAGTGGACATCACTTGCCCTAGGGACCATGCAGTGAACGTCATTGCCTGCAGGTCGAGGTCGGTAGCAGTGTGCATTTCCTGCCCTAGTGCAGTTGTTTAAGCACTTTGGCCTGATGAACTTGCAGGATGGCCATGGCATGCAAAGATGAAGGCTCTCAGGCGAGATCCCATTCGTCAGATCCATTCTGACAAAATGTCAAACGTGACTGACTGAAAGGGAACTCTCAGAATTTCAAAATGATTGATTACACAATTTTTTTTAGACTTAAATCAGATTTCGAACATGCTGAAATTCAACTATGCATACTTAATTTCCTGTCAAAATGCAATATGTAATAAACATTTTTCACATAAAGATAGACAAGCATTAAAATAGCCCAAGTTGACTAAAAAAAAACAAATCAGGGATTTCCAAACTTTTTTTTTCAGCTGAACCTCTTTGGCATAAAATCAGGGAATATATCAATTTAATATTTCCATAATTTAACACAAATTTTCATGTTCACAGTTCTTTGATGTTGGTTAATGTCACATGACATGAAAGTAAATATTAAATTTTTCTTAAAACATTAAAACATTTTATTTTGATTGTTTTTATTTTGAGTGATTTTGAATTTATTGAAATTGAATTTATGGAACATTTAGAATTTTAACACAAGAACGCAGAGTATCTCAGACAACGCAATCCAGAGAATTAATCAAATCTGCAAAAGCGTTTGAAGACCCAAATTAGCCAGAGATGAATTATCATAATTAGAAGATCTTGGCATATGTCATAATCAGATGGATTAAGCGATTTACAGTGAACGAGCTCCTGCTCCTGAACTTAAATAATTAGTAATCAGATATAAATAATCTGGTCAAACTTTTGTAATTGTGTCTTCATTTCTCTGGACTACTGTACTCTGATGTAGAGTGTACACACCTAGAAATAAACATTTGATCAATTAATAAACAAATATGTGTCAGCATTACAAGTGGTAATTACCTCATTAAACTCTGGGTTGAGTGTCTTCTTCTTGGTCTGCGTCTTGTTCTTAGCTTTCTTCCCCATATCAGGTTTCAGACATCTATTCATTGAAATATGCACATTTTCAACAATTTGTTTTAATTTTTAAAAACAAATCTAGTTCTATGAGCATAGAAATGGTTACTGTAGTCCTATTACATTACAGTAATTAATTATAGGAATTATATATTTTAATATTGTTTAATGCCTTAACTTATGTGAGTGTTTCCTAAACATAATGAGAGAGACTCACATTTTGACAAAGGGATCAGAGTAGCCATTTGCATCCATTGCTGCTAAGTGAACACAGCGTACAACACCTACAATGAGACGACTCTGCTGGGTGTTGTACATGAGGGATATCAGGATACGTCCTCTCTCTTCCTGCTCAGTGCCATCCTTCCCAATCTAAACAGGTACAGAATTTACATGGATGTAAATTCATTCTGCTACTGCTGGTATTTGCAGATGATACACAGCAATGAAGAACAAAATACACAGGATAAACAAAATAATGGAATCAGTACATGAAAAGTACATGAGCTCTAGTATAAAAAGCCTGGGGTTGGGTTTTGTGCATCACCTGATCTAATCTGCAAACCTTTATTAATGATACCCTTGAGAAAAATAAGTGCACTTAATTGTATTGAATATGTACTCAACCTACACCTAAACCTAACGGTAACACTTTACTTTACAGTGTCATTGTTACATATGTTACATGTATTTACTATAGTAATAACTAGGAACTATGCATAATTACATGCAATTAACCCTAAACCAAACCCTCATCCAAACCCTAAACCTATAGTAAGTACATGCAGTTAATTATTATTACTCAGTTATTAAATGTATTATTACACTGTAATAGTGAGACCTTAAAATAAAGTGTAACCAACCTAACTTAACCCTTGTAGTTACCTTTATATTTTCCCAGAATTGTCTTAGGTAAGTACACTCTAAGTACACATACTGTAAAATAAAGTGCAACTATTGCAATTATAATGCATATATTGCAGACACGTGCCATTCTGTATTTTCAATAATTTAGCATACCTCTCTAAATATGAGTATGAATATTTACCTCATCCTCATAGAGGGTGATTCCTCGTGCACCACCTGCAGTTGATGTTCTTTTTGTCTATTCAAAGAGAGGCAAAAAATGTTCATTATGTATTTAAAAGGAATATATTATCGGTTAATTCATCAATGGTTGTTAATAATAGGCATGTCTGTGTGGGGTGTAAGAGTATGAAGAATAAAGCACTCACTTGGACAACCCTCTCTAGACACACATTAAAGTTTTTCTTCTGATTGACCTTGAGTTTTTTCAGTGCAACTCTGGTTTCTCCAATAAACTCATTGTGGCCAAACTTGTCCTCATCACAGACAGATATTCTGCATAGTCATAAGTAAAATCAAATAAACGGTTCAATATGTATCAATGATTACTGAATGTCCAATACATAAAATATATCACTTTCAAAACAAGAATAGTTACTTTCTTTAGTCTATGATTAGCTAACCGGCAGTGTTGTTAATGTTAACTAAAACTGTTAAAATTGTTTTCAGCAATTGAAATAAAGTGGAAATATAATAAAATATAAATATTAGATGAACTCTAAAATGTAAAAAACTACTAAAAGTACTAAAATTACTAAAACTGAAATAAAAATTAGTTAAAAGCTAGACTGATTTTTTAAAATGAAAAAAAAAATCACAATTAAATGACTAAAACTTACACCAAAAATAAATAAATAAAAGTGACTGTCAAATATCAATAACTAGTAAACATATGACCAAGAGATGTACATTGCATTTAGGTTACAAATTTCATCAGTCATTGCTTTTCCTGGGAATCGAACCCATGACCTGTTGCAAATCCCATGCTCTACTATTTGAGCAAATTACAAAACATGTCAATTTGAGTGGGACTAACAAAGGAAACAACTATGGAAACTGTACTAGAGAAATGTGTGTGAATGTACTAAAGTAGACTTAAACCTGAGGGTCTTGCGCTGCATATCCTCATCTGTCAGGCCATGGTACACCAGCGTCTCATTCCAGTTTGGGTTGCGAGTATTGCGTAGGGTCTTGGTACGTAATTTATTTGACTGCATTGACAACAAAGATGTTCTGTTTAACCATCAACTTCTGCATAATTGAGGCTGTCTCATGAAGCTAATCGGTTTTGATTTGACAAAACTGATCGGGATCAGTGATCTCAAAATGCCACTGTACCTGAAATAAAGTTACTCTGTAGTATTTGCACATGAATGTCACATTTACAGGGAACAGCCAATCATGTAAAACAAGAAGTCAGCTAGATTCGCGAGACCACAAGATTTGCCTGTCCGACATTGTTTTCCATGATTTTCCATGTTTTTAATGGCTAAATTATTAATTTTTGCCTGGTTTAATTGTGTTTATTGCCATGCCCTACTTTATTTTGCTATAGCCTAAAGATGAAGTTAATATACTTAAAAGTAAAGTTATGGACAACAAGGATTAAACATCTTCAAGGTTTTCAATTTCGAATCTCTTGTCGTCAATTTTTGGCCTCCTAGTGATGTGAAATATGAGCTTGAGTCTACACATGGTGACTGTTTTGACTTTATTTTTTGTTTGAATGGCGCGGCTTGGACTCTGTGTCCGTCAAAAATAGACTTGGCACCTATCTTTAGCGAAGTGTTGCGGCGAGCCGCTTTGGAACACTTCTGAAACATGACGCGATGTGGCTGGTGTAAACACAAGCACTGACTAGAGTGGCCGTGGATCGACTCTCGTGGCCGTAACGTGCCGCAATCGCGTGCAGTGTCAATAAGTGGCAACCTCTGCAATTATCTCTGACATGCTGGATGTCAGCTTCTGGGCCAAATCCTGACCGATGCCGATCCATTCCCTTATCACTGCTCGTAGTTGATCACAATTTGTGGATTTCTGCTTGTCCACTCACATTTTGAGCATTGACCACAGGTTCTCTATCAAATTAAGATCTAGGGAGTTGCCTAGCCACAGAGCCAAAATTTCAATGTAATAATCTCCAAGCCACTTCATCATCACTCTGGCCTTGTGACATGGTGCTCCACCATGCTGGAAAAAGTATGGATCATCACCAAATTGCTCCTGAATCATTGGGAGAAGTTGCTCTTGTAGCACATTTTGATACCATTCCTTATTTATATCAGTGTTTTTGGGCAGAATTGTGAGAGCCCACTCCCTTGGATGAAAAGCACTGTTGGCATGATACAGCATTCACCTTTTCTTCTCCGCACAATCGATTTCCCAGATGTACCAAACAGTCGGAGGGGAGCTTCATCAGAGAAAACAACTTTGCACCAGTCTTCTGTTGTCCAATCCTTGTACTCCCTGTAGAATTTCAGTCTGTCCTTGCTGTTTTTTTGGAGAGATGTGTCTTCTTTGCTGTCCATCTTGAATCCAGGCTGTTGTCCAAAAGTCTTGGGTGCAGATGCACTTACACCCACCTGCAGCCAATACTAAGCAGGCTCTGCACTGGTGGTGACCTGATTCCATAGCGGAGTACTCAGGAGGAGACAGTCCTGGTGCTTGCTGGGATACTCTGGGATACTCTGGGACACTCTGGGATGTCCTGAAGCCTTCTTCACTGCAGTTGAAACTCTCTCTTTGAAGTTCTTAATGATCCGGTAAATGGTTATTCCAGGTGCAGTATTCTTTACAGCAAATTCCTTGCAAGTGAGACCACTTTGATCCAAAGTAATGATGGCTGCATGTATTTCTTTGGAGGTAACCATTGCTAACACTAGAACACAATGATTGTAAGCACTTCAGCCCTCCTTTTACAGCAATCAGTCTGCTCTTACAATCCAGTCAGAATGATAGTGACTTCACCTGATTAGTACTCGTTCACACTTTCCCATTTGCTGATAAGTGAAACTGTAATGATCGTCAGTTGAAGTGCCCGCCATAAACACTAGAGGGCACTTCACCACGGACTCACTCACTCACTCACCCACTAAGGCAGACTACATTTCCCAGAAGCCCTGTAGCTATCTTTGATCACTTCACCAGCTGCAGCGCATTACCCAATCACTGATTACATCAACCAGCTATATGCGTTATCCGGACTATTTAAGCACCACAGACACACACACACACACACACACACTCGGCGAGGTCTTGATAAACCTTTTGTTGTCACTTCTGAGCATTGTTCCCCATCTTGTTTTCACATTGCCATTCCTGCCTGTGTCTGCCCTGGATTACCGCTTTGTTTATTGGACTGTGATATTTGCTGCCTACCCTGAGATTCCTGCCTGGATTCAGGTTATGACTCTGATTATCCTCTGACATTTCTGTTTGCTGTTCCATGACCTATGCCTGTGTGACCACTCTTTTAAAATAAAGCCTGCATTTGGATCTCATCCACTGACTTGCTCATCATTACAGAAACAATGTTAGCACTCATTTGTGCCAAGGCCCAAAAAGAATGAATTTTTTTTTTCTCTGAAGAGTGCCATTTTCAAAAATGGCCACTTAAGAGTTTCAAAGTGCCCCTTGGTAACAAAAAAGCTACATTGATGAACGACTTGGACAGCAATCGGCCTCCAAAAGCAATCTATACATAAACTATTACCGCAACGATGGCCAATCATTCCGGTAAAAAACAGCATTTAGTCTGCAAAAACAATTGATTGTCTTAATACATACACAGACATTCAGCTAATGGTGTCCTTCCATACAGAACGAGCATCGGTATGGATCGGCCGATGACTTCACTATCCGAGTCATTCTGCTCCTCGCTTCTCTAACACATCCTCATGAGGGAAATACTGTAAGACGTTTTTGGGATTTGTTTTTCAAGAAAATGAAGGGAAAAACAGTGCAGTCTGGGATGCAGACGAATAACATTGACGTGACTTAGTGACATCTATCATGTGAGCTCTGATTTCTGAATGGTCGAGACAGACATGTGCACATGAGGAAGATAAACAGCAGTCTTGGCATTAGCTAAAATATTTGTCCGTCAGATTTACTACAATGACAATGGCTGGAGAATATGCCTCTCAAGACACCACAAAATCCAACAGCACTGCTTGGATATTATAGGTAAAACTGCTGCACTCTATTGAAAAATAAACTTTAAAGGCGGGCTCAATGGTTTGTGAGAGTCTAATGTATACGATCATATGCAGTTTTACAACATAAACTGTGCTCAGATTGCATTATTTATTGAGGAACAATGATAGAGAGCAGATTGTTCAGGAAAATATGACATAAACAATGGACAATGTATCAATATATCATGGATATAACGCTTTGTGGACAAAAAGTACTGTTGGATGTTTTTCAGTGGATGCTCACCATGTACATTTTACCCAAATGCGACGGATTGGACTTGTGACAAGCAGGGTGCGGCGAGAGCCGTGAGAAAACGGCGCAAGGCTGGTGGTGCGGCTGACGCTCATTCTCACTCGCACCACCGGCCTCGCGCCGTTCCCTCTCGGCTCTCACCCCGGCCTGCTTGTCACTGGATTCATCTCGCGATCGCTATTTCATAACAAAGGTATGAAGTCCCGTTTTGATTTTGCGTTTTGTCATTTGCACTCCCAGTATTACTGTTGCTGGCGCATCTATATCACAAAGCAGACACCGTAGATTTACACTAATCCACTAGAACTTTCAAATGATGTATAATTTGTTTTCATTCTCAATATTTTTAAACAGTATTCTATATAGTAAATGTATACCATGGTAAACAAAGTGACGTAAATCCCGAAGTCGGGACAGTGCGGCTCAAGGGGTTAAATATTAAGTTTAATATTGTTCTCAAAATAGAAATGCTCATGATTGATGGATTACAGGTTTGTAGACTAACAAGTTGTTCTCCACATGAACACAATGATAAAATTTTCACCAAAAAACGACTAACTGAGTAGCCACTTTAACCTGCTTCATGAGACTGGCCTTTATAGTATTAGAATGTTTTCAATGTAATGTTAATAATGAATACCAGACAAATTGTTTAACTGTAGTAATTAGTATTCCAGTAGTATTCAATTTCTACCAAAATTGATATTACAAAAGTACTTAACTATTACTTTACAAAACAATACAGACAGAATTCAAAATTATTAATATTTGAGAATGTCTACTGCATAGGTAAAGTGCTACAAGCACATCAAACAGCCCACTCTGTTTAGTCTCACCTTACTTGCACCTGGTAGCAGATGAAGCTTAACATATGGATCTGCCAGTCCATTCGAATCCATTGGCTTTAAACCCTACAAGAAAATATTAAAATGACTTAAAAACAAATCTGTCACAACACAGAAATGTTTGAAATGTTATATCAGCAATATTGCAGTGTGCTGATATAACATTTCAAATTCTGACCACGATTGTCATTCTGGCCTACAAAGAAGTTTCGTAAATACATAAGAAGCAAACAGCGAAAAGACTAAATATCAGCACAATACTGCTCAGGCAATATAATACAATGTCTACAATTACTGTTGCATGATGATAACTACATAATCACAATAATATTACAACATAATCAGCCCAGATATACAATAGACATGAATTTTATAGTAATTTGTTTGAGTGCAAGATTAATTTACGAAAATACTGAAGATACCTTTGCTCTAACAATGTTGCAATGGAGGCTGCTGTTCCCTTGGTCATATAGTAAAGTGAACTCCAGTGCTCCCAGAGTTGCTGAAACAAACAAAATATATTGCATTAGGCACAAGCATTTCATTAGGTTTGAATGCATGAGTAGGAAAACCTTACAGATCTACATTCCAGTGTATGCCATAAATAATTGTGTGGCCATTTTTTCTGTTGCATTTCATTTGATTGAAATGCACACACACATTTGTTTCATCATATAAGTGAGGACATTGCATAGACCTCCATTGATTTTATATCAGGTTCGAGATACATGAGGTTATCTCCATACTCCTAAACCTACCCATCACAGAAACATGTGCAAAACACTAGATTTAAATAAAAACTTGTTTTGGCTGATTTATAAGCCTTTTTAACCAGTAACACGTCCTAACAAGTCAATTTTTATATTTCACTGGGACATTTGGCCCTCACAAGTATAGCAAACCTGTACACACACACACACACACACACACACACACACACACACGTTGTGTTTTTGTGTTTTATGGGGACATTCCATAGGCATACTGTACAAACTGTACATTCTATCCTCCTACACTACCCCTACTCCTAAACCTACCCATCACAGAAAACATTCTGCATTTTTAATAAAACATGGTTTAGTATGTTTTTAAAGCTATTTTAAATATGAGGACTCGTGAGATGTCCTCATAAAACATGTTTATGTTGTAATAACAGTGTTACACCCATGTCATTATAGAAATTTGTGTCTTCATAAATCATGAAAACAAGCACACACACACACAAACAACTAGGTACTTAAAGTTTAATGCAACAGCGACATCTAATGGTGTTAAGACAAGCTGTTTTGGCACATCCAACAGATAAGTCTTGGCCAAAATCCTTTCAAGCACAGAAATGTAAAAAACAAAAACAAAACAAGTGATGTGACATTTTCTCAAGTTATTTTCACAAAATTTTATGCTAACAACACAACTTAAAATTAAAGTTCGACACAGATTGATGCATTAATTCTTTTTTGGTGCAACACACCCTTAGTGATTAAATTGAGGTCCTACAGGTGAACCGTATACTGATTATTGTAGTTAATTTCCTATAACAAAATCCCACAAAGGCCTCTTATTTCCACCAACAATGAGAAAATGGACAACAACAGTCTCACAATGATTTATCATTATTTTTAAAATGTTTTTGGTAACACTTTACAATAAGGTTCGTTAGTTAACTACATTAATTAACATGAATTAATAATGCGCTGCTCTTCTACAGCATTTATTAATCTTCGTCAATGTTAATTTCCAAATTTACTAATACAGTATTAAATTCTTGTTAACTTTAGTTAATGCACTGTGAACTAACATGAACAAACAATGAACAACTGTATTTTTATTAATTAACGTTAACGGAGATTAGTACATACAGTTACAAATGTACTGCTCATGGTTAGTTCATGTTAGTTAATACATTAACTAATGCTTAACTAATGAACCTTATGTTACGGAACGTGGTAGCACAGAACACACGAGGATGAAGGTATTACGAAAAGACTCTTTAATGAGGAAACCAGGAATAAACGAACACAGCAAACACGGGAACACAGCAAACACGTCTACACATTAACGAGAACGGACCGGGGTGAGGGAAACATAGGGTATAAATAGAGACACTAATGACGAGGACACAGGTGAAAGACATAACTAATGAAGACAAACAGCTGACAGAAATTAACTAATGAAAACAGGGAAGGAAAACTAACAGACAGGTAAACAAGGAACATCCAGACTCTAACAGTACCGCCCCCTCCCGGAAGGCGCGTCCTCGCGCCTAAAGAAGCATAAACTGGGAGGGGGGGCGGGCACCCTGGAGGCCATGTGCAGGGGTAAGTCAGGTGGCCTCCAGGGTGGAGTCTAGAGTGATCACCAGGGCGGAGTCACTGGCGGCGGCCAGGGTGGAGTCCAGTGTTCCGGCCAGGGTGGAGTCAAGGGTGGCGGCCAGGGTGGATTCCAGGGTGATGACCAGGCCGGAGTCAAGGGCAGCAGCCAGGACGGAGTCAAAGGCAGCTTGACCCCCGTTGGAAGATCTGGCGCTTGCTCAGGCGGAGGAAGATCTGGCGCTGGCTCCGGCGGAGGAAGATCTGGCGCTGGCTCAGGCGGAGGAAGATCAGGTGCAGGTTCAGGCGGTGGAAGGCCTGGTAGCTCAGGCTCTGGGAGGTCTGGGAGCGCAGGCTCTGGAAGCTCTGGAGGGTCTGGGAGGTCTTGGAGCTCAAGCTCAGGAGGGTCTGGGAGGTCTGAGAGCTCTGGCAGCTCAGGAGGGTCTGCGAGCACTGGAGATGGCTCTGGGGTAGTGAGCACTGGAGACGGCTCTGGGGTAGCGAGCACTGGAGATGGCTCTGGGGTAGTGAGCACTGGAGACGGCTCTGGGGTAGCGAGCACTGGAGACGGCTCTGGGGTAGCGAGCACTGGAGACGGCTCTGGGTAGCGAGCACTGGAGACGGCTCTGGGGTAGCGAGCACTGGAGACGGCTCTGGGGTAGCGAGCACTGGAGACGGCTCTGGGGTAGCGAGCACTGGAGACGGCTCTGGGGTAGCGAGCACTGGAGACGGCTCTGGGGTAGCGAGCACTGGAGACGGCTCTGGGGTAGCGAGCACTGGAGACGGCTCTGGGGTAGCGAGCACTGGAGACGGCTCTTGGGTAGCGAGCACTGGAGACGGCTCTTGGGTAGCGAGCACTGGAGACGGCTCTTGGGTAGCGAACACTGGAGACGGCTCTTGGGTAGCGAGCACTGGAGACGGCTCAGGGGATTCAGGCAGTGTCCAAAAGTCTATAAGCCACTCCCCAATAGCCGGCAGATCCATCGCGGCCTTTTGGGGGCGTGGTTTGCATGCGGCGGCCACTTTTGGTGGCGGCTCACTATGATTCTTTGGGGCGGCGGCCACTTTAGGTGGCGGCTCGCGTCGCGGCTCGGGTGATGCAGGCTTCTTGAGCAGAGGACCGTGACAGGAATAGACGAACCGATTGGGACGGTATATGGAGGATTCGGGTCTCTGGCGAGCTGGCGATCCGACATGCTTCCGGGTAGGGACTGGCTGATCGTTTGTAATGTCCTCCATGAAATCTACTAAGAAGTCGTAATTCTCAAGATCGAGGACGTAATTTATAAAGTCTACTACGGACATGAAACAATCGCCAGGGGAGATGGAATGAAACAAACGATCATCCAGTCCCATCAGGATGCACGCATTGATCATTTGATCTTTCCAGCTCACCTGATAGGAAAGATCCAAAAACTCCTCCACATATCGCTCCAACGGCCATCCCTTCTGAAGGATGTTCAAAAGCCGATCCTCTGCTTCAGCCTGCATCTGTCGGTTTGGGTCCGTTCTTCTGTTATGGAACGTGGTAGCACAGAACGCACGAGGATGAAGGTGTAACGAAAAGACTCTTTAATGAGGAAACGAACACAGCAAACACGGGAACACAGCAAACACGGGAACACAGCAAACACGGGAACACAGCAAACACGTCTACACATTAACGAGAACGGACCAGGAGTGAGGGAAACACAGATATAAATAGAGACACTAATGACGAGGACACAGGTGAAAGACATAACTAATGAAGACAAACAGCTGACAGGAATTAACTAATGAAAACAGGGAAGGAAAACTGGGTCACACAAGGAGCACATGACAGGGGAAACAGACAGACAGGTAAACAAGGAACATCCAGACTCTAACACCTTACTGTAAAGTGTTACCACGTTTTGTTTTGTTTTGTCCCCCAGAGACAAGGTATAACAAGAAGTGAGTAAAACTCTGCTTACTTGCTTCATCTGAGTCATAGCTGTTGGCCTCTTCCTCATCATCCACTGATGGAGCAGCCTGAGGCTGGCCGGGTCGAGGGATGACAGCAGACTTTTGCTCCTCCCTCTCTGCAGGATGGGCTCTTTCCTGCACATTAGATGCATTGCTAATGGATGGGTAGGCTCCTCTTTCTGCCTCCTGAGCAGCTGGTAGGGATAAAATTCTCTTTAGATTCTTTCAAGCATATTAATAAATACTCCTTGAGTAGAGGTGTTCAAAGACTATTCGTTGTTTAACATGTTGCTATCCTAGTGAAAAAGAAGTGTGCTTTATTGTATTGAATGTGCATTGTACTTCAAATCCTAAAAGTATATTTAAAAGAAAAGAACTGTACCTGCAGAAAATATAAAAAAATAAACGGACGCTTAAGTAAGTCAAGGTTCACGCGCTGCTCAGCAGAGGGCACAGCAGAAACAGGACGGAAAAACGGAAACAAAAAAAAAACTTTAATTTCCACAGACAGAAGTACAAGGACCGATACAGCACACACAGTAACGTTAACGCTCGACGGACAGGGACAGGAAAGAAACAGAGGGAATTTATACAGAGCACACAAGATAATTGCTGCTGGGGACAGGTGATGACAAAAACTGAATGACGAGACACAGTGATGGCAATGAAACTAATAATGACACGGCATCAAAACAAAAGAGCACATGACTACACTGACAGAGAGATCGAAAAAAAAAAAAAGAAACATGTGACACGACAAGACACGGGAACAGGCTAAAACAGACAGACATGATTATGACACAAGGAGGTTGACATAGAACATCTTGTTTACATAGAAATGCATAAATCCGAGTCTGAGGATGTGAACAGCTTGTAGAACATCACTGGACACAATAATTGAGGTTATGACATGGTATGAACGCAGCATAAGCTCATTGTTTTGCTTCAGGAGGAACTGTAAAAGGTGGCTGCTGTTTGTTTGTGGCACTCGGTGACTCTGTCTACAATTCTGCATAGCCTTAAGGAAAGTACTGATGACGTGTGATGTCTGCACCAGCTAGTGAGCAGAGGTATGGAAATACATGTTGACCACCCGTCCAGCATTTCGTGGTTTCTTGCATCCTGCAAGACGTAAGCAATGTCCTGCATTTCAATTATGTCTGTATTATTACTTTTTTCTTCCCTGATATTATGATACCACAATGAGAAATAAATGTGACTGGCATTTACACATCCATTTGCAAAATTACTCCACAAACATACATGTGACCGCATTATGTCAGTATTACTGCACCACTGCATCTGTGTGTTGCAGCATCGTGTGTGTTGCTTGGCAACCATTCCGCTTCTGAAGAACTACATTGCTTGGCGGAAGAATAATATTTTTTATCAACAGCATTACATTTTTGTGTCTGTGTGTTTATTTTATGAAAGGTATGTGCTCCATGTCGTGCCTGTCATTACCCTTAGTTCTAAAGTCACTGTAAACCATGGTTTACTGGGGCTTATTGCATTATTTTACTTTAAAGTATATCAGTGTGGGTAGTCGTGGCCTAGTGGTGAGGGAGTCGGGCTTGTTTTCTGAAGGTTGCCAGTTCGATTCCCACGCCGGCAGGAATTGAAGGTGGGGATTGTGAATAAACAGCACTCTCTCCACCTTCAATACCATGACTAAAGTGCCCTTGAGCAAGACACCTAACCCCTAATTGCTCCCCTTGTAAGTCACTTTGGATAAAAGCGTCTGCTAAATGATGAAAAAGGAAATAAAGTACACTTTAAATTGTTTTAATAATCATGCTTTTAAGAAGTAAACTTTTTTTTAATGTGATGGCTAACATACAAAATGCATGCAGATGTTATTCGACATTTAAAGTAAATATATTTTAAATGTACTAAATTGTAACTTCATCATTATAAATTTGTAATTACAAATGTATTTAAATACATAACATACTGAATCAGTACACTTTAAAATTATACATAAATATGTACTTAAGTCCTACTTGCACATATTTACTTGTACAGGTACTTTTGTGGGTCAGAATAGCACTCTAAAGTTCAGCTCATTGTATATAATACAAATTTAAGCTATAACATATTTTAATTTAATTGCATTTAACATGTAATTAAGTGTCCCAAGCATTATGTACTATTTGCATTTAAAGGGCACCTATTATGCCCCTTTTCACAAGCCTCTGGTGTCCCCAGAATGTGTCTGTGAAGTTTCAGCTCAAAATACCCCACAGATATTTTATCATAGCTTGTCAATTTGGGCGTGAGCAAAAAGTGCTGTTTATGAGTCTGTCTCTTTAAATGCAAATGAGTTCATGCTCCCTGCCTGCTTTCCAAAACAGCTTGTGCTTCGGTTGCTCAACAACAACAAAGCTGGAGAATCTCACACAGCCAAAATGACAACTGTCAGTAACAGTGTTCAGCCATTCAAATCATTGTTGGAGTCGGACACTGATGGAGAGACTCGGGAAGAAGTTTCAACTTTTAAATTTCACCTGGATGTTTCTGAATGGTTAGTGGATGAATTTATGTAGTTGCTGTGGAGTTGATTCAACTCATCGACTCATTGTGCAAAACCCTTATGGACACCCACTTAACATAGTGTACCTATTTGTGAAACAGAGCCATACTCATCAGGCTAAAGTTTATGATTGCTATCAAATACTGTGAATGGTCTAATATCGCTATGACAGAAAAGCTCCTTTTTCAGCAATCGAGCTTGCCAGGGTCAACTTGCAGGCTAACGCGACTCTAAACAGTGTTCTGTGCTCGTCTGTGCAGCCAACGACAGAACAGTTAGCATGCTTTGCTTGAACTTGTGCCATGGCTTTAGAACTGGTACACCGTTTTCGCTTGCGAAAACCAAATGGTGGCGCCGTGTCACAAGGGGAGCGAAATCTGAGCGATTCATTTTTTCACAAAGACAGAGAAAGGCTTGCCAAAACAAAGTTACTGGGTTGTCCTTTTTCACACTTTCTGGGTTGGTAGATGCACTTGGGACGCAATTATAGCACTTTGAATGTGGAAAAAGTCAGATTTCCATAATAAGTACTCTTTTTGGAGGTATGCTAAAGAGTCGTGTTCACAAAGGTAACATTAGCATCTGCCAGTCCTTAAATTTGAACACTGACAGCATACCATTCCTCAGCCAGCTACATGAATTGAGGTGTCATTAATGTCCGTAGCTTAAATACTGCTGCATGGGTTACACATTCAAGGGGTTTTAAAACCTTAAGCCTTGAAAACATAAACCCAAAATATGACCAACAGTGAATATGACAGCAGGGTTGGAGAGTAACAAAATACAAGTAACTTAGTTACGTATTTATAATACAAAATTTGAATAACTGTATTTCATGACAGTTACATTTTAAATGGGTGGTAATCAGATTACAGTTACATCTGAAAAGTGTTTTAGATTACCAAAGGATTACTTTGAGTTTTAATGTCATTTAAACAGCAATTGGTGATTCTCTGACTCTGACAGTCTGAAAAACGGAGTTAAGTTTCATCAACATTTAAAATATTATCATAAAAATGTTATTTTTATTTAGTACAGTCTTGAACAAGACAAAATGACTGAATTTATTTAAAAAAATGCACAACTGTCAACTTAACTGTCCTGTCATGACCTGATGATCCACAACTGTTTTCATGTTTTGCGATAGTTGTTTGAGTCATTTTATAACTGTAAAAAATTGAGTTTGCATTTGTAATTGGGAGATATAAACTTGCAATACTGACTTTTTGTCTTGCAATTGTGAATTTAGTATGAGTTTATATCTCATAATTCAGACTTTTCTCAATATTGCGAAAAGTCAGAATTATGAGATATAAACTCACAATATTGAGAAAAGTCAGAATTATATCTCATATTTTTGACTTCTCAAGATTGTGAGTTTATATCTCATAATTCTGACTTTATAACTCACAATTGCAACTTTATATCACACAATTCTGAGGGAAAAAGTCAGAATTGTGAGATAAAAACTTGCAATGACCTTTTTTGTGTTTGTTTCACACTTATTAGTATTCCAAAGTATTCTAAAGTATTTAGATTAAGTTACTAAAGTTGAGTAATGTAACGAAATATGTTACAAATGACTTTTTAAAGCATATATTTTGTAATCTGTAGTGAAATACATTTTAAAAGTAACCTACCCAGCCCTGGTTGACAGTAACAGTGAAGCTTGTTTTAGTAAACAACACTGATATAAGTTTAAACCATGCCCAGTGTGTTTTAAGCATGCTTGTTCTTACTTGGCTGGAACATGCTGGATGAGTTTGTTCTGGCAGCATGAACATTTACGGTCTTTTTCATCATCACCGGAGTATTCTGGGGGCTTCCAGCTTCTCCCTCTGCCTCCGAGTAACTCCGAGTTTGAAGGTGAGCAGGTTTTGGAGCCACAGGTGGTTTTGGGGTTGGTGGATCCATTGTTGGTTCTGGATCAGATACAACAAACGTACACATTCAGTCGTATACGATATGAGAAGCATTGATGCAGATAAAGATCATTTCATACAGTAACATTCAAGTCAAGTCAGGGCTTTAAATTGAGACCATTTCAGCCCCATTTGTGGTTGAAAATTGCTGCGTGCAACTGCGAAAAAATATTTAGGTGCACCGATGCAAGTGACCTGATCAAAGCTCAAAAAGTACAATTGGCAGGTTTTCAAGCCTTCAGTCATCAAAGATTTTTTTTTTGCAATTATGTTTGTGAAACAGGTTAACATGAGCTGCTGTTGTTTCTTTGCCAGTATATTAAGTGAAAATATTACTTTGGAATATCAGAAAAGGGATCGTAACTTAACGAGAGCTTGGGGCAATAATGCCACCAAAATAATAAAAATATTACCAAAATTCAAGATATGGGGGCAAAAATGCCTCTGAATGAGTTCTGAGACATTTTTGTCTGTTTTGTTGTTTAATTTCACCAATGAAAATACACTGTATGGACAAACGTACAGAGACATATCGGGACTTAATTCTTAAATTCAGGCATTTCAATCAGACCCATAGCCACAATCAAGCACCTAGTAGTGATGTTCGGTTCTTTGAACCAATCGTTCTTTTGAGCCAGTTGAAACCAGTTCATAGGAAGTAACCGGTTCACTGATCAAACTAATTGAACTTTAGTTCCGGGTTGATGACGCAAGACGCACAAGGCAAAGTCTGAAGTATGTACTAGAAATATGCTTATTATGACTACTGTTATTAAATAACATTTTATTAAAACCTGCAAAAACTTTTTTGGTGGAAGATGTAAATAAATATTACTATGGTTTATTGTAGATGCAGATTATATTTTAAGTTGAAATCAATGAGTCTATTCTTCCTATATATTTTAGACATGTAGAACATATCTGCATCAGTGTTGTAGTCATGAATCTTATGCAACATGTATATCAATATTGGTCAGTGGTATCCAACATAAAAGATCCACGATCCAATGAAACTGTGACCACAAACTCGTGAATGAAAGGCAATAATCAACAATATGTGTTGACACAAATGATTTTATTTGAACGTTTCATTGATATAACATGGCTGAGTTGTTACACACATTTGTGGAAAAAGGTTCGTTCTGAAGAGCTCAGTGAATTCAATCATGGATGCCACCTTTGCCAGTAGGTTTTTTTTTGGCTTAGCCTCTGCTGTGTCTGTCTGCTGCTATGTGGTTGTGTCTAGAAGGTGTCTACAATTCGTTTAACATCTTAACTTGACTTGAATCGTCACATAGACTCTTAGTGCATTATTGCATCCCTAATAGCCAATATGTCAGTGTGTGAAATTTAATCCCTGCTAGATATTCCATGGTCAATGGTAAGCGGTATTATCGGAAAGTGGAAGAGTTTAAGAACAGCAGCAACACGGCCATGAAGTGGAAGACTACGTAAAGTCACAGAGTGCTGAAACGCATAGTGTGTAAAAGTTTTCAATTCTCGGCTGATTCCATAGTTGAAGAGTTTAAAAATTCCACTGGCACTAATATCACCACAAAAACTGTGCGGCGGGAGCTTCATGGAATGGGTTTCCATGGCTGAGCAGCTGCATGCAAGTCTCACGTTCCTAAGTACAATGGCAAGCGTCAAATGGAGTGGTATAAAGCAAGCTACCACTGGACTCTGAAAAATGTTCTGTGGAGTGACAAATCACGCTTCTCTGTTTAGCAGTCTAATGGGTTTGCAGTCTGTGTTTGGCGGATACCAGGAGAGCGTTACCTGCCTGACTGCATTGTGCCAACTGTAAAGTGTAGTGGAGGAGCGATTATGGTTTAGCGCTGTTTTTCAGGGGTTGGGATAGGCTTACTTCCAGTATAGAGACAACTTAATCATTCAGCATACCAAGACATTAAGTACAATGCTATGCATCCAACTTTGTGGAAACAATTTGGGAAGAGCCTTTCCTATTCCAGCATGACAGCGCCCCAGTGCACAACATACGGTCCAAAAAGACATGGTTGGATGAGTTTGGTGAGGAAGATTTTGACTGGCCTGCACAGATACCTGGAATGGATAACTGGAACGGAGATTGCGAGCCAGGCCTTCTCGTCCAACATCACTGCCTGACCTCACAAACGCTCTACTGGATGAATAGGCAAAAATTCCCACAGAAACTCTACAAAATCTTGTGGAAAGCCTTGCCTGAAGAGTGGAAGCTATTATAGCTGCAAAGGGGAGACCGACTCCAAATTAATGTCTGAGTATTTAGAATGCAATGTCATTATAGCCCCTTTTGATGTAATGGTCAAGTGTCCCATTAGTTTGCCCAAACAATGTAGTTCTAAACAAAGTGACTGTTGCACATTCCAAGTGGTGTTTCGTTACTGAATGAATCAGCATTTTTTTTTTTTTTAAATAGAGTGAGTCAATGATTAAGCGATTAAGTGAGTCACTTGCTTCGCTTCAGAATGAATCAGTCGCTTTTAACGAATCAACTGAATCAATGACACACTCATTAAGAGAGTGACTTTGACTTTTGCCTTTTAGTTTCATATTTAAAAGTGTAATTTTATTTTTCCCATCATTTCATATTTCTATATCCAAAATATTGAATTTAAAACATTAACCTCGTGAAATTGTAACTGCAGTGCAAATTTATTCATGTCACCTCCAGCTGCATTAAAAAGTCTATTTATGAGTATATTTATTTGTGTAAATAAATATAAAGGCCACTTCAGATGCAGCTTTTGTGCCATTTCTGCAGTGCAAAGATGGATTTTGTAGATACTGAAATCACAGTTTTTCCACCTCACCTGCGACCGGTGCTTGAGATTGCATAGCAACTGGCGGTGCAACTGGAGGTGCTGCAGGGGTCTGCTTAGGATTGGGATCTTTGGGTCTGGAAACGGGCATAGGTGAGGGTAAGAACTGCTTAGGGAGACCTTTAAAGAACCAGGCTCCAGATCGTTTCCATACCTTTAATGGAAAAATATGCAAGGCACATTTACAGACAGTTGCAATTTAGATTACTTCCTTATGATATTTGTTATTCCCCTCACCTCTCTTTGTTCACTGCAGATCTTGCAGAGCCATACAGACCGTGGCCGAGCGTTAGTCTGCACTCCACACTTGGTGCACATGTTCTGAGGGGATTAACAGGACATAATTTTAGAACAACAGACTAGAACTCACAAGCAGTTCATTAAAAACAGTATAGAACAGAATAGAACTAAAGGAATAAAACTTCTGCAGTACTAATTATTCAAAATTATTGAATGTTTTAGAATCCTACTGTATGTAGATAAATTGCGTTAAAGTTGGCATGAAACAGAAGTTTCAAAAGACTATTCTTCCCTATTGTGACATATAGTGAAACGGCTTCTGTACGGTAGGATTGTATTTTGTCCAGGGGGAATTGATTGGATAGTTGGATGGCTGTGATTTGCTATTGGTCAATCTCATGTGAGTGACAGGTTGTCCCGAAGAGAAGAGAAGAGACGAGAAGTTGCAAGAGCAGGGGGAAGTTAATACTGCAATATTCCATTACAAAAAATTCAAATTTTGATTTCATAGAGACTTTAAAAAATGTTTTGCTGTACTTGCTGTTAGTTATTTATGATTTTGCAGGAACAAAAACATTATATGAACAATTCCATTAGAATATGATGAGGTAATACATGAGGTTTCATTTAGATAATTATTATTGTGAGGGTCAGGTCTCCCTGTGTCTGTTTATCTGTTCCCCATTCCTGTCATGTGTAACGTGGTCTTTGTTTTGAGTTCTTCAGTCCTGTCATTTGTCACGTGTTCTTTGTTTCGAGTTTCCGCTTGTCATTGTCACCTTATTACTTCATTTGCGTCAGCTGTGTCTTGTAATTAGTTATGTCTGTCACCTGTGCCCCACTCATTATCCTTGTGTGTTCATGTGTATTTATACCCTCTGTATCTGTTCGTTGTTAAAGTTTCGTGCTTGGTGTTATCCCTGTATCCTGTCAGTATCCTGTTAGTAATTAAACTGTTTTACATCAAGAAGTCTCATCGTGCTTGTTCCTGCACACCTACCGCGTTACAATTATTTTGATTCATTTTAATTAGATTAGTTTCTCACCTTTTTACAGTCCTCACAAACCACTGATCTGTCTCCTCCTGCAGCCAGCTGCTCTCCACATAAAAGGCAGCGTGACACTCCATCCCCACAAACTGCTTTTTTCATGTTGTCTAGACGATTCACCAGACGTCTATCATAAATAAAACAGTATTCACATGTCTGCTGTATACATATGCTAGCTATGGTAAATATAAGCAAAATAAGCTGCATGTTTTTGCTGTATCTATCTTTCAAAGTATTTACAATATTCAAACCATTATTTAAAGCAAAATAATTGCATGATATATATATACATATATATATATAGCAATTATATATTGATGTAAAGCAATTATTTTGCTTTGCATATATATATATGTATATAATTTTTTTTCTCAAAAATAATTATAAATATATTTAAGAAGTAACACTTATACTACTTAATATTGAAGAAAATATTTGAAGGGACCTGAGACCAGTTTCCCATACTTAATTTCTTCCAGTTTACACAAATTGCAGGTTAGACTTTTAGTGAATGAAAGACCAACAAAATAAACTGCAAAGATTTTTTTTCACTGTTTTTATCGTTTCAAAGGCGCCAATATTAGTGCATGGTGCACATATTAAATATATCACACTTTTTATTTTCCTCAGGTCATCCACACAATTAACAATAAACTGTTCTAATTGACAATATTCAACAGAAGGCCTTAATCAAACTTACTGTAATGTATAAGTCACTACAAGGTGGCAGAGAAAATCAATACATCAATGAACTCTTTCTTACCCAATCCTCTCTTGCTCCATTGCCTCCATTTTTTCGGCCCGAGCAATTACGCTGTTGATGATCTCCTTCTCTTCATCAGTCAGCTCAGCGCCAAGTGGTCCAGATTTCACATGGACACCTTTTGTGCCCATCACAGCATCTGTCATTGTGAAATCACTGGAAACTGTGAAGCAAAAATGAATAACAGTGATGAAGATAATGCACTAATCAAAAAACACTGTCAAAACAAATGTTTGCAGTTTAAAGCCACAATTTTTTACAACAAAATTCATTAATGGGAGTGCAAAAAAATCCATCACACTTCGATAAACCTTTTGGGACATTTTTGCAGAAATGCACACAGTACATACGTCGCTCCCCACGCGAGTCACATTTATTTTCATTGTAACATCGTGACAAACACTTATTGAATTTGGAGCTCTCAAATGTAACACTTTATAGGCTACTCATTCAATTTATATTAAATATTTATATAAGCCACGTAGATATATTATAGCTTATAAATAATAATATGGTCATTTATATCTATATACAGAAGTATTTTATGTCATCAAACTCCTCTAATATGCACGATTCAAGTTTCAGCTGTAATGATGTTGCAGGGTCTTTCGAATGAACGCATTTTGTCAAGTGAAGTGAACTGCACAGCCCCTGCGCAGTGAGTAAGGAGCAGTAAACACTGCGTAGGAATCCTGCGAATTGAAATGCAGCTCAGGTCTTGAAGTCTCCGCTGATTGAATCAGAAGTGCTAGATGAGGGAGACATACAAAATTTGCAGGGGTGCGGAGCCTCAATGACAATTTTGGGAAGTACTAGAGGCTTGAAACTTGGTGGGATAGTGCTACTGGATACTAGGGTGCAATGACTCATCCCACTCAACCAATAGAGGGCACTACAACAAAAAAGTGAATGATTTTGGGGCTGGAACTCAAATGATTTAAAAAGAGAGCCTAATTTATGTAACATGATAGGCCTTCTCACTCTGAACAACTTTGCTTCAAAAAGAACAAATACTACAGTATAAACGAAAGAAAGAAAGAACAGTAATTCAGCTTGGTCATGGCCAGCCAAATTGTTAGTAGTGGGTGTGTCAACTTTTATTAAAATGACAATAACTCTTGAATATTTTCACAGTTTGGTATATCTATTCAAGGTCTCAATCTGTGATGCATTTAGTGTCGCTTGGCCACTATAGTATTAGTTACAAACATATCCAGATTCCACACAAATACAGAAACGGGAAAAGGAATCTTTTGAAATAATTACAGTGTTGAAAGCATATTTGACTGGCAACAAATTCAAACACTGCTGACATAAAAACACAAAAAAGTCAAAAGATGATGACGTTGTAGTCAGTGCTCATTTATATTTCTTCCTGTGTATATATATATATATATGTGTGTGTGTGTGTGTGTGTGTGTGTGTGTGTGTGTGTGTGTGTGCGCGTGTGTCCTCTTGACGATTTAATTTTATTTGTAAATTGTTTATTTTTTTTCCACAATGCTGTACCTGACTTTCACTTATATTTTAAATTCTATTCACTTTTCCATAGTTCTGTCACACTTTTTGTTTACATTGATTTTGTTGCACTAAATAAAGGTGACATTAAAATTCTGCGCAGCATTTCTCTAATTCTATGTCACATTAATCAATACGTCACCAGTTGTCCATTTTAACCGAAAAAGGTTTAGGATTAGAAAATAGTTTTAAAATGGATGCTGAAAAAATGTAACTAATAAGCCCACATTTTCAATGTAAAAAAATAAACATCTATTTTCTGCATATTTATCAAATATAGTTTGGTAGCTAAATTCACTTTCATGCCGTTTATCTAATTTATCTCGTATCTTTTTTCTTTTTGGTTACATGGACTTAGGACCTCTGGGCTTTGGATTTCCAGGACCTGGAGCAATTGGTTCCACAAGAAGAGCAAAAAGGACAGAACAGAACCATCATACATTCCAGCAAAAAAAAAATTCCCTGTATCCAATCAATCAATCAATCCAAATCTGTCTGCGCATACATTTTTAATGCAATTTCCTCAATGTCTTTCCACATCACTGCTCTAATGCATCTTATAAATCATTTACCACGTTATTTCCTGAATATTTTTCTGGAAATGTACAACATATAGGTTTATATTGAGAATAGCTGAGTAGTTACTAAAGACAGCTCACATTTATAATTAATACAAGTCAAATCTGATCAAACTACAGCTATTATAAAAATCTTTTTATAGCCTAGTCATTTCACTGCAAGATTCCACGCCTTCATCAATGTCCTTTCAGTTGTTACTGCAAGGAAAAATACTTCTCAAACATAAAACAGAAGCAGATTGAGTCGGAGAAAATCGTTTTAAAACTAGGTCATACAGAAAGCACTTATTTAGAGACCCCTGGAAGAGAGTGCATGGTCATATACTCGACCTGAGGAGGGGGGGGGCGATGGTATAGTGTAGTATTAATTTCTTTTAAAATGCAAGAAGCAAGATTGACTGGTGCCGTGCTGCGCAATAAGAGTCGAACCGCTCGCGTCTTTAGAGCTGCTTCGACTGAAAGCACCTGCATCTCACAGCGTAAAACAGAAGCAAAACCGCATCGAGATGACACACCTTACGCTTCGTTCTGGAAGGCAAAACCATAGATTCTTACAATCATTCAATCATACGGGATATGCATCCATCCGTAGAAAGCCCATTCATTACATAAATTCACATTTTACAGCAAACCATTGTTCACTTCAGCCATCATGTCGATATAATTTCATAAAGCCCACGGTTACGGATGACTGTGGGCAGAACACATCCTGACTTTAATAGAGCTCAATTAGAGCGAAATCAAAAGACACCACTGCATTATTATTATTATTATTTTTTTTTCATGCAGGATTTTTCTGTATTAAAAAAAAACGCCAAAAAGTCATTAGGATTTTATGTGAGACCCAAATGCACAAAATGCATCGTGTTTGTTGATTAGAAAATGCTGTGATTGTTTCATGCGTTGTATTAAAAAACACGCTAAGTGAGAAAAACATCATTTTGAACATTTCATGATATCCCTACCTGATAACAACCGCCCACTCTTGAAGGAAGGCGACTGCAAACAATGCGGACTCTAGTGAGGTCAGTAGTGAGCGGAATCAGCGGCTGCGCATAGAAGAGAGAGGGTCTGCTATACCAGAGGCAATAAAACGCTCGTGCACATCAAAATCCACATACTCTTTTCCTGATTTTCCTTTCAGCAGACGCCTCTAAGCTTTGAATGGAGCCCTCTTTACTTATTTCACGCCCGTGATACCTTGCGGTGGAAACCCCAGGACTGATAGAAGCGTTAAGAGCAGAAAAATCCAAAATATTGTTTTTTGCTAACGTTGCCATTAAGTTTTGAAAACATTATTTCTGAACGTTCTTTCAAAATGTCCAGGGTTTTTTTTTTTTTTTAAATGTTTTAAAAGTTTTCTTTATGCGAATGTTAATTGAATATTCCACTGTTACAAACATTTTGTGACTGTTTTTGAATGTTTTCTGATGTAACGTACTGTTTGGATGAACGTACAACTAAAATGTTTTCTAAATAAAAATAAAGAAAAAGAAAACGTTAGACCCTTTTCACAGACTGTATATATAGTAAATCCTGCAGTTTTTATATTATTATTTTTATTAATTTATAATATATATATATATTATATATATTATATATGATATTATTATATATATATAATATATATATTATAAATTAATAATAATATATGTATATATATACATTGTATTATATAAACTTTGCATCAAATTAAAAAAAAAAAGTTAATGCTGCTACGGGAATGACGGTAAAAATGATATCTTTCTCTCGTCTGACTGCCGTGATCGATCACTCTCTATTTTTTTCCTCTTTCTGAAAGTTATGAAAACACAATTGTGGAAACACAAAAAAATGTATTTAATGAAGTTTCTTATTCCAAGTAGTGCTCGCTGCAGAGTTCTTTGGAGCTCAAGGGCAGGGTAGGGGAGTAATGAAATACAAGTAACTTTGTTACATATTTAAAATACAAAATTAGAGTAACTGTATTTCATTACAGTTACACTTTAAATGGGTGGTAATCAGATTACAGTTACATCTGAAAAGTGATTTAGATTACTTTGAATTTTAATGTCATTTAAACAGCAATTGGTGATTCTCTGACTCTGACAGTCTGAAAAAGCGGAGTTAAGTTTCATGTTTTCCACTGTTTTCATGTTGTTTGTGAGTCATTTTATAATTCACTCGTTATTGCAACTTTTTAACTCACAATTAGATTTTTCCCCTCACAATTGTGAGTTTGCATTTCACAACTTTGACTTCTTTTTCTCAGAATCATGAGATTTAAACTCACAATTGCAAGTTATAAAGTCAGAATTGGGAGATATGAACTCGCAATACTGACTTTTTTTCTTGCAATTGTAAATTTAGTATGTGGGTTTATATTTCATAATTATGATTTTCTCAATATTGCGAGTTTATATCTCATAATTCGGACTTTTCTCAATATTGTGAGTTTATATCTCATATTTTTGACTTTTCTCAATATTGCGATTTTATATCTCATAATTCTGACTTTATAACTCACAATTGCAACTTTATATCACACAATTCTGAGAGTTAGAATTGTGAGATAAAAACTTGCAATTACCTTTTTTGTGTTTGTTCCACACTTATTAGTATTCCAAAGTATTCTAAAGTATTTAGATTAAGTTACTAAACTTGAATAATGTAATGAAATATGTTACAAATTACTTTTTAAGGCATGTATTTTGTAATCTGTAGTGAAATGCATTTTAAAAGTAACCTACCCAGCCCTGCTCAAGGGTGGAGCTTAACTTGTTTAATGGGTGGAGAGATAGGGTGTGGGTGTGGTTTAGGAATACAGCTCCACCCATCATGCCCATATTAGGTCAAGAGAGGGTGGAGCTGGAGGTTATGGCTCTGCAGTGAGTAGCCGCTCTTTTATCCAACGCTATAAAAGTTAATCCAACTATGACGACTTCTGCTTCGGAGAAACCCGGAAATGTAAAAAGGTCAATGATTGTGCTAAATTGAAGCATATGGTTAAAATTGTGTTTTATTAACATCTACACCTACCCCAACCCTAAACGTATACCCTTACAATACTGCAAATACAGTTATTAAATTAAATTCATAAATATTAAATGATGCAATATTGATGTGCGCATATACCCAGTGGCTGTAGTTGTATCCCTTCTAGTCTTTACCAACTTTTTGTTACAAATTCATTAATGTTACTGGAAGAACATTTGCTCATAACTTTGAGAGAACGTTAGAAGAACTTTAGGGAGATTCTGGATAGCTGGGGTTTGTCTTCAGAACTGATTCACTCAACTAACCCTCTTTAAAACCATGTCTCCAATAAAATAATGTGCAAAATTCTGCAAGTCTGCCGTGTTGACATCCAAAGGGAGCAGAATGAGTCACTTCTTGCAGCATCTTGCTCAATGATGGAGAGGATCTTCACGCAGATCTTTTGAGTATAGCTTGAAGGCCTCTGGGGAAAAGCTGTTCTTGAGTATTTTTGTCCTTGCACCGATGCATCTGAGAGCTCCATGCAAAACAAGGAATGGATGTTGTCCTTTGCTTTTTATGTTTTGTTTTTTTTTGTGTGGGAAAACCTGATGACACGGAACTGTTGTTGGGCTTTCTGCACATGGAGAAGATTAGCATCATACAAGACAGTGGTATTTTTAGTTTAACTGAGCTAAATTAAGTGAAATGCAGTGTTTAAGCATTCTGTTCAGTTCATGATTTGGCCAGCACTGCACCAGTGAAAGAATGTGCATGATCCAACCCAGAGGAAAGAAAGACCAGAAATTAGATTTCTGATGTATCACTAATACATTTATATATATATATTTTAAAAGAGGTCTCAAAAACATTTTTCTCATAAACTAAAGATTGATGCTTCCAAATGTTTGTCTCTTAAAGGGTTTTCAAAAATTCTGTCATCATTTACTCACCCCCATATCGTTCCAAACCTATTTGTGTGGAACATAAATGAAGATATTTTGAAGAATGTTAGTAACCAAACAGTTTCAGTTCCCATTGTGTTCCATTGCAATACATTAAAAGTCAATGGGATTCGAAACTGTTTGGTCACCGGCTTATCATCTTTTAAGTTCTACGGAAGAAAGAAAGTCACACAGGTTTGGAATGAAGGTGAGTAAATGATGCCAGAATGTTCATTTTTGGGGAAACTATCTCTTTATGTTTCATAAGAATCTCAACTTTACAAACTGTGCACCAAGAACACAAACATCTCTTAATACTACTATATAATATTTAAAAATATTAAATTCAAGGATTGAGTCATATAAGCATCACCAGCAAAGAATCCTCCAGGATGACTGAATAAAGTGACTTCTGGATGTCACTTTGGATTACGGCATTCAATACATGTCTACTTTCAAGAATGATGTTATGCACATAAACTTTGTCGCTCTATATTGCCTTACTTAATGTGAACAAATAAGAGTAACTCTAACACTATTTCCTCATTTCATTCTTAAACAAACTGAATTTCGTGATGTTTTTTACATTTAACATTGTTTTATTCTCATTCGTCCACTCCATTGCAATCACATACATTGTCCTATTTGAAATCGTTTAGCGTACATTGATTTGTTACACAATGATTCAAAATGACAACTATTTAAATGCAAGCAAATGAGGTTTACAAGAGAAACCTTTGCATATAAACAAAGAAAAACGGTTATGCAACTGTCATGAAGCTCTGGTACATTTGAGAAAGTGTACAAAACAGAGCTGCTATAGAGATGAAATGAACTACTTTAATAATTGACGATCTTTACAACAGAACTGAATCAACACTGAACTGACTTCAGCTGAACTATGACACTATTTTCTTTTAGAGCTGCAGTATAGCCAAAATGAATTCTGTTTGCATCATTGCATCAACTGTAAAGCTATTTTGAAACTCTCTGTACTGTATAAAGTGCTAAATAAATAAAGGTGACTTGACTTGACTTGCCAATACAGGGCACTAAAGATAAATTTAACCCTTGATATTCAGATATGTATAATGCAGTTTAAAGGATAGTATTTACAATATTTCCTAAAACATTTAGTATAAACATCAGAAGACAAATTGACCTATATGAGACATATGTATAAGAGAATCACCACTTAGGATCCAGAGCTTACAAACAATAATCTTTGTCAAAGCCATATCCTTGTGTGTGGAAAAGCCGTAAAAAGTTTTGAAAGAGAATACAGCAAAACAATAGGGAGAATCTTGCATGTTTCTCACTGAATTCTCAATGGTCTCTCACAACTTTATTTCTTTTAAGGAACATTAGGAGAAACACCTGAGACACTGTTGATGATAAAATGAGAGCTTTATGAGAATCATTACTATTTACACCATTTACACTACACCATTTTCAACTAAATATGGAAAACCTTTTATACACTTTGGCCGTTCATTTACACGACAACAGCATTTTGGGAGACTGAAAATGCAAACTTTTGAAGACGGGATACAAAGTGAAAGTTTTTGAAAACGATACCATCATCAAGTCTATGCCACGTAGTGTTTCTTTACACACATGCATAACACAGCATTTTTAGTCGTATTTGTGGATCTGTGCAAACACTTGTTGTTCTCTGTACGCAAAAAAACTCCAAAGGAAAAACTTTTTTGTTTTATCTTAAGTCTCCTGAGCATAGGAAAATCTACATGAGCAATACTGTACATTTTTCCTCCGTGAGGGTTTGCGATGGAAGCTCCAGTTCCATCTCTCTGGAGCTCCAGCTCCCCCCTCTCTTGACTTACTGTCCCCCAACCACACCCTAACCCTATCTCTCCACCCATTAAACAGGTTAAGCTCCACCCTTGAGCTCCAGAGAGATGTTATTATGCTCTGCAGCGAGCGCTACTTGGTTTGTGCACTAATGTATTTTGGTTCAGATCGCTTTTAATACCTATGTGTTTTTAAGTAATGCCAATTTAAATGGTAAAATTCTTACTTTCCTGCAGGCATAAATATGACAAACTGTAACATAGTTTGTATATGGGAAGGAGGAGGCGGGAACTGGCAAACATTCAACAATGTATAAAATAAACAACAAAACGAAAGTATAAAATTCATAAGCATAATAACAAATAGCATTAAATCCAGGCCTGGTCCTTTCTCGTCCTTCACTGTCGTCGTTCGGCGTTTTATGCTTCCAGAACTCCTCCGTGAGAAATACAAGGCCGGTGTAGCGTGCCGCTGACACATTATCACTCGCGCCAACGGCTCTTGCCTCGACCTGCTTGTCACACCAACCATGCATTCAAATTTAATAATTTAGCTTGGCGTGGCACAATGCAATCTTTGTTAGCTGCAGCGACCAAAATATAGGATATTTTCAACAACAATATACAGTACATGTTGTTAAATAGAGCTGAGTTTTTCTGTGATGAGGAGAATTCCTAACCAGTTATATGCAACCATGAGCAAGGTTTTCCTCTCTTGGAATACAGATGAATACAGTGTTGCGATTTAAACAACAATGTCCATAAACCGAACATGCAACATCCTGACTCACGAAATTGAATATAATTTCCTCACCTAATCTTCGCAAACATGATGGGCTGAATGCAAACTAACTTCAGCATGTTAGAAAAAGTACAAAAGTGTCTCAATAAGGTATGTTGAACGTCACATAATCAAATCGCAAAACTGGTCTCATTGCATCCGCTTGTCAGAGAAAGTGTTAGCATTACTGACGGACGGCATATATGGACTTTTAAGGTAATCAGTGAATCTACCTAGTTCACATTGTTATAGGTGTTTTTTCTATTAAATATCTAAAAGTTAGCGTGAAGAAGAAAAAAAGCCTACCTGCATATGTGAGGGACATCACTTATGCTCATATTTGCTCACTCATTTTAAGTTATCTTGAATAAAACAGCTGAATTTATCGTGAGGAACATACAAAAGACCTAAAGCGAACCGATCTGTTTTACAGAATACGACTTTTAAATTGAGCATAACCCCTATTATCACCATACGCTTGTATTTCTTTGACTTCAGACCACCAGAGGGCATAACTGAGAGCAATACCTTCATGTCCTTCTCCTTGTCAAGAACTTAAAATAAAAGCTGTCACCTCATGTCCTTAAAATCAGCTTGAAGAAATTTCAATAGGGTGCGTCTCAATCAGCTCCCTAACTTCCTAGGTTGTGTATATCATCGTCAGTCAGTATATCATGTACACGAATTTGGGCACTGATCAGGACAGTGGCTCACCAAACGTTGCCACACTGATGACTCTATTATCAGAGGCATGATATTGTCCTCATTGTACAACATCACTAATCACTAATATCTTTCTGACATCATTTTTAAACGTTATTTACAATATACTACGATTATCTTACGATATTAAAAAACAAACATCTATCGAGCATCATTATGTGAGTTTGCTCATGTGATTTATGTTTCACACTTCAGAGGATAATTTTTGTGTGCAAAAAACAAACAAAAATATGAACTTTATTCAACAATTTCTTCTCATTTACATTTTACATTTAGTCATATAGCAGACGCTTTTATCCAAAGCGACTTACAAGTGAGGAATACCAACAAGTGATTCTTCATGAATTGGCAAATAACACAGGAAGTGCTCACAATACAAGTTTCATACATTGATCAGTACCATAAGAAAGGGAAAAAGGGAAGGATAGGGTTTTTTTTTATATATATATATATATATATATATATATATATATATATATATATATGAAGGAATTAAGTGTTCACAGAAGAGATGAGTTTTCAGCTGTCTCTTGAATATTGCCAGGGATTCTGCGTTCCTGATGAAAGTAGGGAGATCATTCCACCAGCAGGGAGCAGTGAACGAGAATGTTCTGGAGAGTGATTTTGTGCCTCTCTGTGACGGTACCACAAACCCTCTTCTCTTCCCTGTCAGTGTCCAACGCTGTTGTAAACACAGTGCAGGGCTTCCGGGTTCTAAATCAGAATGCCGGTTCATGATGATATTTTTGATTGTTGACCTCCAGTTATTACGTCGATTTCTGTTTAGACTCTGTTTGTTTTCTTTTCACATGTCTTGCGTCCAGATTTTCCCTCCACTCCTCTGTCACCACGGTTACCGTCATTGTTGTTTTATTCATGTCAGGTGTGTGTCATTAATTAGTATCATTTGCTCCTGTTCTCTGTGTATTTAAGCCTTCAGTTTCTGTCTGGTCTTTGTCCTGCGTTTAATTTACTGGTGTTGTGTATGTCATCCCTGTTATTCTCCTGGTGATTTATTAAATAATTTTATGGTAAGACTTTCTTCGTTATGCGCTTCTTCCTGGACACGCATCCGTAACACCAATAGACTGCAACACAACTACCACTTATTCTGTATATTTTATTTAAAGATTACGAGGCACACAAATTTTTTTTAAAAAAATGATGTGCATGCATGAATCATTTAGTCCATAAAAAAAAAAGAATTTTCCATTTTGATTTCATGGTGACTTTAATAAGCATTGACAGCTATGGCTAAGCAGTGTTATTAAGTATCATTGAGATTAAAATTTTATAATTTTGTTTTGGATGATTTTACTTCATTTTTAGTATTAGTTATTTTAGTTCCTCGTGTTAAACTAAAGGAGAAATGTTACCTAGACAACTGTATCTAATAAATAAAAAAATACGGTTTTTTAATACTTATTCAAATTACAGTTAATGCAGCAAATACTGAAATATTCCATTAAAAATACTGAATTGTCTATTTTGATTTCATTGTGACTATAGACAGAACAAAAATCCAATATGTAGCATATTAAAAGACCAGGTTCATGCAGCCTCACAATGCAACAGCAAATATGTGTCAATGCATTTAATAATCTTGCAATTGTTTAATCGCATGGAGTCAACTATTCAACTGTCATTGGAAAGCAATCTCCTCGGTAAACGGAGTTTGCTGGATTTCGCGTCACGTGACTCGTGTCATTTCAGCTCCACATTAGTTACAAGTTTTAACATGTTACCCAAATTTCAGTTCGACATCTGTGAACAGACAGTAAAGAACCGGCAAATTCATTTTCATTTGACAGATCTTTCACAGAGCAAATTCCTTCTTCATGCGGCGCCCACATTGAAACAGACTGATGGTGATCATTTGCGTTTAACAGATTTTCATTTGCCATTTTTTTCGTTTTAACGTCAGTTAAACCGGTTGAAAAAAATAGGTACCTTATAGCCTATGCCAGTTTTATCCCTCAAATAAGCGTAGAGGCTAAATCTATGCAATAATGTCATTACACGTGGAGGATCCGCGTATTGGAAGTCTTTTTCTTGCAGTTAAGCTTTTAGTAGTGGTTAGCTGTTGCAATGCTGTAACAATACAGAATCGTGCACCATTTTGCCTCCTCGTCAAATCCGAACACGGGAGTTATCAGGTTAGTTTTCTCAGCCATTCACCGGACGCTTTAGCATCTCCACTCTTTTACTGGAGCAGGTGGACGTCTGAGAAACGCCTTGAAGATTGTTTCACGTTTGGCGACCGGACGCTGGTTGCGCGATATTTGTCACTCTGCCGTGAAGAGAGCGCTTATGACAAAGAGGGAAAGTTCCCTTTTCCCTTCAACTTAAGTGCGCTTGTGGAAAACGGCAGTGTGTGTGTGAAAGGAAGTCTTTTCATTTCATTTTGGACAAAGGAGACGTGAACCGAGGCCAGCAGATGGATTCAAGAGCAAAAAGTCGCTCTAAACGCGCATGGGTTTTACCGGGAACACTTTGGTGCGGACGAGGCACAAGAGCCAATAACTATGAGCAGTTGGGTAGGTCTGCATCCTTAAGCTGTTATTGCATTCACTCTTAAAAATAAAGCTTATATATTAGCGTTGATGCATGGTTCCATAAAGAACCCAGTATAGCCTTTCCATTGCACAAAAGGTTCTTTTTTATTGATAAAATATTCTTAGAAACTAAGAGAAAAAAATGGTTCTTTTAAGGATGTTATATTTTTAAGAGTGTTGGTCAGTTCATTTAAGTAAAAAGTTTGTCTGTTCGATTTCAAAGATCAATGCATATGAGCCAGGGATGGTAGTATTTGTTTGAGCATCAGTAAGTGGTTGTTCCTTGTAAAAAAAAAAAAAAATGGTTAAACCATGGGAACCACAAATTAACCATGGCATTGTTACACTAACCATAATTTAACCATGATATTTGAGGTAAAACTGTCATACTTTGCAATTATTGATCCATACTTTCCAATTAATGTAGTAAATATATTGAAGCACAAAGAATAATGAGTTTCGAATAAAGTCAAATAATTGCATCAATGCATGCTATAGGCAAAAAATAGTATTTTATAAAATTTTTTTTTTTTTTTTTTACTTTTTTCCTCTGAAAATCAGTTTTTGGGTCAAAAACAGTGTTGCTCACTGTGATCTCAAAAAGGTGATGGAGTATGTGATATTTATGACATCAACACAGCTCTTTTCTGACAGTGTTACAACTGATCCCAAGTTACAACATTCCCTGGTCTCCCCATGCTAGTGAACTAATTTTGTTGTTCATACCAGTACAAAATAAAGCATCTGTCAGTCTTTTAATCTTAAAATCTTTGATTTAATTGAAACTAATAATGATAAAATATTACAAAGATAGAGCGATTTGTAAGACAAGTCAGTAAAGACAACTAATTGCAATATATACACAATATATTTTTTAAATAATTTGACAATTGAGCTGCTTAAAGGGTTAGATCACCCAAAAATGAAAATTCTGTCATTACTCACTCACCCTCATGTCACTCCAAACCCTTCGTTCATCTTCGGAACACAAATTAAGATATTTTTGATGAAATCCGTGAGCCATCTGGCCTAGACTGTAAAACAATTACCACTTTCAAGGCCCATAAAGGTAGTAAAGACATCGCCAGCAATGTGTAATGCATAGGAGACTAACATGGATGAGAAGAAATTATTGAATAAGCTTGTTATTTTTGTTTCTTTTTTTGCATACAAAAGAAATTCATAAAATTCATAAAATTAAGGTTGAACCTCTGTAGTCTCATGGACTATTTTAATGATGTCTTTACCTTTCTGGGCCTTGAAAGTGGTAATTGTGTTGCAGTCTATCAAAGGCCAAAAGATTCACGGATTTTCATCAAAAATATCTTAATTTGTGTTTTCTGAAGATGAACAAAGGTCTTACAGGGTTGGAGCGACATGAGGGTGAGTACTTAATGACAGAAATTTCATTTTTGGGTGAACTAACCCTTTAAAGTTCGCCAAATATTCGGTAACACTATGCAAATAGGTATTCATGTTACAAAGGTCTTATAGCAGGGGTGTCAAACTCAGTCCTTGGAGGAACACTGTACTGCAGAGTTTAGCTCCAACCCTAAATAGACTCACCTTATAAGGGACTTTGCAATTACTAGAAACTTCTAGGCACTTGGCGCTACACTCGGCAGGACACTCCAGGAGTTTGACACATGTGCCTTACAGTTTATGGCAATAACTTATAACAATGTTGCAGGCTCATGTGAAAAACAACTGTTTTTAAACATTTTAATGTTTTTACATAAATTAACATTGTCTGTGTGAAAAAATAGCAATATGAGACTCTATTTTCATTATTTGTTACATAATAAGTAGTTTTCCTGAGAGTGATAAATCAAAATGCAGTTTTCAGGGATATGGGAGGGTGTGGCGGACTACCTGTGAATGTATGGCATGCTCTCGAAATGATGTGGGAGGTCCATGCAACATAACCTGGTTATTACAGTTAGCAGCTTCGTTGTGTGTCAGTAAATCAATGTAATCACAGAGGGTGTCATAGAGTTACATACTTGACAGTCAAGAATGGAAGAGCTGCTGTGCAACATATAACACAAACAGAAATGTGCCCTGCCCATCACTCTTTATTGAGATGTAAAAAGTTGTATTATGTTACAGGATTATAAATAATCAATGTAATAGTGTAAGAATGTAAATAATCTATATTTGTTATTATTGCATTTGATAATTTAAGATGCATTTTGTTCTCTTAGGTATGTTTGTGCATGCAGATAGATGCTGCAGAGAACATGATCACTGCGAGCACATCATACGCTCTTTCTCTGTTAACTTTGGCGTCTTCAATCCCACCCTCTTCACGGTCTCCCACTGTGACTGTGACCACAGGTGAGTATAGAAACTCTGGAGTATTTCACATTCCACAGATGAGAGGCATTTTTAGTTCCTCAGGGGAGACTCTTTAGAATCATAACTCATCCTTTCTGTTTGTTCATCTATGTTATCCTTATATGGCTCATATGAGCAGTATAAAGGACACTGTCCTCTGGTTTCACAGATTTTCACTGTTTTTTTTATTGAGATGTTTTAACTGAAATAAACTTGCACTGACATATCTGCCATTGTTTTGTCTAAAGATGCACACCAGTAATGTTTTTTTTTCTTTCTAAGGCATGTTTTATAAAAGCTACTTAAATGTCCTAATTGATCTAAGGCCTAATCCTGGCTTAATCTAAGCCCTGTCTGTGAAACTGGGCCTGAATGTTTTAATGGATAAAAAAATATATGTCTGACCACATTTCAGTGGGACAGCATGTAATTTATGTAGAGGGGTCTTTCTTTTGATGTGCAACACTCTAAAGACAAATGTTTTGGCTCAAAAAATTAACACAACAATTTGCATCTTTTTAAGGTATGACAAATTAAATTATGTTTAACCAACAAACATAGCATGAACACATTTTAAGTTAAGTACTCAAAAAAAGTTTAATTTCAATATAATGAACCAAATAATTTAATGCAGTATATATATATATATATATATATATATATATATATATATATATATATATATATATATATCATGAATAAGTACATCCCCTCAGATTAACAAGCATTAATTAATAAGTTCAGCAATACTCTTTACTTAAAAGATATGTTAGGGTTCTTTAGAAATGCAGTGCATCTGGAAAGTATTCACAGCGCTTCATTTTTTCCACATTTTGTTATGTTACAGCCTTATTCCAAAAGGATCCAAAATTCATTATTTTCCTCAAAATTCTACAAACAATACCCCATAATGACAATGTGAAAGTCAAATTTATTATAAATAAAAAATTAAAAAATCATGTACATAAGCATTCACAGCCTTTGCCATGACACTGTTTCCACTGATCATCCTTGAGATGTTTCAAAAACTGAGCGATTAGTGGAGAAGGGCCTTAGTCAGGTGTCCAAGAACCCGTTAGTAACTCTGACAGAGCTCCAGCGTTTCTCTGTGGAGAGAGGAGAATCTTCCAGAAAAACAATCATCTCTACAGCACTCCACCAATCAGCCCTGTAATGTAGAGTGGCCAGACAGAAGCCACTTCTCAGTGAAAGGCACAACAGTCGGCCTGGAGGATTTTCAGACCATGAGAAACAAAATTCTCTGGTCTGGTGAAACAAAGATTGAACTCTTTGGCCTGAATAGCAAGCGTCATATCTGGAGGAAACCAGACACCGCTCATCACCTGTCCAATATCATCCCAACAGTGAAGCATGGTGGTGGCAGCATCATGCTGTGGGGATGTTTTTCAGCGGCAGGAACTGTGAGACTAGTCAGGATCAAGGGAAAGATGAATGCAGCAAAGTACAGAGACATCCTTGATGCTCCAGAGCGCTCTGGACTCAGACTGTGGCGAAGGTTCATCTTCCAATAGGACAATGTACAGCCAAGATACCAAAGGAGTGGCTACGAGACAATCTGTCCTTGAGTGGCCCAGCCAGAGCCCATTTTTGAACCCGAATGAGCATCTCTGGAGAGAATTGAAGATGGCTGTGCACCGATACTCCCCATCCAACCTGATGGAGCTTGAGAGGTCCTGCAAAGAAGAATGGAAGGAACTGCCCGAAAATAGGTGTTCCAAGCTTGTAGCATTACAGGGGAGGCTGTAATTGGTGCCAAAGGTGCTTCAACAAAGTATTCAGCTAATGCTGTAAATACTTATGTACATTATATATATATATATATATATATATATATATATATATATATATATATATATATATATAATAAAATAACAACACTTAATTTCAATATTTATTCTCCTTATCACATGTAAAGCATGCTGGGATTATAAATCCACTGCCCAATTTTCAAAGTTCTTAAGACAAGTCACATTGTATCCTGAAATATATCCTTTTTAGAGTGAATTAGTTTACTGGTCATTGGTTTGATTCCCAGGGAACACAAATACTGAAAAAAATGTATGCACTGAAAGTTGCTTTGAATAAAAGCAAAATTCCAAATGCTTAAATGTAAATACACTGAGCACGTGTTTAATAGACAGGTTACATTGAGAAACACTGAGAGATTTTTGGCACTATCATGCAAATCGTATTTATTTTTGTCTTTTATCTTCCTGTCTCTGTTAGATTTAAACAATGCCTTCTCAATGGTAACGACACTATCTCCAACATGGTGGGCTACAGTTTTTTCAACGTCTTGAAACTCCGCTGCTTTGAGCTGATTCAAAGGAAGAAATGCACACTGTACAACTGGTTTGGAATGTGAGTGCAAGAAATTAAATAATGTATACCACAAATTATGTTTCATGATTTAGTTTAATTTTATTTTTATCCATTCTGCATGTCTGCAGAGTGTCTGTGAATCCTGCATAACAATTAACAAAGTTTACTGGACTTATTGTCCTAGTATTTTCTGAGAAATATATTTATTTGCACAATCCTTGATGATCATGGTTTTAAATTCTAAGATGAGTTTCTCTGTAATAACATTGCAGAGGTGGGAGTAAGTTACCTATATTGAAGCCATAAGCAAATAAGTCCTAGAGTTAAGTCTCAAGTTGCATTGCATAAAATAAAGTAAGACAAGTCAAGGCTATGGCTCACCTCAAGGGAATCATGTTGAGTCCTGCGAAGAAAGTCACTGTCAAAGAACCATGCAGAGGTTACTTTTCCCAAGCAGTTATGAACTCCCTGAATTATATAGATCTGAGATGAAATTTACTGTTTTACTCTTTATTTAAATAATGCCTCTTTTAAACAGACCATATTATGCCCTTTTACAAAGTCTTGATTTTGTTTTTTTGGCATCTACTGGACAAGGCTTTCATGCTTGAATGTTTTAAAAATGCTAAGTTCACATTCCTGTTTTTCCCAAAAACAAGTTTAGAGCCCTTTCCCATGTGATCCCGCCCACTGCCAATTTACCCAATAGTATTTCGACACCCTGGGTTGCCATTTGACAGAAAACACAGCGCATTGCTGCCCTGGAATTCAGCAAATGAACTGGGTCAGAGATTCTACAGAGTCTGCCTGAACTAAACAGCCTCGGCATCCATCTAAAAAGCTGACCAAAGGCATGTTAAAATGCGGAAAAATCAACTCATCAGCTTACGTTGTCAAGCCTGTTGCCTTCCATTGTCACTTGCGCTCTTTCCTGTTGCTTGTCCTCAATGTGGCAACCTGTGTGAGCATCGAGTCTGAGAAGGAGGGGGCGTGGCAAACAACACCCTGCAATATATTGAATTTGGACTGCAGTACCCATTTCAACCACTAGCTGTCAATATTACATACTGCATCTTTAAGCAGTGAGTTAAGTCATTGTATGGGAAATACACTCCTGTTTAGTTCCTTTCTGTATAAAGCCCCTCCTTTTGAAAAGCATAATGTTGCTCTGATTTTGCATTTATGCCTTGGGCGGAAATTATTTAAATGAAGAATGTTGTGAGGTGGCTTGTCCTCTTCAGGTTGGTGAAGAGCTCCTGCCTCAAGTGGAGGAGTTCAAGTATCTTGGGGTTTTGTTCACGAGTGAAGAAAGGAAGGAGCGTGAGGTTGACAGACGGATCGGTGCAGCTTCTGCAGTAATGCGGTCGATGTACCGGTCTGTCGTAGTGGAGAAGGAGCTGAGCTGCAAGACGAAGCTCTCGATTTACCGGTCAATCTGCGTTCCTACTCTCACCTATGGTCATGAGCTTTGGGTCATGACCGAAAGAATGAGATCCCGGATACAGGCGGCCGAAATGAGCTTTCTCCGCAGGGTGGCAGGGCGCTCCCTTAGAGATAGGGTGAGGAGCTCGGTCACTCGGGAGGAGCTCAAAGTAGATCCGTTGCTCCTTCACATCGAGAGGAGTCAGCTGAGGTGGCTCTGGTATCTGTTTCGGATGCCTCCTGGACGCCTCCCAAGGGAGGTGTTCCGGGCATGTCCCACCGGGAGAAGGCCCCGGGGAAGACCTAGGACACGCTGGAGAGACTATGTCTCTCGGCTGGCCTGGGAACGCCTCGGTGTCCCCCCGGAAGAGCTGGAGGAAGTGTCTGGGGAGAGGGAAGTCCGCGACCCGGCCCCGGATAAGCGGTGGAAAATGAATGAATGAATGTTGTGAGGTGTATGTTCCTGGAAGAAAACTTAAGACTAAGTGAGGCATTTCAGGAAAGGGGGGCGGGGAGCAGCACATTTGCATTTAAAGACACATCCACAAAAACAGCATGCACTGTTTTTAATACTGTTTTTGCATGCACTAAAAATGGCCATTTACAATATACTGTAATAAGGTATTTTGAGCTAAAACTTCACTGACACATTCTGGGGACATCTGAGACTTAAATTTCATCTTGAAAAAAGGGGCATAATAGGTCCCCTTTAAAGGTCATTTTAGATGATTGACATCACATTTTTTAGGTATGTTGGTGCTGATGTGTGAATAGTTTTTTAATGGAAAAAAGACAGATAGCCATTTCTTGTGTGAACATCAGATGATATGTTCAATAATTTTCCAAGTTTAATGTGTCAAGCAGCTATTTTGTCTATTATGTCTGCATTTTTTATAGTCAAAATAAGCAATTTTAGGCTCTACTTAAAACCTTTGAAAATCTTGGTCTTGTTACATCAGCCATTTTCCATTTACTCAGTAACTTGTTAATTGTAATTTTTTCTAGTGTACCCTAACCCTAACTTTTGACAAAAATGTTGACAGCTGTATGTTTTGTTTTGTCTATTAGCCTCTAGCCCAGAGAAACATAATGCTGGTATAACTGATTCTTGAATCTCTCTCTGCAGGTGCACAATGGTTCAGCTCTCACCTGTGGCAGTGCTGAAAGATTCAACACCATACAATTCCACCAATCTACTTAATGAGAAAAGTGGTACCTTTGACCTTTCATGCAATGAAGTGCCAGTCAAATTGTCACATAGTGTCAAACAAAGAACTTCTAAACCTAAACGGATTAGATTGACGAAAGACCAAAAAACCTGCACTCCAGTGAACCATGAAAAAGGGGAAAAGTTTCAGCTAAGTCAAAAGTTGGTGAACCCATTTGAAAAACAGAGAAAACTACAAACAACTGGACGTCGAAAAGGAAGAAAAACTCTGCAGCCAAACTCATCGTTGACATTTACCCTCGCTCCCCAAAGGAAGGCATCCAAAGAGAAGGAAAGGATAACTCAAAAGTTAAAAATGGAAACTATTCTTCAAAGCATTCACAGGACACCAAAAGCAAGTGTCACTCACTCACCAAAATTGCTCTTGGTTCAAAAGACAATGATCACTCCATCAAAACAAATATCAGTAACTAAATCAGGAGCAAGAACACTTCGGAATAAGAGAAAAAAAGGTAAAAACAAAACCCAGAAATCCCGTAAGAGCCAGAAGGGGGTAAAAAAGAAAACCCCAAAACAATGATGCAAGGATTCTTATTTTTTTCAAAATATCTTCAATCAAGGGCATTAGATTAAATGATATATGATATGAGAAGTGCTTTTCACACAAAATCTTAGTTGTAACCGTGCATTACGAAACATTTCATACTTTTTTATTTAGAATCTAGCATAGCACTGCTTTTTACCTGGGGTTATGAAACCCTGCTCTGGATGATGGAAACGTTGTTATACCCACATTGAAGTGTCAAAATCGTACAGTGTCCAACATGCTTAGCAACAGACAGCCAAACTTGTGCATCGTGTTCACATTTAATTTTCATCAAAAATGTCACAGGATTGTGCAGTCTATGTCTGTAAAAACAAAGCTATACATTCCAGATGCAATGGGATAACCTTTCAGAGGTGAGAATGTGCTGGTTTGTGTTTTTATGTATCACTAAATATGCAACATCTATATGCAGAATTATCACATTAATTATAAATGAAATGCAGTGAAATCATTTGCTATTATCTATTGCAGATATACGGCTGCTGCATTCGTCTAATCAATGACACCCCAAATATGCAAATAAGAAGGTTAACTCAGGGTTTAAGAACGTATAGTGTAAAATATTTATGAAAACCTAGAATTTTTGTTAACCCCAGGGAAGATTATTAGAAATGTGTAATGTAAGCTTGATAACATCTCAGGGTTACTTATGTAATCAGGTTCCCTGAGATGTGAATGAGACCCTGCGTCATTATGTTGATGCTATAGGAAGGTATTCAGCTTGTGCCGGTGTCACGCCTTTTCCCTACGCTTTGGAGGCAGCCACACTCTATGTAGAATGGGCTCTGACACCTAGAGGCGAAGCGATACCGCATGCCTTGTAGGTGAGAGAAACAGCATCCGAAACCCAATTCCATATAGTCTGTTTGGTTGTGGCAGAACATCAGTTGCACCCCCCAAAACAGACAAAAAGTTAATTGGTTTTAGGCCAATGGCCTTAGCGATGGATGTCAATCCTAAGGGCCCAGACGGGGCATAGCCTATTCAACCTCTCCTGCTTTGGTGAGTCAAACGGTGGAGGAGATAAGGCTTGAGGAACAACAGGATGAAATGGTAATGACGTAGTCCGGGCCTAGAGTGAAAAATCACCTTGACCAGTCCAGGAGAAAAATCAAGACAGGAGAAGTTAATTCTCCTACCCTCTTAAGAGAAGTTCTAGCTATTAGCAGAGCTACCTCAAGAGTCAGAAGTTTCTCTGAGGCTGACTCCAAAAGTTCAAAGTGAGCATACAACAACCCTTATAATACAATAGGGAAATCCCATGAAGAAACCTGCAGTTTGTAGATAGGCCTGAGCCATCTGGCACCTCGCAGGAACTGGGACACCAGGACATGCTTCCTCACAGAAGCCCAATTAATGTGAATGTGGTAAATCTACAGTGGCGAGAAAAAGTATTTGATACACTGCCAATTTTGCAGGTTTGCCCACTTACAAACATGTAGAAGTCTGTAATTTGTATAATAGGTACTCTTCAACTGTGAGTAACGGAATCTAAAACAAAAACCCAGAAAATCACATTGTATGAATTTTAAATAATTTGCATTTTATTGCATGACATAAGTATTTGATCACCTACCAACCAGTAAAAATTCTGGCTCTCACAGACTAACAGCTTTCACTGTTAGTTTTTCTTTAAGAAGCCCTCCTGTTCTCCACTCATTATCTGTATTAACTGCACCTGTTTGAACTTGTTACCTGTATAAAAGACACCTGTCCAGATACTCAATCAATGGCCTAGACCAGAGAGCTGTGTAAGGACATCAGGGATAAAATTGTAGACCTGCACAAGGCTGGGATGAGCTACAGGACAATAGGCCAGCAGCTTGGTGAGAAGGCAACAACTGTTGGCGTAATTATTAGAAAATGGAAGAAATTCAAGATGACGGTCAATCTCCCTTGGTCTGGGGCACCATGCAAGATCTCGCCTCGTGGGGCATCAATGATCATGAAGAAGGTGAGGGATCAGCCCAGAACTATACGGCAGGACCTGGTCAATGACCTGAAGAGAGCTGGGACCAGAATCTCAAAGAAAACCATTAGAAACACACTACGCCGTCATGGATTAAAATCCTGCAGCGCACGCAAGGTCCCCCTGCTCAAGCTAGCGCATGTCCAGGCCCGTCTGAAGTTTGCCAATGACCATCTGAATGATCCAGAGGAGGAATAGGAGAAGGTCGTGTGGTCTGATGAGACAAAAATGAAGCTTTTTGGTCTAAACTCCACTCGCCGTGTTTGGAGGAAGAAGAAGGATGGATTACAACTCCAAGAACACCATCCCAACCGTGAAGTATGGAGGTGGAAACATCATTCCTTGGGGATGCTTTTCTGCAAAGGGGACAGTACGACTGCACTGTATTGAGGGGAGGATGGATGGGGCCATGTATCACAAGATCTTGGCCAACAACCTCCTTACCTCAGTCAGAGCACTGATGATGGGTTATGGCTGGGTCTTTCAGCATGACTACGAGCCGAAACACACAGCCAGGGGAACTAAGGAGTGGCTCCGTAAGAAGCATCTCAAGGTCCTGGAGTGGCCTAGCCAGTCTCCAGACCTGAACCCAATAGAAAATCTTTGGAGGGAGCTGAAAGTCCATATTGCCCAGCGACAGCCCCGAAACCTGAAGGATCTGGAGAAGGTCTGTACGGAGGAGTGGGCCAAAATCCCTGCTGCAGTGCGTGCAAACCTGGTCAAGAACTACAGGAAACATATGATCTCTGTAATTGCAAACAAAGGTTTCTGTACCAAATATTAACTTCTGCTTTTCTGATGTATCAAATACTTATGTCATGCAATAAAATGCAAATTAATTACTTAAAAATCATGCAATGTGATTTTCTGGATTTTTGTTTTAGATTCCGTCACTCACAGTTGAAGAGTAACTATGATAAAAATTACAGAGTTCTATATGCTTTGTAAGTGGGCAAACCTGCAAAATCAACAGTGTATCCTGTAATCGGTAGTGCTTGTTCTCCCCACTGTAAATAGCGGCCACATACACAATCAGGCAGCAGGGGTCTCTCCGGCTGAGAGATGCTCTTGCAGAAACTTGAGTTCTGAACCAACCAGGCAGTCAACTGGATTAAGATAATGCTTTTCACACCATAATGAAAAGATTTGATTTTTATTAAAGTCTCATACTAGATGGAGACCTAGCATTAAGAATGGTTTCAACAACTTCAGTCGAGCTGGTACCCCTCAGAGGCCAGACCCATAGTTTCCAAATCTCTGGTCAGGAGTGAAAGATTGCCACCCAGATCTGAGACAGAAGGTCCCTCCTTGTCAGAATCTCCCTGAGAGAGCCTTCTAGCAAAGACATCAAACCATACTCGGTCTGCGGAAAGTCTGCAAACCATACTCGGGCCAACCATAAACTCTGTGCCCTGAAACAGCTTGCTGGCAGGAGACAACTAAACTGACAGAGCTATATATGAGTAGAGAGTGGCATGGTTGGCAGAACAGTTCCAGAAAAGTTTTGAGAGAGAGAGGAGGCCAATCTTGTTTCAACAATCCGTGTCCCCCGAAGGGGCTTGCTTTGATACCTCTAACATAAGGATTTCTTCTTTTTGGCCACCTGTGCTGCAATGACAGTCCTGAGATCTGCTGTTGCCCTGGGACTGTATGTCCACCACACTGGCCTTCTGTTCCTCCCTCCCAAAGCTTGACTTGGGATGGGAGGTCGAGACTGTAGGTTACTGTCCCTGACGAGAGATGAACTGCTGGAATGTTTCTGAAAATCCTGGAATTGATAGGTTTGAAACCTATCAATGACGCTATTGACCACGTCGCAGAATAGGCCAGGCAGCTAGACAGAAGCATCCACCAAAAATGCCTTTCTCTCTTCTTGATTCCTGACAAATTTAGCCATAGATGCCTCTCCATAGCTACCATTGAAAGCGGGAATGGAGATTCTTCACCTTAAATCTCTCACAGTGAGGATATTCAGCTCCCTTGAAAGCTGACCCAGCATGCTTCCTTCCCATACATACCACACAGAATTCGAACCCATTATCCCCAGAAACATAGGAACACATCGCCTGAACCATTTTATAGACATAGTCAAGTACTACATAGCGTCACCTGACTTCGCCCTTGGCTAGTAGTATTGTTGCATGTGTACACATGATTCAGACACTGGCACACGCTGAAGACGTTCCCATACCATCAATGACGCAGTGCCGAAGTTTCCTTGAAAAGGAACCCAGGATTCTGTAACTATTTCAAGTATGAAATGCCCTATTGTGAGGTGAAACAGACAATTAAATAAGGCATGAAAATATTTTTTTATTAGTTAGTTCCCAAAAAGTACTAGTCTTAAGTACTCACCCTCATGTCGTTCCAAACCCGTTTCAGGTTTGTAAAGACATGAGAGTGAGTAATTAATGACAGAAATTTCAATTTTTGGTGAATTAACCCTTTCAAGGGCCAATTTTGGACAAAAAAAATATACTAAGCAATGATAGTAAACATTATTTTGTTTTTAAATATATTATTCCCCCAAACCTCAGTATATGCACGTACACCTATTTGCATGTTCTAATGCTGTGATTAATAAAAAGCAAATATGACTAAATAAATTGTGGTATAGCTGTATTTTTTTTTACCAATTACTATGTTACAGCTAACTTTAACTTTTAATTGTACCTGGACATTTTAAACATTCCTAAAACAAGACGTCCAGATTGTGGTGTGTTTAGGTTTGAACTACAGCCCAGATTTGGGTCACTAACATACAGTATTTTTATATTAGGTGATTAAGTTATTTACAGAATATATTGGCATAGTAATATTACCAATATTTCAATAATCTAACAGTTGCTTCAGTAAAAGGCTTTTCATGAATACACAAACTTGTCATGTTGTTCTGTCACACCAACTAAATTAAGCATTCTGCAAGGGACTCAGCGAATCTTCTCTCAGAGTTTAAGATATGAACAATAATCAACACACAGCAATTTACTGCTGATAATACTCATTTGTAGATAAAAGCATCATAAAATTAACTAGTATACAGTTAATCTGAAAAGTAGATTATTGTAATGACTTAAATGACTAATTGACAATTAACATTAATAAAAAGAGGAATGTGATGGTTATCGTGAAAGAAAATGGCCAAACAAGTAAAATTTACGATGCCAATATTAAAAGTCACTATGCATTGTTTGGAGGTGGTAATAATGAGGAAAGCAGTAAAATAAATAAAACATGCTGCAATATATTCAATAAACTCTTGTTATGTGTAGGTAGATGTGTTCAGACTGTGGGTATTTTTATGAAAATATATGGAAGGTCCTTATAGATGACACAAAACCTCGTTTTGCTATTTTTTGAGAAAAAAAAAAAGAAGTTCACTGTGCATGCACATTTATTGTTGCCAAAAAGTCTAAAAAGCCCTTGTATTGTTTGGGGATTCAACCAGCAGGTGCCAACAAAATACATGTAATAAATCTAGAGTTAAGGTGGAACATAAAATTATGTGCTTTACAACTGCAGTTAATACTGTCCATGATGATGTGTCAGTAGTTCACTATAATCAATAATTAAGTATACTTAAATTCTCTATAATTTAATGCAGCCTACCTCTTGTTAGTCCTGAGCTGCAGCATTTTGTATGTGTTATAAAGTTGGAGTTACATAATCTTGTCCTGCATATAGTCTAAAAATGAAATATTTAAAGAACAAAAAAGGATTAGATTCCAATTTCATAAATGCTTGTTTTCTCTAGCGAGGGTTTTGTTTGTCAGTTTCAAAGACAGAGGCACATAATCCAAAATTAACCTCCTAAAGTTTCAATATCATTATATTTTTGTCATCAGTGGTAAATAAGGTAACATAATACAAGAGTCAAGTATGAGGGTGATTTTAACTGAAATCTTGAACTGTGTTCTTATGAAAAGTGCATTTAAAGTGGGACACGTTTTTATTATATAGCATGCAATTCATTATTTACCATTCCTGTAATTAAAACCAATGGTTTGATATATTGGTATGTTACTTATTTTTGTTTTTAACGTGTACTTTTTCATTACTTGTTTTCGTGATTGATGTTATATAATGTGATTTGATTTCTTTTCCTTGTCAATAGCATTAGAAATTTTTATAGTAGTCTTTTATAATTAAATTATTACAGACCATTGTTATATAACACAGTTTAAGCAAAAATAAATACAATTTGTATTAATATTACACAGGGACACCAATATGAAACATCCAAGATTGCTGCCACTGCCACAAAGTTCCAGTCGAGGTAATATTTAACACCCATGAATCAGTTTCCTTCTGCTATAGTATTTGATACTTTTGATATACTGTCTGACAGAAACTTGGCCTAAACCAATAAGCATAATCCTAGCCTGAAGTGTCAGGAAATAAGTGTTGTTGCAATTTACTGTGGTATGCTTGGTATTACTCATCGAGCAGGAGGAACATTTAGCTCATTTGAAGTGTTTGCCAGGTGGATTTTCTCACAGACAGCAGATGAGAACACTGCAGTATTAGAAACAATCAACAGCTTCATTTATTTACTGCTATTAAAAGCAGCTAAAATGTATTATTGCCCCAAAATATTCTAAAATGTGGTATTACAAAATATGATTAAAAACTAAAGATTGCACATCAGATTCCAATTTCCACAGTCAAGTGAATTAAGAGGAGTGTCTTAAACGTAAAAATATTAATGCAAATATCTGTAATTTAACTTCTACATGTATGCACTTTATTTTGGAAATGAGGGCTGACACTTTTTTTAAAATTTAATTTAAGTTTAATTCACTCTCTTGCTATTTGGGTACTCATTTACACAATCTAGGTACTGAATTTGTACCCTGTAGGGCTAAATAATATATTGAGGCAAATGTCACGGTGACAAGTGTTATACTCATAAAGGTGCTATTTTTCGGACTGTCTTGATTTAATTTTAAATTAAACCGAATTTAAAACTAAATGCAAATCTAAATGGACACATGCTCCAGCTTGTCTGAGAAAACGTCTCACTTTACGCATGTAACTCTGGGCATTACCCATAGCAAACCTCTAGGGGATGCAGAATCTTGTTCCCTATTCTCAGGGAACCATGGTTACATTCGTAACCTGAGAATTTCCCTTTCAAAAGGGATGATGACTTAGTGCTAGTGCTCGCCATAGAACTAGATTGTCTCTGAATAAACACATGTTCAAGCAAACTAGTATACTGAAGACAAGAAAGAGGTTGACGTTATTCACATACTCACGGTCGCACCAGTTTTGACGTCATAGGCTGCCGCTTGCCGATGTTAAGTTCATTGTTGAGCTTAGATTCACGCTTCAGACACGTGGCATGCCTGAGGCATTCCCCATTGCAATCCCTAGGGGACGCAGCACGAGTTCTCTTTCGAAAGGGAACAGCAGATGATAATAGCTCCTGCAGTAGGATTGGTCATTAAAACTATAGTTCAACCTCTTGGGGGTTTATATTCTGAGTTCTGAAGGCTTTTTTTGCATGGCAGACAGTTAAAGGTGCAGTAAGCGATTTCTGAGAAACGCAGCTGAATGTGGAACAGCCTGAGCGCCACAACAGTAACAATTACTTGTAGAAATAGAGGGGATATACCATAGATATGTCTAGGTAGATTCCCCATTCGATCGCTCCAGATACATTGGTGGGACTGAACTTCGGTGACTTTTTAAAATCGTGTTAGTTGATGGCTTCGTCTTGTTGTATTGTGTTCATTTAGCAAAATTTTCTGTTAAAGTCTATTGCAAATATGGATATTCATACATGCCTCTAACTGCGGTTGCAGATGCACAGTCAACTTGCTCTCAAATATTCACAGACTGGCTTTGACTGTTCCATAGTAACAGCTGCTAAAGAGGAATCATCTATGTATATATAAATAAAAATAAATAAATAAATAAATATATATATATATATATATATATATATATATATATATATATATATAAGGCATATACTCATTATGGTGGAGGAGAGAGAGTGAGGAAGAGAGAGATTTGAAGAAATACTTGAAAGAGAGATGGCTGAGAGACATTGCAAAAGGGAAAAGGTCAGAAGAAAATCACTGGGAAAAAAAGGGTTATGATCAGGGAAGAGCCACACAGGGTTGTTGTGGCCTAATGGTGAGGGAGTTGGGCTTGTAATCTGAAGGTTGCCGGTTCGATTCCCACGCCGGCAGGAATTGAAGGTGGGGATTGTGAATAAACAGCACTCTCTCCACCACCGGTGTGTGTTCACTACTCACTGCTGCGTGTGTGCACTTGGATGGGATAAATGCAAAGCACAAATTTCAAGTATGGGTCACCATACCTGACAATATGTCATGACTTTCACTTTCACAAGCTTTGGGGGTGTTGATGGACTCGACCTACTCCATCTATGCTTTGATCATCAGACAGATGTAGTCTTTGAGAAAAATGCAATTTTCTCAGCTTTTTGCTCAAAATATAGCTTTTTTAATAAAACTTATCCACATTTAATTGATAAAAAATAAAAAATTCATGAAGCTAAATAAAACATGTTTTATTCGGCTCTTTCTTTTGATATATTGCATGTTCAGATATTCATACAAAAAAAAATATTCTGGGGGCCAAAAAACGTAAAAAAATAATCAAAAATGCTGGCGCTGACTGGAAACTTTTTTCAAATATGCTGGCACGAAAAGAGTTAATATTAGAAGCGTTCCAGCGCAGGAGAGACCTAATTGGGAAGGCCTGAAAAGGGAGGTTGTGTTTTTTCTGCTGCATACTTCAGCAATATTGGTTTTGCTATGTTTCACAGAAGCAAGATATGGTGTTGTTGTAATATTAGCTATAGTAACAGGGCAGATTTGAGTATCATTGTTTGTCTTGCTTGTATATACTCTTGCACTTTAAGTTTTTTTTCTTCCTTGTTGTTTGTTCGTGAAACATAATTTTGCTTCACTTTAGCTATGATAAAGAGATTATCCACTCTTGCAACGCTTGTTCATGCATTTTAGGGGTGGAGCAATGAAGGAAGCAGTGTGTTTGTTTGCGTCAATTGATTTCAAAGAGTATTTCTCAGAAATCTGCACCTTTAAGAAAGATGCACTTTGCGGTCACTTGGGGCCAGATTTACTAAACGGGGCGAATTAGCGCGAGTGGGAGTGGAAAGTTCTGTGCCTGATCTGCTGACGACACCCAAATTAAACACCCGGATCATTTCCATATGATCAGCAATCTACCAGTTAGAGTCTGGTTAAAGACACGCGCTTTTTCGGGCAGTAAATAAAGGCACGAACAGTAAATTGAGTAGCGCGAATCTTAGTATCCTAATCTTTGCGTGATTAATTGAAATAACTTGCCTCCCATTAATTTTACGACTGAAAGAGAAACTCCTACAAATTAAGGTCCGCCGCAAAAATAACTGTGCCCAGGACTTTTCAGCGCTAATTTCTCACTGTGTCTTGACAGAGGGTTTGCGGGACTCTATCTGGGTCCCACTCGGCTCGTTCTGAGTGGGCCTCGAAGCCGAGTCTTCCGGCATAGGAGTCAGATGCTCTAACAAGGAGGCTAAAAGGTGCAATTCCTTGCATCTGTCGCTAGAGGGTTAGAAAAATGGGGCTGTGTGCATACAGTATCTGTGTACCATGTTGATGCACACTAAACACATAGTGTACATGCAACAACCGAAGTATACTATGATCATCACACGCACTGTATGCGCATTGTACAAAAACCCTACTGTACTCGTAAAAACCAAAGTATACTTTGGGCTTCATGTGAACTGTATGCATACTGTACTTATAAAAACCAAAGTATACTTTGGGCTTCATGTGAACTGTATGCATACTGTACTTGTAAAAACCAAAGTATACTTTGAGCTTCAGCGCCCTGTATGTGCATTGTATATGTAACCTTGAATAGGCATAAAACTGAAGTATACATTAGGCTTTACGTGCACAGTATGCATGCCCTTGTATATGCGTAAAAACCTTGTATACTTCGGGAGTCACGGACACTGTATGCAAAATCCTAGTATACACTTAAGATCCAATGGTGTATACTCTAAGCTTTACACATTGTCTTTTGTACTCTTAAAAATAGAAAGTACACTTTGTAGTTCAATAACTTTACCCTATGTACCCGTGTACATCGGGCTTCATGCTAACTGCTAACATCTACGTAGAGCATACTCAGGGCTTCATGCACAAAATATAATTATGTGCACGGATAAATCAAATATAATAAAAATGGCAACGTTCCATAAAAAAAGAGAATTGTCATTTTGATTTCATGGAGAGCACCTATCCAAACATCCACATTTATATCCAGCCTCGGACTTTATCTGTATTTTAAAAATAATTGTGTTCAATTTTAAATAACTGAAGGCACTTCAAGAAATCCAGTGTTTATCTTCTACTCAGACGGAACTGCTTTAGTATGGTGTCTGACTGACAGCTGGAAAGCTTTATGCGCCCGAAGCGCCGTTAATTCCGTTGCAGTCAGCGCTCAGTCTCGAATCAGTTACACGCGAATATCAATTCAGGAACTGCGCAATTGTCTCAAGTTAGGAAACACAGCGAAATTTGTGCCTGTGTCACGCCCACCTTTCCGATAACACTGGACTGGAGCCTATTGAGCTGGCGAATCGATCTGCAGCGCTCGAGCGAGGCCTCGCATGGGCGTCGTACACCGTGATCGCGCGCTCAATGATGATGCAGGATATCTGTCGCCGGCTCGAGCTGAATCTGATCCCGTCGTACGTTGAATTTGATGTTTGACCACTTTGCATTTTTCCTCGGAGGAGAAAGAGATGGGATCAGGTGCTGTGGATTCTTCCCAGTGGCTGTCAGTGAAGGAAGAGACTATTTTCCTTCACGATGGACTAATTCGGGTCACGGACCTGGCAGAGCTGCCCAGTGAAATCGGAGTGTCCGAACAAGGGGAATCCGAGCAGGAGGTGTGCATTTATTATATCGCTTTCATTCAGAGGAACCTCTATATTGTTACATGTGAACTTGATTAGCTTAACACTAAAGTTAACTAACTCGGCTGGGTGATGTTCGGCCAAAACAGGCTTGTCGGATAGCAGCATGCTAATAATAAAAGCTTGTTGTTGTTGTATTTCTTCGAGTAAATCGAGCACGTGATCGTTTTAACAAGTGTTCAATCATTTATCGTGTGTTAGTTCGTGTAAACATGCGAGGTCTGCTATCAAGCCCGCTGTGTGAGAAGTGTCAGATATTTTTTGCTAAACATAGATGCTAGCTGCTAATCGATTTACGTTGATGTAAACAAAGCGTGTTGACCCCGAATTGAGGCTGTTATTGCCCGTTTGTGTGCTGTATATCATGACAGGTACACAGTTCCTGCTTGTCTCTTATGTTTGACGCGTTAGCATAGCTTCGACAGGCTAGTAGGAGGAGTTGAATCTCTCACTGTCGTGTGGCAGGCAGCTATTGACCTGTCCGTAGGATTCATGTTACAATTCTAACGCAGGACGTCCAAATACTTAAATGCAACCTATAGTTTGGCCTATACTAGTAGCATTTTGCGCGACGATAGGGTGTAACACAATGTTGCTCACTGTGGTAGTCGCAGAAATGTTGTCCTGACCAATGTCATTTCATCCATAAGTAATTTATTAAAGTCATAAAACAAAAATACGAATAGCCGTGTTAAATTGCGATTGTAGTCGACAAGGGCGTTGTTTCCAATTCGCATACTATCTACCCTAAGTAGTATCCGAGATTAGAATTAGTGTCCCAGATAGTGTGCTGTAATGGTTTACTGTTTATGGTGGATTTGTGTGGGCAAAGGAAGGAAACCTCAGCGTCTGTATCATATATTGGAGAAGGTAGAATTGTAATTTGAGTCACTAGTTGTGTCTCAAATGATGCAATGTATACTATTAACTGTGCACTGTACTGCATGGGGATTTCAATCTTTTAGATGCCCCACATGATCATCCTCATGTGAGGGAACCAAAAATATACAGTTTATTGGAAAAATGCTTAATTTATACTTTTGAGAAACGAATAAAGTGTTATTTGGAAAGCGTTTTTACGTACTGCTAGATGTATTACTTTATTTAATTTTTATCATCTTATATTAATTGATTTACACATTCACTATTACACTGTTTTTCCGCTAAACTCTTCAAAGATCGGAGAAAATGGTTGTAGGTAAAAAATATGAAAATAGGTTTAAATCGAATTATTGTTATTATAACTTACAGAATTTGACATTGTTGTGGTTTTATTCTGATTTCTAAAGACTTGCATTGCACTGCACTACTTTTCCAATGGTTTTCTATGTGTGTTAGTCTGGTGGGTTTGACCATTGTGCGTCTTGTCCATGACGGTGTCCTAAAAATGCGGCGCACGAGTCAATAGAAGTTAAACTTTAAAAAAAAAAAACACACATCTTAGATTTTTCAGTGCTTTGCACTTTAAAATAAACTTCTAGTTCAGTAGTCCCTGTGTAACAGCGTAATTTAATTGTTGTGCTTCTACTTAAGTAATAGAAAACAATAAACCCAACATGTGAAATCAAAATAATGAAAAATAATCTTAAACTTATCTATCCATGCTATCAGAATGTGAAGCAAACTGATAAATGCCCTTCACTATCGACTTGCTTTCTGCTTACCACTTATTGATTATATGATATTATATAGATCAGTGTTTCTGCAATGTCCTTCCATTATCACATCTCGGCAATTTATGCATCAACATTTGTCATTTAGAAGAGGGATTTTCCTGCCTTTTTACCCAGGTTAGTTTTTTTGTGTTTGTTTGCTTTTGTGCCACTGAATACTGTAGCAAGACTACAAAGCACTTCAATACAGGCCATGCTCATCTGAGAAACATCTCCAGAACCCCCTTCTATTTAGATCCATCTGGTTGTTTTGCCTCTTGTTTGTTGCTATCTTTCTGTTTCAGTGTTTGCCATACAATTGCCATTGTGAACTTCCAGTCTGTTGCATGCCTTTTATTTTGATCACATCCAGCTTGCTGAATGCCAATTTCAAGCGTTTTCAAAATGCATGTCTGTTAGTTGATTCTACTAGTGAAATTCTACAGGTAGGACACCACACAGTGAATCTAATCACCATGAAGCCAGAAGTTCACTTCTATGGCAATTGATGAGTTTGAAGTTCGATGTATGTAAACAATGCAAACTGCAAGATTAGAAAGGGCGATATATTGTGCAAGTTGCCTATATGCGGCGTAGACATTTTCAAGATGACAGAACACACAAAAAAAACATGTTACTGAAAAATGTCTACAGAATGTATTGAATATTTTTGATAAATTGGGAGAAGCAGGAATCGCGATCACTATTAATTATGCTGCTCGGTTTTGTGGTGCATTACTGAAAGTAATGAGTCAGATGTTTATTCAGTAACGGCATAAACAACTGACTCATTACTTTCAGTGATGTCCATCTTGAAATGAACAAAGCTTTATGTACTAAAGGTTCTTGAAACTTAAGCCAATGTCTTCACTAAATGGTAGTACTATTAAGCATCATGTTTTCCTACTTATACCTGTCAAACACACTGAGGAAATTACTTGAGGAATTATAGTGTAATATCTGGGTTAATTATGAATTTATATAAAATAATTATAATATAGTATTTTTAGTATGCCTTGGAAGGCCATCCACAACCTAAATGTAGGCAGATTGTTTAATGGAGAAGAATCAGAAAAGATTTTAAATGCCAAAAACCATTCTCTCGTCCTCAAGTTGTTTCAAACCTGCATGATTTTCTTACTTCTGCTGAACACAAAAGAAGATATTTTGAAGAATGTTGATAACCAAACAGTGAATAGGCCCCAATGTCTTCCATACAGGTGCTGGTCATAAAATTAGAATATTATCAAAAAGTTGATTTATTTCACTTGTACACTTTTTTCTTCCACATCTTTTCCTTTCCTTCGCCTCTCTATTAATGTGTTTGGACACAGAGCTCTGTGAACAGCCAGCCTCTTTTGCAATGGCCTTTTGTGTCTTGCCCTCCTTGTGCAAGGTGTCAATGGTCGTCTTTTGGAGAACTGTCAAGTCAGCAGTCTTCCCCATGATTGTGTAGCCTACAGAACTCGACTGAGAGACCATTTAAAGGCCTTTGCAGGTGTTTTGAGTTAATTAGCTGATTAGTGTGTGGCACCAGGTGTCTTCAATATTGAACATTTTCACAATATTCAAATTTTCTGAGATACTGAATTTGGGATTTTCCTTAGTTGTCAGTTATAATCATCAAAATGAAAAGAAATAAACATGTGAAATATATCAGAATATAATATAAAAGTTTCACTTTTTGAATGGAATTAGTGAAATAAATCAACTTTTTGATGATATTCCAATTATATGACCAGCACCTGTAGTGCCCCATAGCTTGTTTCCACCATTAAGTAAAAAAGGTAATTGGGACTCACAATTGTGAGTTATAAATTCAGAATTGCGAGATATAATGTCCAATTTTGAGGGTAAAAAAGACAATTGCAATTGCATGTTATAAAAGCAAAATTTGAGATATAAACTCGTAGCCTAATTCTGAGAAAAAAAGAAATGCAATTCTGACTTACAATTGTGAGTTTATATTAATTTTGAGAAAAAAGTCAGAATTGTAAGATATAAAGTCAGAATTACTTGATTAAAAACTCACAATTGACCCTTCACAAAGACACGCTCCCTTTAGTTACTGTTGTTATGTCCGACAAGCCATGCGCTCTCACGCCACACATCACGTTCTCACGCAGTGAAAAATACATTGCGGAGTGAAGAGGACACTGACAGCGTATCGACAGACAAGACGGAGCAGGTTACTTTTGATGTGAAACAAAGTTTCAAATTCAAATATTGTAATTTTTTTAAAGAAGTTAAAACAATAAACGCCATATAGTGACTCTTTAATGTGTCAGAGCTTCAAGTGGCTCTGAACCAACCATCTCCTTATACTAACTCAGTTCATTTATAGCATCAATAAACATGAATAAACATCTGAAGGAATGTTGTTTCAAGCGCGGAAAGATGTGAGTACACACCATTTTTCAAGTTCAAGTTCACCAACGTTAATCTACTAACTCCCCTGACTGCTTTGTCGGACATAATGTTGGATTCAGGGTTATGATTGGTCAGATCACCTGTCAATCAAACTGCCGACGAAGGTTGAATTGCGAGAGAAAAAAAAAAGTCGCAATTCTGACTATACCACACAATTCTGACTTTATAACTCATAATTGTGAGTTTAAATGACTGATTTTCTCAGAATAATGAGATATAAACTCGGAATTGTGAGATTAAAAGTGGCAATTACCTTTTTTTTTTTTATTTAGTGGCGTAAATAAGCTTTCATATGAGGGTGAGTAAATGATGACAGAATTTTAATTTTTGGGTGAACTATCCTTTTAAGTTTTTTCCTAAAAGTTCACCAAATGTTAGATACAGTAGTTTGGCTCCATAGTATATCTGGGCTCCAATTACACAGCAGTGAAGCAAGTAACTCATTTTAAATGATCATGGGCCAAAATAAGCTTCAATAACCAGTATGAAATTCTTTGTTCTCGCAGATCTTGACGTTTGAGACCAAGAACCCAGTGGAGCTGGCCGAGCGCCTCCGAGCAGTCTGTGGGAACCAGAGCAATGCTTACGCAAGACTTTTGGAGTACCGTCTCAATGCACTGCGCGGTCTGTGGGGGGCACAGCGACAGCTGGCCCTGGAGGAGCAGCAGGAGCATGAAGGAGTCATCCCGGGGAGTGGCGGAGGGTCTGACGAGGAGACGCTGGCCCTGCTTAAGCGACAGGGCTTCTTGCAACCTCAACATCACCATCATCCTCACCACCCTCAGATGCCCACTGGCACTGATCAGGCACCGTTTACCTCACGTGTCGGCCTCCTGTTGGTCTTTCCGCTTCTGCAGTCACAAACACGGCATGACCCTGCACTCTGCGGCGTCACCGCCGAGGTCTTGCTCGCGTGTTTGCGCGACTGCCAGCCGCTGAGCCTAGGCAAGGAGCCTGCCGACTGCCTAAATGGCCTGGAGAGGTTGCTTTGCTCCTGGCTGGAGGAGAGGAGTGAGCCAGAAGGTTCGGCTCAGGCGAGGCCACTACTTACCCAACAGCAGAGACAGAATGCAGCTGCTGCGCTAGTGGCTCTTTCGTGTGCAAGGTGAGCGCAGCACAATGGCTGTTCCTTTTCAGTTTTCAGCTCTTATTATTGTTTATTAAGGTATATGTAATTGACTTTTATTGACTTTAAGGTATATGTAATTTGAGTCTTTGCTGCAAATCAAGTCAAAAGCTGGAGTGGATTTAAGCCAAGGCAAGACAATAGAGGCCAAACCAATGTTTTTTTTCATGCACTCATCAGTTTTGAGATTTTGGGCTGTTTTGCTTCCGTAACGTGTCTTATTTTAGACTAGTGGAACGAAAACATCTTAAATACACATGTAGTGTTTATTACACTTCATCTGTTTGTGTCTGTAGATTTCTGGTACAATGCATTTCTTTCAAAGGTTGGGAATTTTTTCTCATGCAGTCAATGAGAAATCTCCACTTCAGCAGCACTTGCATACACCAGAAATTGGGATGCATCGAAATGAAAATTTCCGAGAAATCTGGATGCAGTTGGCCGAAAATCATTTAAAAAAAAAGAAGTTATTATTAATTTCTTATTTTAAATGACTTTTTTGTATAATTGTTATTATTAGACTTTTTAATTCAATTCAATATTTTTACTGAATCTGAATTTAAAAAAAATACAAGCAATATATAAACAACCACACTTTACTAAAGTAAAAACTAATGCAAAAGTCACACCAAAATTGGACAGAAAATAGGCCTGTGTTAAATAATGTTAAATATCAATATATTATTCTTCTTCGTTCAGTTCTATGTAACACAATCAGATTTGACAGATTTACAGTCAGGTTCATAAATATTGGGACATCGACACAATTCTAATCTTTTTGGCTCTATACACCGCCACAATGGATTTGAAATGAAACGAAGAAGATGTGCTTTAACTGCAGACTTTTAGCTTTAATTCGAGGGTATTTACATGCAAATCAGGTGAACGGTTTAGGAATTACAACAGTTTGTATATGTGACTCCCCCTTTTTAAGGGACCAAAAGTAATGGGACAGATTAACAACCATAAATCAAACTTTCACTTTTTAATACTTGGTTGCAAATCCTTTGCAGTCAATTACATCCTGAAGTCTGGAACGCATAGACATCACCAGACGCTGGGATTCATCCCTGGTGATGCTCTGCCAGGCCTCTACTGCAACTGTCTTCAGTTCCTGCTTGTTCTGGGGGAATTTTTCCTTCAGTCTTGTCTTCAGCAAGTGAAATGCATGCTCAATCGGATTCAGGTCAGGTGATTGACTTGGCCATTGCATAACATTCCACTTCTTTCCCTTAAAAAACTCTTTGGTTGCTTTCGCAGTATGCTTCGGGTCATTGTCCATCTGCTCTGTGAAGCGCCGTCCAATGAGTTCTTAAGCATTGGGCCGAATACGAGCAGATAATATTGCTCGAAACACTTCAGAATTCATGAATACATGCCCACGCCATGACACTACCTCCACCATGCTTCACGGATGAGGTGGTATGCTTTGTATGATCGTGAGCAGTTCCTTTCCTTCTCCATACTCTTCTCTTCCCATCACTCTGGTACAAGTTGATCTTGGTCTCATGTTGTTCCAGAACTGTGAAGGCTTTTTTAGATGTTGTTTGGCAAACTCTAATCTGGCCTTCCTGTTTTTGAGGCTCACCATTGGTTTACATCTTGTGGTGAACCCTCTGTATTCACTCTGGTGAAGTCTTCTCTTGATTGTTGACTTTGACACATATGGCCAACTGTTGTGAAGGGTGTTTTCTTCACCAGGGAAAGAATTCTTCGGTCATCCACCACAGTTGTTTTCCGTGGTCTTCCCGGTCTTTTGGTGTTGCTGAGCTCACCGGTGCGTTCTTTCTTTTGAAGGATGTTCCAAACAGTTGATTTGGCCACACCTAAAGTTTTTGCTATCTCTCTGATGGCTTTGTTTTGTTTTTTCAGCCTAATGATGGCTTTGGATCTCATATTGAGGGTCGACAGAATTTCCAAATGCAAATAGCACACTTGAAATGAACTCTGAACCGTTTATCTGCTCCTTGTAAATGGGATAATGAGGGAATGACACACCTGGCCATGGAACGGCTGAGCACCCAATTGTCCCATTACTTTTGATCCCTCAAAAAGTGGGAGTCACATATAAAAACTGTTGTAATTCCTACACTGTAAATACCCTCAAATTAAAGCTAAAAGTCTGCAGTTAAAGCGCATCTTTTTCGTTTCATTTCAAATCCATTGTGGTGGTGTATAGAGCCAAAAAGATTAGAATTGTGTTGATGTCCCAATATTTATGGACCTGACTGTATTTTTTGACCAGTTATCAAAATAAAGTATAGATCTACAAAGCTATTATTATCAGAGCGTTGCCCAGCATGACTATATGTTGCAGTACAGTTTACAAAAAGTCTAGAGAAATTTCATGTCAACGCGCACACAGAACATTGAACGGAACATTGAGCAGTCGCTTCGAAATTGTGCATCTTCGGAAGCAAAGTCACAAAAATATGCTGCCGCGCGAGAGTGAAACCTGATCGCTGAACACGAAGGGGCTGGGCGGCATATTTTCAGCCTTTTTTTCCTCTTTCGGCCGAAAATGTCATTATTGGCTGATCATTTTCGGCCAGTCTTTATAATTTTATTCTTATCTATGTTTTGGATGTTTTACAGAGGGGTTGTTAATATATAATAGTTTTATATAACATTTTTATTCTTAAAAACATTGTAACTTCTTTTTCTGGCTGTTGATGGTATTTTCTGATTTATGCAGTGATAAAAAGAGATCCAAAATCCCCTCTGTAAAATTTTTTGAAACAAGGATTTTTTGAACCTGGCTTTATCCAATGTTCAGATTTCTATTTTTGTATATTTAAACACAGCTTTTCTGAAAACTTGTAATATAGAAACAAAACAATTGTCTTGATGTACTACGATTAATCAACTGCTGGTCACATTATGGGGATTTATTTTAGTTATTTTTTTTTTTTTAACTCGGCACAATTGCCCCAATTGTTAAGTATGGTCTCAATGTATTTTTGGCCCTGTTTCCAAATCAATCACAAGTCGTAAGCTGAGACGCATTTCTCTTCACAATTCGTACTAAAGTGTCTCAGCGCTTCCCCTTTGGCCACTTTTCATCTGATATGTCTAGGGGAGAGTCTCTTGATTTCATCACTACATATATCACAACCCTAGTAGGGGTGGGAATCTCTGGGCACCTTTCGATTCGATTACGATTCAGAGGATGGGATTATAAAACCATTATCGATGCATCTTTTTTTTTTCTTTGTGGATTTTCTTTTTTGCCACTGTGTAACTGCTTGGTACTTTCAAAGAAAAGTATTTGTAATGATCTATAATGAATTATTTCCAATATCTTCCAATATATCCAATATCTAGGGTAGCCGTGGCCTAGCGGTGAGGGAGTCAAGCTTGTAATCTGAAGGTTGCCGGTAGTGCTGCAACGACACGTCGACGTCATCGATTACGTCGACTCTGAAAATACGTCGACGTGCGTGAAATGCGTCGACACGTCACACTGTTTACATTCATCTGGCGTAATGGCGGCTTCTGCTCCTGGGAACCGAGAAAGTTCCATTCTATCACAAAAACCCATACCACGATGATCAAAAGTATGGGAATACTTTAAACAGAGGCCAAATAAAACGATCCTTTGTTCCCTTTGCAGAACCGATATGGCGTACCACCTGTGGAATTGGATCTCTGCCAGATGTTTGCGCACGCATACCTACACCTCAATCAACTGCTAAATTAGTTCTAACTTCTTACATTAAAAAAAAAAAAAAACTAGATTAATAAAATAAAACTTAATAAAAATAATTGTTAGATTAGTCGACAGAAAAAATAATCGTTAGTTGCAGCTCTAGTTGCCGGTTCGATTCCCACGCTGGCAGGAATTGAAAGTGGGGATTGTGAATAAAACAGCACTCTCTCCACCTTCAATACCATGACTAAAGTGCCCTTGAGCAAGACACCTAACCCCTAATTGCTCCCCTTGTAAGTCGCTTTGGATAAAAGCGTCTGCTAAATGATGAAAAAATCTTTTAATATTAAAACAAATGAAAGCGATTTGGCAAGTCAACTGGAAGGTTACATTTGCCAGCATATGTCCCAGAATTGCAAAGAACCAACATGAAAGGAAATGTGTGTTTGTAGCCGCATGCTTAGTTTTCAGTTCGTTCCTATGGAAGAGCGTGACGCTCAACTTGTCAATGAATTGAAAGCGCTCACTCTGTTCCACTTGCTCCATACAGTTATATGCATGTCACAGACTGTCCGGCCGCTGCACTTTTAATATAGGTCTTCTGAAGCGAAGCGATGCGTTTTTGTAAGAAAGATATCCATATTTAAAACTATAAACTAGCTTCCAGCAGGCGGCTGTACACAGAATAGTCGATTCTGCTCTCTTTTTGAGACTGTTCCTAGTGGCCAGTCGACGAACTGCAGTTTAAGTCACTTCCGTATTGGCTTCAAGAGAAACTGGGGGAGGTTTCCGCTTGGTATTTACATATGTAAATACATTTGTAGTATACTTGGCATAAAATAAATACATTTTTGGTATATTTATTTTTCTCTAGCGTATTTGAGGAAACTCAAAACAATTTCTATTGTGTCTGCTTGCAGGGGCTCCCTCAAAACATTCATTCATACTGTCCACCTGCTGCAGAAACAGACAGACTTGGGTCAACTTCCTGTGGCTGATGTTCTCTATAGGTGAGATGTGTCATGCAATTACTATTAACTACTTCTGTTAACTATCAAATTTCATATTGACTTTTGAACGGCACAGAAAAAATGGGGTGGGAATTATTATTCACCAGTTAATGTGCCTATTCAGTATATTAGAATGATTCATAGTTGGAAACTGTAAAATGCATAACTCTTTTTAGACCGTTCACAAATGTAACCTGTATAGGATTAAAAGAGTTTTAAACTTGACTTTGTCGCAGACTGCTGCTTCTTGAGGGAGGTCCAGGCTCACCCTCCTGTTTGCTAGGAGGGAAACACAGTGTGTCGTGGGGCTTCGAGGACATGTTGCCCACTCCAGAGAGCAGCGCCACTGGACCAGAGAGTAAAGGTGAGTCTGTGATGGCTGACAAATGTTTTTACATGCATGAAGAAAGATTGTTGTAACAAAGTTGAAAGCACACAATTCAACTCGGGATTTAATAAAATGTTTGTCTGTCAACCTCAACACTTTGAATGATTTCAAAAATGCAGATGGAATCACAGAAATACATCGAAACGTCTCGGAATTTGGACATTTTTTTTGATGAAAACAAAAGTAGGGTTGTAGATGTAAAGGGTTAATCCTCCCAAAAATGAAATATCTGTCATTAATTACCTCATTTCGTTCCAAACCCACAAGACCTTCATACATCTTCGGAACACAAACGAAGAAATCCGAGATTTTTATTTTTATTTTTTTATCTCCCATTGAAAGTAGTGAAATTACCACATTCAAGATCCAGAGAAGTAGTAAAGACATGGTTAAAATCAACCTGTGGAAGCGATGAGAATACTTGTGCACAAAAACAATGACTTTATTCAACAATTTTTCCTCTTCCCTGTCAGTCTTGTTCGCAGTTAATGCAGTGAACACAGTGCAGTGCTTCCAGGTTCTACGTCAGAACGCCGACTCCGCATGTGTCGTGGAGCTCACTTATACAGTGTCGGCCAATACGTTTCCGTAAACACGGAAGCTCTGCACTGTGTTCACTGCGTCAGCTGTGTAGGAGACTGAGAGGGAAGAGGGAGAAATTGTTGAATAAAGTAGTTTTTTCTCAGTCCTTTTTTTTTATGGATAAGTTGTGACTGCAGTGTAAGTGGAAGAGAGGGGGTACGCAGAAGGTTGTTAAATGCCTCAGGGGGTACTCCACTCTGAAAAGTTTGGGAACCACTGTATCGCAGCATGTGAGCAGAGCGTAGTGTGGACCAGATCAGTGAACGAGAGTTTAGTGGATTTACCAGCGTTGCCCAGGGCAGCTGTATGGTACCACATGATGTTACAGCACAATAGGGCTATTGCAAAAAAAAGCAAGTGTAGTACTGCATAGAAATTTCTTGTTGGAGCATTATTTGAGCAGACTTTGAGTATGAGTGGTACATGAGAGGATCGTTTGCAAGGGCTGTGAGCATGTGCATACAGCGGAATATGACAACCGCTAGAGTGAGAGTGAAACCTGAGCTCTGGATACTGAGGGGCAGGGCGAGGTGGCATGGTAGATATTTTCAGCTCATATTTGCAGCTGTTTTTCTCTGGCCAAAAAATGAAAATGCCAATTTCGATGCATCCCTGTATTTAATACACACACACACGCACACACTTATATCTATATATGTATGTGTGTATATGTGTATATATGTAAGTATATATGTGTATATATATGTATATAAATGTGTGTGTGTGTGTGTGTGTATATATATATATATATATATATATATATATATACACACATATACATATATATGCACACACATATACATATATATGCACACACATATACATATATATGCACACACATATACATATATATATATATATATATATATACACACACACACACATATATACATATATATGCACACACATATACATATTTATATATATATATGTATGTATGTGTGTGTATGTATATATATATATATGTATGTATATGTGTGTAAATATGTGTATATATGTATGTAAGTATATGTGTGTGTGTGTATGTGTATATATGTAAGTATATATGTGTGTGTATATATATATTAACTATTGCACAATATTGTGTCCACGTTTTAAAAGGTAAAAAAAAAAAAGACTTATTGTGCAACATCTTGTTTGCCAAAAAATGTAAAGAATTGTTCAAATTACATTTTAAAATTGTTAAAGTTTTATGCATTCATTTTATTGCCACAGTTTGTTCATAGGGCACTATTAATATTAAAATGTAATAAATTATTACATTGTTAAAGTTTTATGAATTCAACTGATAAGACTTTCTTTTAGATTCTTACAATTTGATGAAACCATGAAAATGGAATCCGGAAATATTTAAACAGAATTTAGGAAGCAATAAAATTGAATTTGGGGAAAAAATAAAATGGATTTCATAGAGCTCTAAAACATCTTTTTCTCTCAGACACAGACCTAGGACGCAGCCTGGCTACAGATGGCCTCTATCTCTACACAACAAACTCTTTTGGGAAGGGCTTAAGCAAGCTGGGCTCAGGGCAGCATGGGACGCTGAGGTAACTCTAAAACTACATAACTACCTCTTAACCTCCTATCCTGCTTTTCTGTTTGTACCAGTAACCTCCAGGCTACTATTGTGCTCTTTGTCCTGCTGTCATTCTCATTTCTGCTCTGTGAGCAACTATATTTGTTAGACATTTGAACCCTTTGAAATTTTGCTGTGTCAATGAACCCCTGTTTCATTCCTCTCTTAAATGTCAATTTCGTGCACTTTCTCAGTCTCGTGAAGAAACGTCTTAGACACATTTCAACCAAATTGTAAAAAATAAGAAATAATGTTTTGCATAAAGAAAATGTTCAACATAATAGCGAAGACTAGGGATGGTTATAAAGGGGCGTTAGTTGTAACACCATCAGTTGTGTGATCACTGTCATACATGAACAGAACACCAACCTTCTGAAGTCACTGAGGAAGTTGTTTGTTTCTGTGTACAGATATAATTTATAAGGATAAAAAATGATTGTAATATAATTTGGTTTGTGATCAGATTAATATATGATAAATGGCAAATTGTGTACCATCTGAAACGGATTCTCTTGTTTAATTTGAGATTTTATTTGCATATGTAATATCAAATAATATATGTATGTAAGGTTTGTGCCACAGCTGCCCTAATCTAACAGTATTGGTGATTACCAAAATAACTTTTTATGTAGTAGTTAATCCACACCAGTATGTGTGCGCTCTTTAGTCACAGTAGTGTTTCTAATGCTAAATTATAATTATTGTTGTGTTTCAATGGATTGAACGATAGATTGCACAAAAGAAACTATTTAAATGTCAATAACAAAAAAAGACTGTGGAAAACTACATGAAAACCGCAAGAATGCAAGCTGTTATCAAGGCGTTTGAAGGCCATACGAAATAAAATGTATATTTTTTTGTTATGTGTGAAATGAATACTATTTAGTTGTTTCAGTTTATTTGCCTAACAAATGACATTATTTCTTTTAGTTTTAAACAAGTTTTTGACACATTCCTAAAATATCTGTGTTTTCTCTTTATTATGACAGGTGGTGTTATACATTTGTTAAGCACTGTATATATTATAAGTAGTATAAATTAATGAATAATTAGCAGAAATTAGAAATGACTAGAAATACAAAACGTAATCGGTGACTAAAGCCACAGTCACACTAGCTGTAAAGAATGCAAAATTTCTACATACAAAAGCACCCCACTAAAAATATATTTCATGCATTACTCAAGTCTAATTGACGACAATCATGGCACATACTTAAAAGCTAAAACATTTTTTCTTTGGCCTTCCTCGCAGGGGTTTTGTGTATTGTCGGAATGAGGAAATGGAAGCAGGGTGGGTGGCACACAGTAATGGCTTTTTGCTCCACCGTCCTGCCTCCTTTGACACAAAACCTCATCAGCTGTGCCAGGTCATCGACCCCTTCACACTACAGGTACGAGCTCTCCATCCAAATGATCACATTGAGTATCCGTATTATGATATTTCTAATCAGAATTGCTAGTAGGTGTTTTATTTCTCAGTATGGTGTAAAATGAAACCGTTGTATCAGCTGTGTACATGGATGTTAGATTACTGATGCATTATGAATTTTGGAATATTAAATTTTTTTCATTTCTCACTTGACTTTTGAAAGAAAATGTGTGATGCATGTAAACTTGTTTTTTTTGCTCATACATTTAAGGAAAAAAAAAAAAAAAAAAAAAAAAAAATATATATATATATATATATATATATATTATATATATATATATATATATATATATATATATATTTTTTTTTTTTTATACTGGAGTGTACACACACCTGGGCTGGAATTTGACCAACATTTGGAATTCATTCTCAGGATGTTCTGATGTTAGTTCACCCAAAAATGAAAACTAATGAATTACTCACCCTCATGTCATCCCACACCCGTAAGACCTACAAATGAAGATACTTTTGGTGAAATCCGAGGGTATCCGAACCACTCATGTCTGAAAATGTCATTGCACCTTTTGACGTCCAGAAAGGTAGTTAAAAACAAGGTTAAAATAGTCAGAGTCACTGTAGTGGTTCAATCTTAATGTTATGAAGTGACGAGGATACGTATTGTGCCCAACAACAAAACAAAAATAACAAATTTAGCTAGTCTTAGCAAGTGAACTCTGTTTACGTCCTAACTCAGTATTGGTCAAAGTTGATCACATGAGCAGCAAGACGCATCTTGTATGACAAACTGTTGAATAAAGTCGTTGTTTTTACGCACAATAAGTATGCTCGCTGCTTCATAACATTAAGGTTGAACCATTGCAGTGACATTGACTATTTTTATTTGTAGTTCTCAGCCATGTCACCCTGTAGCCCAGGGCTGGTTGCTCACTGAAGCTACGCAGGGTTAAGCCTGGTTAGTACCTGGATGGGAGACCTCCATGGAAAACTAGGTTGCTGCTGGAAGAGGTGTTAGTGAGGCCAGGAGGGGGCGCTCACCCTGTGGTCTGTGTGGGTCCTAAGTGATGGGGACACTATGCTTTCAAAAAGCACCGTCCTTCGGATGAGACCTTAAACCGAGGTCCTGTGATCGTTAAAAATCCCAGGATGTCCTTCGAAAGAGTAGGGGTGTAACCCCGACATCCTGGCCTCTGTCCATCATGGTCTCCTAATCATCCCCATACACTGATTGTCTCCTCTCCACCAGTAAGCTGGTGTGTGGAGGGCGTTCTGGCGCTGTATGGCTGCTGTCGCATCATCCAGGTGGATGCTGCACATTGGTGGTGGATGAGGAGATTCCACCTTCCATATGTAAAGCGCTTTGAGTACCCAGAAACAAATTATTCAGTCCCTCCAGAAAAACGCGATTATGCGATCGCTTGATTTCATGCATAATCAGCCAAAGTCTGCATATTTATGCGGGGGTCGCATTTTTTCAAATATGCCGCACTTTCGCCGCATAAATTGCCGATTTCAGCAAGAAAAATATGGGGGGCTAGCATGATTTCATAATCCCTGTATTTTCGTTGCAATAAAGTCTCATATATCTTAGAAAGTTGAAAAATGTTGCGTTTACTTCACACAAGTAAAGCGCCATTATTTTCCCCCTATTGCCATGGGAACCTTATGAAGTGACGTAATGACGCGACGTGAACGTCATCTGTAAACCCCGCGGTGAAACCATGATGAAGCACGATGATCATTCTCATTTGCCAACAAAAATAAGCTCAAAAGACCGTGAGAAGCAGTTTCCCAGTGTGTTACATGACGCTGTATATTAGTAGTGTGTAAAATAATTTACGTTGCAGTAAGAGATTACACTTTGTGCACTGGAAGCACTTCATTTAACAGAAGATGTCTGTTTTGTACAGCTACCTCTGTAAAACACGAAGCACACATTTTATTTTTTTTATTTAATCATTTTTACAGAAGTTGAATATTCCTTTTGTAAAGCTACAGAACTTATTTGACTCAATGTTTTGTAATTTTGAGCCATGTGTTGATTAAGGTCTGAAATAAAACAGAATGAGAACTTCAATATTCTGTGATTTTAGTAATTCTGCCTCTTGACATGAAGGTAGTATCTAGTGAGAACAGGGTGTTGGGGGGGGAAATCACCTTTTTTTCCTCTTTTGCATCAAAAACCACAGTTTTTGCAAGTTCCCGCAATTTCGTCGCATAAAATTGCAAAAATATCCCGCATATTCCATCGCATTTTTTAAGAAAACATGCCGCATAATCAAGGATTTTTGCCCGCAACAATCACAAAAAAATCCCGCGTTTTTCTGGAGGGACTGATTATTATTATTATTAAATGATTATTTATTATTATTTTTAACATGTATCTGACTACCTTTCTGGAAATCAAAAGGTACCACGACGTTGCTGCCTATGAGTGTGTCAGATACCCTCGGATTTAATCAAAAATATCTTAATTTGTGTTCAGAAGATGAACAAAGGACATGAGGGTGAGTGACAGAAATTTCATTTTTGGGTGAACTAACTACATTTATTTGGTAAAATGTAAGTTTGTTCATTTTGGACTTTCACAATATAAGTCAATACATTATTAGAATTTTATTGGTGTATATATCTGCAAAACATTCTGACAAATTAAAATGATTTTGCCTTTTGTTTGGAGGTTCATTATGAATTGGACGGGCAGAATTCCAAATGGTGGAAATTTAGCTTGAGTCGTGTGTACCACCTTTTTGGAACATTTTGCCATTGGTAACACTTTATTTTACAGTGTCCTCCTGGTTACATGTATTTACTATAAATTATGCATATTTACATGCATCTAACCCTATAGTAAGTACATGTAGTTAAATATCATTACTTGGTGCTTAAATGTATTAAATTAAATTACACTGTAACACGGACACCTTAAAATAAAGTGTAACCTAGCCACCTTGATAAAGAAGATCTGATATTTTCTGGGCACGGTTCACTTATTGAAACATATTTCAAATGTGCTTTATTTGTGGAAGCTTCTAATTCTCCTTTCTCTATTGAAGGTTTCTCAAGTAGTAGCAATGCCCCATCATCATTTCCCAGTCGGCAGCTGCCTGACCACCCTGCGTCTGTGTTCTGATGGTACCTACCTCTACTGGGTTTGGTCACCTGTCAGCATTAACGAGAAAACACAAAAAGGCCACTCTGTCTTCATGGATGTCTTCCAGCTGACGGTATTAACTTGAGAATGTGTCAGGGTTTTTCCTGGATCAAAAATGCTCTTTTTCGGTCATCCTCACTCAGTACAAAGTACCCTCCCCCTGTGAACTGAGAGCCCAGTACAGACAATAAATCTAAAATAAATGCAAAGAAACAGTTTGTAATATATTAACTTATCTTATTAATTCATGAAATGAGAATAATCACTGTCAGGACAGATCCTAAAACAAAGTGCTGTTTTATATTTAAAAATCTGTACATTTATATGTAAGAAGTCACCGAGTGACTGATTTGAAAAGTTAGGGTATGTTCACACCTGCCTCATTTAGTTCGGTTGAATTGCACTAGAGTTAGTTGTCCACCTTGGTGCAGTTGGTTTGGACAGGTGTGAATGCAGCAATTACACTCTGGCGCGGACCAAACAAGCGTACTGAGACTTCCTTGAAGAGGAGAGCAGTGTCTGATTCTGTTATTGGCCATTGCATTCACACGCTCAACAGATGTGTATGTGATTGGCTACAAAGCTCAACACTGCAAAAACGCACTGTAAATAGAAACCTTCACAGAGCACGGGAGGATTTTAAAAGCGCCGTCTATCAGTGGGTATCGATACTGCAAAACGGCAGGTAACGTCACATTAAACGATCGAATTAATCTTTGGCAGGACAAAGATTCATTTTAGCCAGCGCCAAAATACCTTCAGTGCAGGAAAAACCCTGTGTGTATGTGTAGATTTTTAATATCACACTTAATTTCATTATGTTTTCAGTGCAGTTTTGTAGTTGCATATACTTTTTTTTTTTAACCCTTGTGAAAAAAAGTACATTTTAGCAGACTTTGTGTACTTATGGAAATAATATACTTTAAAAGAATATAAGTGTGAACTGAATGTAACTATTTTGGAATGTCATTTTAATTGCAATTAAATGAAAATGCATTATAGCTTGAATTTATACGTAAATGATTAGTTCACTTAAAATTAAACAATTATGATGGTTTACTCACCCCCCCCATGTCATCCAAGATGTTTATGTCTTTCTTTGTTCAATCAAAAATAAATTAATAAAAAATTGAGGAAAACATTCCATTCCAAACATTCGGATTTTTCTCCGAATGGTGTACTTCACTGGGGTACAATGTGTTGAAAGTCCAATTTGTAGATTCAATGCAGCTTCAAAGGACTCTACCACGATCCCAGATGAGGAATAAAGGTCATGACAGAATTTTCCAATAAAATAAAAAAGACTAAGTCATTCACCCATATATATATATATATATATATATATATATATATATATATATATATATATATGTATATATATATATGTATATGTATGTATGTATATTTATTTATTTATTTATATATATACATATAAATATATATATATATATATATATATATATATATATTTATTTATTTTTATATTTATATATATATATAATATATTTATATAATATATATTTTATATATATATATATATATATATATATATATATAAATAAATAAGTATATAAATTTTACATTTTTTTTTTTTAGAAAATGACCAATCATTTCATTATATTGTAGAACCCTTTTGAAATGGCACTGAAACGGCAATTTGGACCTTAAACCGTAATTCCGGTGATTTTGGGAAATGTTTTCCTCAAAAACCTTAATTTCATTTCGACTGAAGAAAGACATAAACATCTTGAACGACATGGGACGTCAGTAAATTATCAGGACATTTTAATTCTGAAGTCAACTAATCCTTTAGTACAATTATTCGATCTTTCCGTTGCTTTTTTGTCAAGCTTATGTAGGACACAAATGTGTATTACACATTTGTAATAATGAAGGTCCATTTAAGTACAAATAAAATATTTTAACGTTAAGTGCTTTACTGTGCTTCAGTATTTTAGTCAACACATAAAAATAAGTGTACTTCTTTTTAAGTATTATTAAAAAAATAAGGATTTAAAATGTACTTTAAAGTAAAACTTTTAATTTGACATTTCTACAAAGTGCGCTTAATTTTGTTAAGAAACACTCATGACGATGTTTTTTTTTTAAAAATTATTACTTTTAAGATTTGAAGTACACTACAAGTGATCTTCAATACGATTAAGCATGCTTATTTTTCACAAGGGAATCAGAATAAATGTAGCAAGTAAAGAAGTGTTCACTGAACCCTCACGTCACGAGCTCCCATGATCTGTTTTTGTTTTTGCAGACTGAGTCTGGTCTGTGTGTTGCCAATCCTATACAAGACCGGGTAATCCTGTCACGAAAGGAAGGCGAGTCATCTAAGTGTTTGAACGAGCTGCTCCTGAGCCGCATGTCTCGCTTCCGTGCCTCCCACTCCTCCACACTGGCTGCCCTCACCGGCTCTGCCATCACCAACCCCGTCAAAGAGGAGCAGTCGGGTAATACTGCCGTATGTTGTCTGTGCTTCGGCCGTTCCCAAGCGACACATTTTTTGGCTTAGTTTCTACATTAATGGGACCTTTACGAAAAAGAAGTGCACTTAATTGTATTAAATGTGCACTTATAGTGTACTTAAAGTCTTAAAGATATATTATTACAAAACTCTACTTGCAGATAATGTAATATACATATTAATGACATAAACAAGAGTACACGTTTATGGCTGGTTTTTAAAGGGTCCTCATGTTATTCCAAACCTTCACGACTTTTGTTCATCTTCGGAACACAAAAGAAGATATTTTTATTAAATATGAGAGATATCAGTCCCTCCATCGACAGTACAAAGGTTCACAGCAAGAAATTCCCTGGTTAGATCCCCTGCTGGGGCAGAAGTCTGTGCCAAATCTAATGTGTGCGTTTGTGGATCATTCCGAAGAAAGCGGACCGTGCGAAAGCGGGATTAACGCTAGGAAAATGTGTTTTGGATAAACAAATAATATCCTTTGCGTAATTCTTCATTATAGTTTAACTCAGTGTTAACTTGGTCTCTTGCTTTTTCTTGTTTCTTGTCCCAGTAGTCAACACAAGTTGTGGCTTGTCTATAAAAACACTGAGGAAAACACCAATGTACGTGTGTGGAACATACCTAGTGATGCTGGCACCCACTCCAGGTGTTGCTGGTAGCTCTGCCACCCGCTCACTGTTTGGCGGATCCAGTGGCCTTTCTTCTCTTAAGAGTAAGTCATCATCTCTTATTCTGAGGGGAAAAATCTTTATACCCTAAACAAACTTTTTGCTTTATCCGAAACTGTCATAGATAGTGTCCTAGATAGATGGTGTGATTTATCATTTAACTTTCATGTCACTTAATCAAACATATAACAAGTAAAGGGATGGTTCACCCTAAAATGAAAATTCTCATAATTTATTCAAAACCCATATTTCTTACTTCTGTGGAACAAAAATGAAAATCATTTTAAAAAAAAAAGCAACTAGGAGTGTCAGTGAAAAAGTACATGCCGTCCAGGAGCTTTTATTTGGCATTCCCAATGTCTTGTTAACATTTTTTTTTGTAACTCCCTTGTGCTTTTTCCTAGTCTTGGCATCTAGTTTAGTGTTTAACCTGGCTGATGGTCAGTTTAGCAATCGTGCAGACCTCGTAGATGCTCCAGGAAGTTCTCTGGGTCGTGGGGCTCAGGTTGCGGGACTGGGTAAGAATCAGACATTTCCTTTCACACTAAACACAATGCATAAAGCAAAACAAATCTTCACCGAGAGTGAAATGCAGAGGCATTAAGTAATTGAACCTTCGCCGGCAGTTTGATTGACAGGCGATCTGACCAATCATAACCCAGAATCCGCCATTTTGTCCGACAAAGCAGTCAGGGGAGTTAGTAGATTAACGTAGGTGAACTTGGAAAAATTGTGTGTACCGTAAATTCCGGACTATTGAGCGCACCTGAATATAAGCCGCACCCACTGAATTTAAAAAAAAAAAATTATTTTGAACATGAATAAGCCGCGCACGTCTATAAGCCGCAGGTGTCTACAGGTACATTGAGACAAATGAACTTTACACAAGCTTTAATTAACCTCTAAAATCCTCAAACTTCATCGCGGTGGCGATTGTTTGGGCTTTCAGTCGGATCTGCACAGCTGAAACATCTCAACGGCGCCAATGTTCATTCACATTCTGTGATGTGCTCAGTTTTTTGGCGGCATGTTTACTGTTTAGATTAAATCGAACGCGCTCAAACTTCCCATCAAACGTCACCCTCATCATGAGGAAGACACGGAGAAATGCATATGATGCTGCTCTCGAGTTGATCTGGCTGTTGGAAAAGGAAATAGAGCTTCATGAGTCGATGAGAAGACGTCGGAAACAGCAGCGTGAGGAATTGACTCGGACAACTGAGGGGCCGTTCGCATATCGCGCGCCTACATAGAAAATAATGAATGTGCGCGCGCAAAAGACGCGATATGCATCATATGCATTTCTCCGTGTCTTCCTCATGATGAGGGTGACAAAATGACTACCGTAATCAGAATGATGGGAAGTTTGTGCGCGCTCGATTCGTAAACATGCCGCCAAAAAACATCACAATGTTTTTTTGAATGAAAAAAATTTGAAAGCGGGAAAAATCCATATATTAGCCGCGTCTTTGTTTAAGCCGTGAGGTTCAAAGTGTGGGAAAAAAAGTTGCGGCTTATAGTCCGGAAAATACGGTACTCGCATCTTTCCACACTTGAAGCAACATTCCTTCTGATGTTCATTCATGTTTATTTGATGCTATAAATGAAGTAGTATGAAGAGATGATCGCTTCACGAGCCGCTTGAACTGAGGAGCTACTATACGCTATTTATGGTTTAAACTTCTTTAAAAAAAAATGTAAATCTGAAACCGTTTCACATCAAAAGTAACCTGCTCTTGTCTGTCGATACGTTGTCAGTGTCCTCTTTGCTCCGCAATGTATTTTTCACTGCGTGAGAACATGATGTGTGGCGTGAGAGCGGCATGGCTTGTCGGACATAGCAACTGTAACAAAAGCACATAACACAATTACTAAAACTAAATTTAAAAATAAAAGCGAATGCAAACTATTAATAAAAATACACTCTCACATATACTTTTTTTCCCTGATGACTGTTCTAGGGGCCTGCTATGATGCACTTAACAACTTAATCTGGACGTGCTCCAGTGACTACATGGACCAATGGTGTAATCCTGGAAACCAGGCCTTCCATCATGTGTGCCAACGACTTGGTGTCAGTCACGTCATCAGTCAGCCTAAAGGTATTGAAACATATGCCTGTTAACAAAAACTACAAAAAAGTTTACTTGAATTGGTTTTGATTCATTTTAGGATAGTAACTTAACTTGGCCTGATTTTAATTCCCTTCTGTAATGTACTTTAGCATACCTTTTTAAAAAGAACACTTAAGGTGTTATAAACTTTTAAAATAATGTAGTGTGAACTGATTGTAACATTTTTAAATGAAATGAAATATATTTTCAAATTTATCTTAAATGCAATTAGCTGAACTTAAGTAGGACTTAAGTCTTCATCTCCAAAGTCTCAAGTCACATCTCTATATGTAAATTTGTAATTATTATTGGTGCTTGCCATTGGCAAGCATCAATCTTACTCTTCTGCATACTTATTATTCTTATTCTGCCACAAACTTCGGAGCGTAACTCGTCCCGCACCGTTTGTCCTAGACCCATGAATGAGGTGTCAAATCGACCGGCTCATTGAGGAGAGGTGTGCTATGACTTTTATAAGCAATCGTACAAACGACGTTCGTACAGCGGACGAAAAATTGGCGAAAAAAGTCCCATAGACTTCTATTGAAAAATCGATGAGATGGATTTAAATGAGTCAAAACATCATAGAGACACGCGACTTTGGCATTTTTGATTTGGGCACACATGCGGTGTATTAGTTTAAGCCTGTTAACTGCCTAGCCATGTCCTAGCAACCATTTAGAGCACCCTAGCAACAAAAGTCCCATTGACTTCCATTGAAAAATAGATGAGATGGATTTAAATGATTCAGAACATCATAGAGACACGTGAGTACGGCTCTTTTGATTTGGGCACACATGCAGTCTATTAGTTTAAGCCTGTAAACTGCCTAGCCATTCCCTAGCAACCATTTAGTGCACCCTAGCAACCAAACCCAAAGAGAGATATTTTCAAACCTGAACATAATAGGGTTGGTTTATATCATTCATACTGGAAGGCAGCCTTTGGAGGATCATCACTGACAGCTGCCAAGCCACTCCCTAGCAACCAAACAAAGTACCCTAGCAACTGTTTAGCAAGACCTATATCTCTGCATCGGAACATCGTACAGACATGGTTGTTGGGACTTTTGTCTCATGCTAGCAAACTGGACTTCCAACATGCTACACATGCTAGCAGTGAATAGCTACATGCTAATACTCAATAGCTAGTGCCTCCATAGAAACTATCTGTGACAACTACCAACCACCTAGTAACACCCTAGCAACCGAGGGCCGAATTTTGCCACTGCAAGCACCAATCACATTTCCTTCAGGAAATGTACGTTCTAGTTACTTCTATTGTCTTTGAAATATGGTTAAAGTGTCCTGCCTAATATACTGACAATCATATATGGTAAACTAAAATACACTTTCTCCTGGTTTCATAAACAAGGCTTAAGGTACTCTTAGACTAAAATTCATTTTTGAGATTTTTTTTTTTAACTGAAAGTAACTTGCATTGACTTATCTTAAAATGTGTCAGAATCATTGTTTTGTCTAAAAAAATGTCAGAAGCATTTTCATGTTTCTAGGGTACGTTTATAAAAGCTACTTAATTACCCTAATTGAACCAACGCCTAATCCTGTCTTAGTCCATTTCTATTGAAACTTGTGTGTTGTGTACTTAAATATATTCATCATTTTACATTTGTGCTGATGAAGTTGCAATTTACTACATAATATTGTCAAATACAAAATATATTGAGTTTAGAGTAAAACTTTGAGTTTGATATTTTTACTAATTGTCAAGAATGTGTTCTTCCTTTAGTGGACTTCATTTTGTTAACATTATCTGCAAGTACAGTTGTTAAAACCTATCCTTTTAAGATTCGGCACGCTTTTTCAGTGCTATAATGGAGGAAATATTTTTCGTATGGGACACTTATAGTACTACTATGCAAAGTTGCTTTTAGATGTGCTCATATATTTGTACAGAAAAGATCTGTATCTTTTTCTCCATAATGTTTTTGACTCTTTATCACAGAGGAAATGATAGACACAGCCAAAGTGATAAACCAGCTGCTCCATCATGTTGGCGCTATGTGCATCCACCAGCTCAACCTGCTAGCAGCCAGCAGTAGTTTGCACCTGGGAACTTTCATAGGAAAACAACCCATGGAGGCTTGCCACTTTAGTTCTATATGTGACGTCATGGAGAAGGCCATGGTCAATGGTGACACGTGCATCATCCGATGCATTCTGGTCGTCTTTCAGGTGTGGATATAATTGGTGGAGTTTTGCTAGAATATTTAAAAACATTTTAAATGACATTATAAATGATATGTATGTATTATATGACATTATAAATGCATATGATTTAACTAAAACAATGTAAGTAATGGCCTTTTTGCAATTGGAGATTCATTATATGTTCATTAGCAGTGGATAGATTTATAACCACTTGAAGGATGAATATTCCCTTTTGTGGTTTTGCAGGTGGTGTTCCAGTTTTTTAATCCAAATTCGGAGCAGAACCGGGATTGTGTTAAACGTTCTGGACTGTTGCTGTGGCAGTTACTTATGGCTCCTCCTGATCAGATAGAACCAGAAATACAACGAGAAGTGTGTCTTGCCATCAGGTGAGCCTCTTATAAAAAAAAAACAAAACAAAAAAAACTTGTTGTTACTTAAAGGGAAAGTTCCCTCAAAAATGAAGCCTGATAATAATACTTTTTAAACACATTATTGCCCCTGTGGTGAAAATCAAGTTTTTAATGTTGTTTATATGTCTATGTTTATATGTAATTATTGTATTCATGCATCCACATGTACTAAATGAACTAAAGGCGTACAGTTAAGTTACATTCAACCTGTTTTAAGGCATTGTGAATTTATTTTCTCATGACAAACGTTTAAATATTTCATTTTGATCATCAATGATGGGATTTAAGGGCTATAATTGTTGACTGCAAAGGGACTTGATTTTTTTTTTTTTTATTTAGTATTTTTTTCATAGTCTTGTGTGAGAGAATTTTAAAAATATATATTTATTTGTCTTCCAAAGATGATCAAAAGTTTTATGGGATTTAGTAAAATTCCTAAGTCTGAAAATTAATTGTTGTTGAATTTATGCAACTGCCCTCAGTTTCTGCATTTTCTTGCTGTCAAAATACGATTAATCACATCCAAAATAAAAGTTTGCTTACATAATAAATGAATATATTTACTGTGTATACACAATTATATTTACTCTATATACATACATGTATATGTGTGTATGTGTGTGTGTGTGTTTATATGTAGATAATAAATATACACATTACACACACATATATTATCTTTTATTTTGGATGTGACTAATTGCGATTAATCGTTTGACAGCACTACTATAAACCATTTTTCTGTTCTTTCTTTTTTCTCATTAGCTCAGGTTTAAACACCTTGTACCAGAGTGAATCTGAGTTGAACAACCTGCTCAAATTTGTTTTCACCGAGGGTAAGAATTGCAGATTGATACATATCACACAGCAGTCATGTTTGCCTACGAGTTGAGTTATTGCTGGCTCTCTGCAATTGGACAATAAGCAATAGTACCAGTAATAACTACAAAAAATGTTCTTTGCAGGGGAGAAGAACAGTGGTTTGTCTCAATTACGTGATGTTATTTTAAACAACCTTGCTAACCAGTTACAGAAGAACCGCTTTGGTAGCGAGGATGATGACCACTACAGGTAACAAGTTCTTCTGATGAAAGTTGAAGTCGACCCACTTGCTCTGTTCACTACTGTATTTTACACTTGCTTAACACAAAAATCTTTTTTGTGATCGCAACATAAAAGTTTCCCTTGTAATCTCAACAAAAATGTATTAAACTTTTTTTATTATTATTATAAATATGCATTAGATATGTGTTTGTGTTCCTATAAAGCAATGTAATTTACCTTGATGATTGGTTGTAAATGATTTGTGGTTTATATCCGTCATGTACACTTTCTTCCATCTTCCCCTTGCAGACTGAAAGATGAACTGTTGCAGTGTATCTTGAAGACTGTAGTGCGAGAGTCATGTCTCCTCATCACCAAATGTCAGACTGTTTCCAAGGAAGATCTTCAGAAGCTTCTCTCCACTGTACCTGTATGTGACTTCCCCAGTAGTGCATTTAAGAATTGCTTTGTAAAGAAACTTTCATTGGGACTGATTACTGTTTTTATGTAGATTTTAACATCAGAATTAAATTTTGTGAAAGCTAAATTAATCCTGAGAGATGCACCTCTACAAGCCATTTGTTTTCATAACCCTTGTGAAAAAGAAGTACACTTTTAAAAGAATCATTATTACAGAAATAATATTCTTTATAATCAAGTGCAAACTTTTCAAGTCCAACATTTAATTGCAATTAAATTAAAATATTTTATTGTCTAATAATTTATATTAAATGCAATTAGCTGAACTTTAGATTGCTCTTTGATTTATCTTTATAAGTAATTTCTTAACAAATATTGTTTTTGAAGTGATTAACGTGTACTGGTGAATGTACTGACAAGCGTTTATGGTAAACTAAAATATATAGTTTAGGTCATATATTTACAATTATACATTTGTAAATTTATTACATTTACATTATGCACACTACAATTTAAAATTATAATCAAGTACTTTAGATAGTGCTTTATGTCAGTCAACACGTCAAAATATGTGGAATTGTTATAAGTAATAATTTAATTTAAATAATAATTTAACAATAATTTGCCACTGTTACAAAGTGCATTTTTTTTTGAAGACCTTTTAAGTGTCTTAAGAAACAGTCATGAAAGTGAGGCCTTCTTTTTCACAAGGGAAATATGAAACCAAATGAATTGGTGAAAAAGATCAATTGAGATTGATCATCAACGAGATTTATCTGTATGCATTCATTCATTTTCTTGGAATAACTTTAGAATGATTGTTAAAGTAAGATTATTTTTGTTGCTATGAAACACCATCCATCCATCCATCCATCCATCCATCCATCCATCCATCCATCCATCCATCCATCCATCCATCCATCCATCCATCCATCCATCCATCCCATCCATCCATCCATCCATCCATCCATCCATCCATCCATCCATCCATCCATCCATCCATCCATCCATCCATCCATCCATCCATCCCATCCATCCATCCATCCATCCATCCATCCATCCATCCATCCATCCATCCATCCATCCATCCATCCATCCATCCATCCATGTCGCAAAAACTTTTTACACTTTCATGAAGTGGTTTTTCAGCCAATTCAAGAAAGGCATATTTCGCAAAACTGCAATGGGAATAGTTTTTTCGCATTTACAGGTCACCAGCATTATGTAAAAGTTGTTCATTCTTTAAAGAGGGCGCGCTGTGTTTCGACAGAAGACGAGAGTTCCTCATTAAAATCACAAAAGCCAAAAATATTACAGGAATACAGAATTCTAAACAGAAATGCCACTATTTGAATTGATCAAGACCTCGAAGCAGATATGAGGGTTAGGTATGGGTTTTCCTTGCCATAAATGCTTCGATAACACTCTTACGTCTCTTTTGATTTAAAAATAATGACTAGTGCAGTAGGGCTGTGCAATATGGACAAAATAATCACATTGCGATTTTTTTTATTTTTTTTTATTTATTTTTTTTTTTATTTATTTATTTTTTTCCAAACATGCTACATTCTGAATGTATTCAGTGCACAAGAAGTGCATAACAAAATGTTTCACAATGAAGTAACTGTATTTACAGCTTCATAAAACAAAACTGTAATTAACTGTCTTTAAAACAGACAACATAAAATAAAGGTTAACTAACCTGAAATTCCAGTCATAATAAGTAAACTTCAAAACTGTATTTCAGTGCACACATTTCACAGTGAAGTAACATACTGTACAGTAGGATTAACTGCTTGATGAACAAAACTGTAAAAAAAATTGCCTTAAAAACACACAACATAAAATAAAATACGATTATTTCACCTAAACTCGTATTCAACGCCCGCCTTACATTTCTCATACATTCCGGGAATTTCTCTTTGGTACCAAATCATTTTTATTCTGAACCGCATCCATATTTTTTCCTCTTTTCTTCCGTTTGCCTATTCTGTTCTCCCGCTTTGCTTTGTTCTCATTTGTGCGGTGTGCTGAGCGAGCTCTGATTGGTTAACATCTTAAACATTGCAGTATTCTGAATTAAAATCTAAATAAATTAACAAATAAAATTGCAGACTTGTGCGATTTAGAAATTGCATGTGCTCAAATCGCGATTGTTTTGCGATTAATTGCACAGCCCTATAGTGCAGTGGCTGGGATATACGTAAACCTACAAACATTTGTTGCCATGATTTTTGTAATGACTTATTGAGAGTCATTACAAACGTCAAAAAGACGTTTCAGTCGCATAACATCAGTTAATGGAGACACTGTCATTTGGCAATTTTTTTGGCAATCTATTTAGAAAATCGCTAAAGTTTCGCGCAAATCTGTAATGGAAACACGGCTAGTGAAATATCATCTCTCTCAAACTATTCAAGAACTATAGTTATTTTGTTCCTTAAAGGCCAATTCACATTCAATCGACAGACGGCGATCAACGGCAACAGACAGCCGGCACTTGAACATGATGAATCTACTTTTGTCAGGCCATGGAATGTCTGATAAGTGACGTGGCTGTTTGCATTGATGGTGTCTGTGTGAATTGGCCTTAAACATTCTCTGCTTTTAAAAAAACACAATGTTGTTCTCACTGTTCTACTGTATGTTTACGTTGAAGTTCTTAAAAAAGCCATCTTGCCTGCAACTCACGATTATTTACCAATTTTACACACCTTTGGCTTGCAAAGTGTTATTTTTGGACCTTGTTTATAAGGTGCATCAAAATATATACATTCAATAATAATTGTCTGTTGGCTGTATAAATTCATACAATTGATTGTATCACTAATTAACCTACAGAACTTCCACATCAACAGGTAGTGTCCCCAAGCTTGCGTTATTTAATGGCTGTGCAGAACCATTTGCTCAGCAACACTATCCTGCTCCACCCAGATGACATTGATGATAGTGACAGCTCCCTACAAGGGGAAACAATGAAGGTACAGGTAAACATCCCCTTTAAAACCCTATGGTCTCTGATTGATTAGTGTGGACTGCTGGCGGCGGCTGCTGCTGCTGCATTCATGAAAGATGGAACAAACAGGAATTGATACTTCAGAAGTATTTTTTAAAAAACATGCTTGCAGATCATGTAACGTTAATGAAATAAAAGACAAGTACACTTTATAATGACCATTTCTTAACACACTTAAAGGGTTAGTTCACCCAAAAATGAAGTACTCACTCTCATGACGTTCCAACCCGTAAGACCTTCGTTCATCTTCAGAACACAAATCTTTTTGATGAGATCTGACAGCATTCTGTCCCTCCATAAACTGCCTTCACAACTAGAGCTTTGACACTTCATAAAGAAATCCTAAAACTAATCCATATGAATTGAGCAGGTTAGTCCAAAGAGACAAATGACGAACGGATTGAATTTAGGCTTTCATTCACGTATAAACATTCATCAGCTCGCACATTAGTTCAAGCATGTTTGAACTTCCGCAAGAGGAAGTCGTTCATGTTCGGCTGAGCTTCTGTTTATTTCCGCTGATCAATGTGAGTAAAAGCCTAAATTCAATCTGTTCATCATGTAACGTGTCGTGATCGAGGCTCTTCAGAAAATTTGGACTAAACCGCTCTATTCATATGGATTAATTTATCTCTTTATGAACTTTTTGAAGCATCATTTGTGTTCTGAAGATGACGGTTTTGGAATGACATGAGGGTGAGTACTTGATGACAGAAGTTTAATTTTTGGGTTAACTAATCCTTTAAGTACACTTTTTAAAAATTAAAACTTAAAATTTGCCATTTATTTATTTTTTTCATTTTTAATTTTTTTTTTCTGCTTTAAAGAAGTACACTTATTTTGATGTGTTGGCTAGCAAGTAAAGTACAAATGTGTAATTGCAAATATATTTAAATTTAGTTAAGTTAGTTTAAGTACATTCAGCGGTACATTTTTCAAAGACAATAGAAGTAATTATGAAATTACATCTTGAAAAGATAAACTTAATTCCTACTTTAACACTCTAATGTTCAGCTAATTGCATGTAATATTATTTTAATATATAATACACTTTCATTTTACTTTTAATTGTCTGAAAACGTTCAGTTCACACTTAAGTATATTCTTTTAATGTATATTATTTCTGTAATAAGTGTGCTTTTTCACAAGGGTTCTGTACCAGCTTTAGATGTTCTCAAAGAAATGTGTGTGTTGAATGTACGTGTTCCCCTCAGGAGTTGCAGACGAGCATCTTATCACTTGCCTCGAAGATCTTGGTTGGATGTGATGAGGTTCTGGAGACCCTTCAACAAGTCACCAGCTCCCTTATCAACAGCAACATCAGCGATCGAGAGCCCAGGTGCATTCGGATATTATATATATATATATTTTTTGGATGATACTTTATTTGTATGTTGTGCATGTACAGTAATTAAGCACTTTATTTTACTTATCTTTTTTACACTTTTTTTTTTTTTTTTTTATGTGTAGACTGAGAGGACTTGAACAGGTTACGAAGGCCACAATGTTGGGTCACTTGCTGCCGGTTCTGTTGACCTCACTGATGCACCCAAACCTACAAACCCTCACACTAGCTGATGCTCTCATGCCACAGCTTGTCCAATTGGTCCTCTATACTAGTCAGGTGGGTCTGTGACTGACAAATGTGTGACAAATATTTAGTTATTGGTGAATGGAAGAGCAAGGTGATATAAGTAAAAACATATATCGCTATACTTTTTAATTATTTAATGCGTAGCATCTCAATATTAATGTATTTACCCTCAAATAGCATATAAATCTAAACTCTATTGCTATTATTGGACAAAATATCTTAGCATTCTCATACAGACAAAAAGAGCTAATAATCAAACAATTCACTGGTTAATTTTATATCACCAGAAATATTGACTATACTGTAAATATTCAATATATTAGCCAGCCCTAATCGATGCACACTAATGCACAATGTCAATATTTAACATTACCACCATCACATTTATTTGATCCAAATACAGTAAAAACGGTAATATTGTGAAATGGTTTTCTATTGTAATAAATTTTAAAATGTAATTTGTTCCTATGATGCAGTCTTTAGTGTCACATGATCCTTCATAAATTATTCTAATATGCTGAATTGCTGTTCGAGAAACATTTATTATTATCAATGTTAAAAAAGTGTGCTGCTTTATGTTTTTGTGGAAATAGTGTTATTTGATGAATAGAAAGTTCAAAAGAACAGCATTATTAAATGCACCCTTATTGAATAAAAGCATTGATTTCTTATGCTGACCCTAAATGGGTATATTGAGATTTAAAAAAAAAAATATATATATAGTGAAAAATCTTGGAAGTTCCTTGTGTGAAGTATGTAAATTAAAATAATAAATCATAAAGCATTGTCATTGTTAACATTGACTGCTCTGTATTCAACAGACCGCTTTGCTGCTAAAGACACATTCGCCATTATTTGTTGAGGATTCCCCGATAAATCAAGGCTCCAATCAACCCTCATTAAATGACGGGTAAATATTTTTCAGCTGTTTTCTATCTATCCTTGCAACTATTGGACAAAAAACATTTAGATCATGCAAACACACATTAATGTTGTATTTAATTCAGTTTCCAGATTCTGGAAGAGAGAGAGGAGCCAGGCTTTTTGACCGGCCTGAAGATCCCTGCCCCATGGGCCGCTGGGAAAACAGTGGAAACTGTTCATCCAGTGCGGGACAATTACAAATTTAAAGATACGGTGCACATACCTGGTGCTCGCTGTCTCTACCTCCGCTTTGACCCTCGCTGCTCTTCCCAATATGACTATGACAAGGTTTGAACTTTTGGTTCTGTGAAACTGCTGTTCTCATTCATAGTGAAAATAAAGTGAATATGCATGCTCATAAACTCTCGTTACTCAGTTGGTGATTTACGCCGGACCCAACACAAATAGTCGTAAAGTGAGTGAGTATGGAGGCAACACGATGGGTTATGGGAGCAGGAGTGTCTTAGGAACAGGATGGCCCAAAGATCTGGTCAAGGTGAGGAAAAGCACACTCCATAACATCAGACTTGCAATGTTCAAGAATTATGAGAAGCTGGATAATATCATAAAATAATGTTAACTCGCTATAACATTTTGAAATAATTTGTAGATATTTTCCTTGATACATGGCTTTCTATGAAATAACCTGTATACAATGTACTTCATGTGTGATCATCTGTGTTCTTGATGCATTTACATTTACATTTAGTCATTTAGCAGACGCTTTTATCCAAAGCGACTTACAAGTGAGGAAAACAAACAAGCGATTCTTTGTGAATTGGCAAATAACACAGGAAGTGCTCACAATACAAGTTTCATACATTGCTCAGTACCATAAGCTAGAGTAGGAAGGGATTTTTTATGAGGGGATCAAGTGTTCACAGAAGAAATGAGTTTTCAGCTGTCTCTTGAATATTGCCAGGTATTCTGCCTTCCTGATGAAAGTAGGGAGATCATTCCACCAGCAGGGAGCAGTGAAGGAGAATTTTCTGGAGAGTGATTTTGTGCCTCTCTGTGACGGTACCACAAGCCTTCGCTCCTTTAGTGATGCCAGGCTTCTGGTGGGGACGTAGTGTTGTATCAGTGAGTGGAGGTAGGAAGGTGCAGAGCCTGTGGTGGATCTGTAAGCAAGCATCAGCGCCTTGAACTTGATGCGAGCAGCGAGGGGTAGCCAGTGCAGAGAGATGAAGAGGGGCGTGACGTGGGCTCTCTTAGGCTCGTTGAAGACAAGACGAGCAGCAGCGTTCTGGATCATTTGAAGAGGTTTGATTGCACTTGACGGCAGTCCAGCCAGAAGAGCATTGCAGTAATCAAGCCTTGAAATGACCAGGGCCTGGACAAGCAGTTGTGTTGCGTGCTCAGTCAGGAAGGGACGGATTTTCCTGATGTTGCGAAGTGCAAATCTGCATGACCGCGCCGTCTTTGAGATGTGGTCTCTGAAGGTCAGTTGGTCATCGAAGATAACTCCCAAGATTTCTGGCCGACCTTGATGGGGTAATGGTGGTTTTACCAAGCTGTATGTTGATGTCGTGTTGTAGAGTCGGAGTGGCAGGGAAGACTAAAAGCTCAGTCTTTGCCAGGTTGAGCTGAAGGTGGTGTTCTTCCATCCACGTGGAGATATCCGCCAGACAGCTTTAGATCCGTGCAGCTACTGGAGTAAAAGGACTTTTATTGTCGTCAATTTAAAATTCCAGCCTCTCCATACACAGATCTGTTTGCTAAAACGTGTTAGCTGATTTTAAATAAAGTAGTGGCAAGCATTGCTTTTATATTTAAACTGAACACCCCCTATGGGGAAAATCAAGTTTTTAATTTTGTTTTTATGTCTGAAGTGTTTTTAAAATGCTTTAAAAAAAAAAAAAAGGCCACGTGCAATTTCAAAAGTCAACAACATTGCCGAGTATTTTCTGTTTAAAACTACAGTGATCTAAAGGCAGTTTCAAAAACACGGGTTTGAAATCACTGATGTTTGTGACATCACAAACTACCTTGTAACCAATCATTTCAACGTGCGGGCGGGCTTTAGCACATCATTAAGCACGAGCGCTCTGTAGCAAGAGAATATATCCCGGTATATATATTTCTGTTGATATGAAAATCAGGTAGATTTAGCAATATAGCGGCGATATGGATATTACGATGTTGAGATGAACTATATGCCTTTCTCCACTGAATTTCTAAGTTGTTCAAAGCATTTCTAAGGATACTGATTGTTAGAAGGCAGCTGTCTGACACAGATGGCGAACAGGATCATGGTTTGTAACATTAGCAAAACATTATTAGCAGCTGTTTGATAATTAAGTACCGTAATGTGTCTGACGAGCATTGTTAAAAGCGATACCAATGTGCAGCGTTTACTTCACTAAGTTAACCGAGTAGATCTAATTGGCATATTCATAGATCCACGTATACATTAAATGAAGCAAGGGTGTAGAGTTAAATTCAGGCTTTTGAAGGCATGAAGTTTTTTTGTCACTGGAATTTTTTTTTTAAATATGATCAAAGATGAGTTTTAAGGGATAAAGTTATTGACTATAGGGGGATTTAAAAGAATAAAAAATGTCTTTTTCAATATAAATGCTTCAACTTTTGTAATTGCAATGAAAATAAGTATTTACAAATTTTGTCTAAAGGACCAATAGACAGATGAGAAATAATAATAAAAAATAATGGTGTGCTTAAAGTATATCAGGACACCAGAGAACAATCTACAGATATTAAATATTAACCTGTTTAATCGTTGTTTTTTCAGGTGGAAGGAGATACTGTGACATTCTCTTTTGAGATGAGAAGTGGACGTGAGCACAATACCCCAGATAAAGCCATGTGGGGTTTCTCATGCACTGTCCGAGCACAGGTACCGAACTTAAGACTTTACATAAACCTTTAAATTGATCCCAATCATTCACAGAGAAAAGTTTAAATACTCATTAAATGTTCACTGACTTTGCTTATCATTTACATTTTCATCATTTAGCAGACGCTTTTATCCAAAGCGACTTACAAGGGGAGCAATTAGGGGTTTCGTGTCTTGCTCAAGAGCACTTTAGTCATGGTATTGAAGGTGGAGAGATGCTGTTTATTCACAATCCCCACTTTCAATTCCTGCCGGCATGGGAATCGAACCAGCAACCTTCAGATTACAAGCCCGACTCCCTCACCACTAGGCCACGATTAATGAATCGTGAAACGTATATTAAACCATTTACTTTATACTTTATTTCGGAGGTTCATATCAATAAAAAGTCTGGAAATGAGATGGAAAAACAAACTGAATAATAAACAGAATAATTTGACAGCGTTATTCATATTGAGTGCACAGACTTGTGGAGTTAATTTTGTAGTTTTGCAGACGTACTTCTAATTATGTTCATTTCAGGAGTCGTCTGAGGATGTCTCTGGCGGGCTGCCCTTCCTGGCCGACCTCGCTCTGGGTTTATCGGTGCTGGCCTGCGCAATGCTACGCATCCTCTATAATGGCCCTGATATCACACGAGAGGAGGAGGCCTGCCATGACCTTCTCTGCTCCAAACTACTGCAGAGGTGCGCTGATTATGTCAGGTTTGGTGCAGAAATTGAGGATCCAAATGCAGGGATGCACTTAAGCAGTCTTTATTTAGTTAGAAAACAAAACAAAACTACACATAGACCAGGCGCTCAACAAAAATGCGCAAGACAAGAGTGCGTGGTGAGTGAATGAATACTCAACCTGTGTGTTCACATCCTGGGTCAAAACATGAACGCCTGAACCCCGACACTGAAGAATTTAAATGAATCATGCAAGGTGATTTACTAAGGTTTGCGCTAGTCAATTTATTGGTATTTGCACCATTATTTTCCACCCCCAAAAAAGACATGTCTTAAACTAGGAGCTAATTTGCGCTGCTTTTGGTAGATTGTGTTGGTCATTATGGACATAATTTGGCTGCGTCTGTGTGTGTCAGTAGATCACGCCCAGAACTTTCCACTTCCATTGCTGCTTTTTTGGAAAACGGCACTCTTTCATGCTAATTTGTTCTGTTTAGTAAATCTGGCCCTTGGTGTGAAAGCACCTTTTCAAGAGTCAAAAAACCCAAAACCGTAATTTTGAGATATAAATCTTTTTGTGGTGTGCATGTAACATAGACAAGTCATGCACATTCAAACTCCAGACTTCCAAAAAACAAAACGGAAATATCTTTACCCTTGATAATAAATTACACGATTATTGTAGGTAAAATAATATCAGTCTTCTGGCAGAATTCATCATTTGACCTTTAATGTGTGCAATTTACTCTACCGTTCAAAAGTTTAGGGTTGGTACGATTTTTTTAGTTTTATTTTTTTAAATGTTTTGAACAAACTCCGTTATGTTCGACAAGGTTACATTGATTTTGATCAAAAGTACATTGAAACAGTCATATTGTTAAATGTTATCGCAGTCTAAAATAACGCTTTCCTATTTGAATTTATTCCTTTCATGTAAAGCTGAATTTTCTGCATCATTACTTCGGTTTTCAGTGTCACATGATCCTTCAAAAATCATACTAATATTGAAAACAGTTGTGCTGCTTCATATTTTTTGTTGAAACATTTTTTTCTAGGGTTTTTTAATGAATAGAAAGTTTAAGAAGAACAACATTTATGCCAAATCTAAATCTTTTGTGACATTATACATTTCTTTAGTGTCACATTTTTTTTAATCAATTTAATGTTTCCTTGCTGAATAACAGCATTAATTTATTTAAAAATAAATAAATAATTATTTTTGGTTCCTGTTCTCTGTAAGGTGTCAGTGGCAGGTGGAGGCTAATGGTGCGATATCTCCTGCCCTCACGCCGTCTCCGTCTCCCCTGCCTTTAACCATTGATGAGGAGCGAGAGTTCACCTATCCTTCAGACATCCTTGCTCCCCCTCCAGGCCCAATGCCAGGGGCTTGCTGTGAACTTCCCCGCATCCACTTACCTCCGGGCATTATGGGCCGCCTGAGAGAGCTGTCCGGAAGAGCCCGGCCTCAGTTTCGCCCCAGCATCAAGTAAGCACATGCTAGGGAGTCCTAGTAGAATGCAATTTAATGATGGCAAAACTTTTAACCATAATCATAAATGCATCTTGAAATGTACTAGAAGTGCCACTAACAAAAGTGATGGAAACATTAGTTTATTCATTTAAAAATAAAATTATAATAAAAACACTTTACAAATTAACTTATACATGAACACATTCAAAGGTTTCATTTATTTTGTTTAAAAATGTACTTAAACAATAATAATAAAAAAATATATATATAAAAATTTACGCTGAACACTATATATATATATATATATATATATATATGTATGTATACACATACACATACATACACACGCACTCACACATACAAATGTATGAGTGTGTGTGTATGTGTATATATATATATATACAGTGCTCAGCATAAATGAGTACACCCCCTTTATATTTTCAACAATATCTGAATGAACACAAACAATTTCCAAATTGTCATCATCATCATCTGTGTTCTCAGAGAGGTGATCCGTCCTGATGTCATGGAGGAAGTGATCGTGTCGTGTGTAATAAAGCACTTGGGTCTGGTGGATGCGCTGCAGTCGCTGGTGAACTTCCAGTACAGAGAAATGCACAGAGAGGAACACAATCTGCTCTGCAAAATCATGGCCGAGACCTTTAAGAAGATCAATGCAATGGAAAGACAATTACAAGTATGTGTTGCAAGTAGCCACAAATGTAGGGCTCTTTATAAACATATTGATGCTGTTTAAGAGTAACACAATATTGTGTGTCTGTGTTTGTTTCAGAGTGTAGCTGAACTGGAGCAAAAGTGGCAGAATGAAGTAGATGAAGCTCAACAGGGCAAACTTGAGAACAACTCACCCTTCTTCCACGATTATCACTTCTTTGAGGTAAGTAATGTGAGACATGCAATCCTTAAACTTGTGGGAATAATTTACTTTAAAGGAATTTACTGAAGTGTGAACTGCCCAGGTGAAAAAAAGTACACTTCCATTATATACTTAAAGTGCTCTATTTTTGTGCACTAATTTTATACTAAAAATTATTCTTTAGTACTTCTTTAGAGCGCATCTAAGTGCACTCAACTGTGCTATTTTGAGAAATGAATATGAACTAAAATATGCGTTTAATATGCAATCTCTGTATTAAAAAATGTATTTGGTTACCACTTGTAGTACACTTGAACCCAGTGTGAATGAAAGATGGGTTCAAGTGTACTACAAGTGGTAACTACATTTTTTTTAACACAGAGATATTATGTTAAAAGCATATTTTAGTTCATATTCATGGTGTCTAAAAAATAGAACACTTTAAGTACATTATGGAAGTGTACTCTTTCACCTGGGTGAATATAATGTTTTCGGACACATAATTGCATGTTAATTGCAGTGAAATGGCATTTTTTATAGTTTATATTAAATTAACTTTAGAATGTTTTTTTTGACCTACTTAAGTAGGACTTGAGTATTTCTTTTATATGTAATTTCATAATTGCTTCATTTGTGAGCGTAATTTTTACCTTACCATACATAAATGTGAAAGTGCGGTCATTTTATAAAACCTGTTATGGAATATGAGAACCATACAGTATTTGCCGAAAGTGATGTCTGAACGGGATATTTGTACAATATTTGCTTTTGATGACACTTTAGGTTTTATTAAACTATCAAAATAGGTTATATTGGAATGAAGAAGAATACACAGAACTTGGTTAAGGTATTAAAATGACAAAATTATTGGCAAGAAAGAATGGGTTTGATTGAGTTATGCAAAAAAGGCATAGAAAAACAAAAAGCTCACAGGAAATCAAGCATACATTGACTACAATGTAATCGGTTATTAATATTTTGTTGGTTCTCAACTTTGCGAAGAAGTCAAGCATGACAAATGTGCAATGTTTAGTGAGTCAGTGCAAAGAACTGATTACAGCAGCCGTTCTCCTTGGCATCGACTCTCTAATCTTTGCACATTTGTCATGCTTAGCTTCTTCCCAAGCTGTTGAGCTTCGTTGGAAGACCTGCATGAGTTATGACAATTCATGTTTATAATGGCTTTAAGGTCAGGGGACTGAGGAGGCCACTTAAAGGCTTCAAAAGGCTGAACATGAGCACTTTCATTGCATTTGTTTTGCGTTTTGGGATCGTTATCATGTTTAAAAATACATATTTGATCTCCAAACAGATCCTCCATACTCTGCTACATAGTGTTCAGCAGAATTCCCAAGTATTGGTCCATTTTCAGAGTGCCAGTAATTTCGCAGTTCCTTCCAACACCTGCTGTAGACATGCGTCCTCACTACCATTATGCTTCCCCTGCTGTGCTTAATGGCACCATGCATTTTGTATTAAAACACTCCAGTCGTTTCCTACGAACATACCTGACAGAATCCAGTGCTAGGTTGTTAAATTTTGATTGCAGAACACGGCTCCAATCTTCATATAAATGGTTTCTTTACTGGTACACATCTTAATCCAGCCTCTTGTAAGCCGACGGCTATAGTTCAAGATGAAATTGGAGGTACATTTTCAATTGGAGCTGTTTTAAGGTGGCTCCACATTCAGGTGATTTTCATCCTCAAAATTCTCATTACTTTTCCTTGACCAGCCACAGCACTTTACATTCTGCATGGCATTGGTCTTACGGTGGACATGAGCAATATCCAAAACAGACTGACCAGCTTTAGCCATTTCAAACATATCCTACTTGGTTCCAGAGAACAGCTCCTTCCATCTGGCAATTTTCACCAAAACCCACAAATTAACATCTAATTATATCATTAATACTTGCCACATAGTGATTTATTGAATTATTGCCTGGGAATGAGTTCAAGCTTTTCATTGCATCATGGCAAATATACAGTTGATAGTTGAAATGTGGAACGTGTACATTAATTTTACACTCGAGGCAAAACTTCACAACATGCATACAAAATGTGTAATATTTAATGGTTATAGTGTGTCCTTGAAGTTCTTACTTTTTTGTTGTTATTTTATCTGACCATCACCAATGATTATTAAGTCTAATCATACAGAATCGCCAGTTTCTTTAAAGAATAATATAATCATTTTTACTTTAACAGCTGTAGGAAGTGCAGGCATTGACAGACTGTATACAGCGGTTTGTTTCTTGCTTAAATTGTAGTCAGGATGAAGTCAAAGATTGATTCATTTGGTGTGTCTTGTGGCCCACAGAACAAAATGAAGGAGCTGGAACTTCTGTGTTCACTCAAGGAGGTTCCTCTGGACTGCACAGATCCAGAAAATGCTGTGATGGCTTTGAGGTATGACATGAAACTAATTCTGACTCCTTTTTTTTTTTTTTTTTTGAGAAATTAATACTTTTATTAAACAAGGGTGCATTAAATAAATCACATGTGAGAGTTAAGTTATAATGTGACTAAAGATTTATATTTCAAATAAATGCTGTTCTTTTGAATTTTTCTATTCATCAAAAATTCCTGAAAAAAAAATCACGGTTATCACAAAAATATGAAGCTGCACTATGCCGTACACCTCGGCCAAGGTTGTACAGACTCTCAGGGGCCGTTCACATATCACGCGCATTTTCATTCGCGCAAAATGTAAGCGATGCAGTCGCGACGCGTATGCGGTGCGGCGCGCTCGTTTTTTCCTGGCGCGCCTGTGCCGCGGCGAGATGAAAACATCCCGAACGCCCCGAGCTCCCGAACGCTTGCAAAAAAAGGAAGAAGCGACGCGGCCGCGCTTTACACGCTTTTTTAGGCGCGATATGTGAAAGGCCCTAAAGAGGCAGAAAGCATCGCTATCACTGCTGACGGTTGGACTTCTCGGTGTGCGCAGAGCTTTATCACAGTTACAGCCACACAATCAATAGTGACTGGGAAATGGTCAACTTTGTACTGCAGTTAAAGTGACACTTAAAGTGTTATTTGGATTTTTATTTCTATGTTTATTTTATTTATACTGTTTAATTTGTTCAATCTGTAGAAAGAAGTTCAGTGAGATTTCTCATGTGAAATTACACAGGGCAGAAAACAATTGGTTGATTTTGTTGCAAAACATTTAGCAGTGTTTGCATGTTGTTTTACTGCAAATAATTCATTAAAATAGAAGTAAAATGACATGCATTACAAGTTGATTTCAAAATGCACCAACATTTTTGCATTTTATGATTTTCAGTTGAATAAAAGACTATTTTCCCTTCATACGCTTCATTATTGAGTATATACTATAAAAATCTCGTCTCGTGAACCCAATCTCGTGTCTCGTCTCCTCTCGTGGGATAGGGGTCTCGTCACACCCCTACTTGTTACCAACAAATTAAACCAACTACAAATTTTTGAACAATAGTGTACTTATCAAACTATTGCCTGTGTTTTGTTTTGGACAGAGAGAAGTTTTTCCATGAGGTCAATGCCACGCAGCAACAAAGAAGCCCCGTTCCACTGGCTAAAACCAAAGCTTTTGTGAAGAGCTTGATAAATCGCTCTGAACTGCTGCTACATGTTACAATAGCGCCACAGTGCAAGAGTCTGTCTACAACACCAACATGCACACCAGGTAATGTGTGCACGCATTTAAACATGCACACACTTGCATAAACATACAAATGTGTTTAACGGCCATTTTAACTTGTCCTGCTTGCAGCCTGTAAGTCGGTATCGGACGCTAAAACGATGCCTCCTATTGTGAAGCAGCCTGTGTTCCTGCGCAGTATGTCCGCTCCCTCAGATTTGGAAATGATTGCCAACAGTGATATGGAGTTCACACATGGAGCACAAAGGTACATCTGTGACAGCAGAAGCATCAATTAACAGTTCTAGAACAAATTGGTTCAACTCTAATTTCTCATATGTAAAATAGCCAATATGTGAACACCTGTAAGCACAAATCAGTTGAATTTTATTTGAATGCTTGGCAGTCACACACAGCCCACATTTAGAATAATACTACTATTTCGTGGGTAGTCGTGGCCTAATGGTGAGGGAGTTGGGCTTGTAATCAGAAGGTTGCAGGTTCGATTCCCACGCCGGCAGGAATTGAAGGTGGGAATTGTGAATAAACAGCACTCTCTCCACCTTCGATACCACGACTAAGGTGCCCTTGAGCAAGGCACCTAACCCCCAATTGCTCCCCGGGCGCTGTCGCAATAGCTGCCCACTGCTCCGGGTGTGTGTTCACTGTGTGTGTGTGTTCACTGTGTGTGTGTGTTCACTGTGTGTGTGTGTTCACTGTGTGTGTGTGTGTTCACTACTCACTGCTGTGTGTGTGCACTTGGGATGGGTTAAATGCAGAGCACCAATTTCGAGTATGGGTCACCATACTTGACAACACGTCACGACTTTCACTTTCGACTTTCACTTATTTCTTGGCCAAAGAGATGTTTATTATTTTTGTTATTTTTAAAGCTGCAATATGTAGTTTTGAGTCCACTAGAGGTCACCTATTCAAAACAAAGGCGTAGCTTGATGACGCCACGTGTAAGCGTGGAATCTTGGGACATGTTGTCTTCACCTCGTAGCCAGTGGAAAATAATTATTAACGTTACTGTAGTATGAAGCAGAGCGGGACCAAGTGTTGTGGAGCTGAAGGAGGCTGCTGGAGCTATTGTTAATGAGAGACGAACGTGACGCTTGCATCGCGAGCAGTGGGGCTTTTATTATGCCATAGTCGTAGGTGCGGCTTCCGCATTTCCGGTCAAGCTCTGTTTATGACATTGGATACATTTTTTTAAAATGTATTGAATGATGGAGCAAATTCTGTATTACTGTTACCAAAACTAAAGCTGCATCTGATCATGCTGTGTTTAAAAAAAATAGTGTTTTTATTTGAGGCATGGTAAAGCATGGTACTTGCAAAAAATCAAGAACATTTTATTTAATCGACAAGACTAAATTTGTTTAGCCTTATTACAATAATTAGTTGTACTAAATGTATCAAAACAGATATTCCCTTGTCTATTAAAACGTAATATATTAAAACGTTTTTGGTGTTTCCATGGTTTCTACAAAATAAAACCGGAAACCGAGGATAACGTGGACATGATGCAATTGACAGGCGACTCACTCACACGCCCCGGATCCTTGGTTAAAATAGCAATTTTCTCACGGTTTACAAATAGTTGGAAATATTGTAAGTACTCAACTGAACAAAAACTGGTCTAGTGGCTTTTTGATAATTTACTGCAAAAAAATTACATGTTGCAGCTTTAAAGCTGAAATCGTTTATTTCTGCATTTATTTATTACTGCATTAATTCATGCATAATTCATTGTTTTTTGTTAAAATACTTTCTCCTATACCAGCTTCATTTGTCATTCCAAAGTCATTCACAATTGGATTTCTCAAAAAGTTTGAAAACATGGCACTTTTGTTCAAATTTGGTGATGTTTGTTGCTCAGAAATCTATCTATAAATCTGCATTTCATTTATTTTTTTAATTGGCTTATTAAATTAATAGTTAAGTTCAGGTAAAAAGCAAAATGTTACTAAAATATTTACAAATGTTTACAGATTTCCGCAGTGGTCTGTAACGCAGTCACTCCTACTAGCCTCTTTGTAGGGTTAATTTTACATATAATATATACATTTTTCAATTTTAAGAAGGCATCTGAAATAATAAACTAAGTAGTGCAATGTAGTGTTGTCTAAAATATAAATTGCGGCATTCTGAAATGCTGAGATGTTTTCATCTCGCCGAGGCACTTGCGTGCCTGGAAAAAGCATGCGCGTCGTGACCACGTCGCTTCCATTTTGAGCGCACTTGCCACGCGCCTACATAGGAAATAATGAATATGCGCGCGCAAAATACGCGATATGTGAACACGGCCTCTTACGGGGCACAAATTTCAGTGTGGGATTGCATGTATTGTGCACAATTTTACTCATTCCCACAGATTTTGTACTCTCACTCAAAGTGTGCGCATATAAAGCTGCCTCTCAGTACTAAATTGAGTTCTTTTCCGCTGCTTAATGCTCTTTAACAGTCAAATGCACACGAAATAATGTCAAAATGCTGGTCGTGGTGAGTATTCACGTCGACGCAGTTCAGCTCTCCTCAGTTATGTTTCGAGTGAACCAACAGTTGAGAAAGAAAACGCATGTGTAACAGTATAATGAGGATGTGTATCAGGTCTTAAAGTGACAGCAGCCTAATATACCTGCTGCCAAATTATGTGATAATCTTTAAAATATCTGTATTGCAGTTTCTCACCTTGGTATCCATGTCACAATTGTGGCCAGAAATAATGAATATGCGCGTGCAAAATACGCAATATGTGAACACGGCCCCTTACGGGGCACAAATTTCAGTGTGGGATTGCATGTATTTTGCACAATTTTACTCATTCCCACAGATTTTGTACTCTCACTCAAAGTGTGCGCATATAAAGCCGCCTCTCAGTACTAAATTGAGTCCTTTTCCGCTGCTTAATGCTCTTTAACAGTCAAATTCACACAAAATAATGTCAAAATGCTGGTCTTGGTGAGTATTCACGTCGACACAGTTCAGCTCTCCTCAGTTATGTTTCGTGTGAACAAACAGTTGAGAAAGAAAACGCATGTGTAACAGTATAATGAGGATGCGTATCAGGTCTTAAAGTGACAGCAGCCTAATATACCTGCTGCCAAATTATGTGATAATATTTAAAATATCTGTATTGCAGTTTCTCACCTTGGTATCCATGTCAAAATTCTGGCCAGAAATAATGAATATGCGCACGCAAAATACGCAATATGTGAACACGGCCTCTTACGGGGCACAAATTTCAGTGTGGGATTGCATGTATTTTGCACAATTTTACTCATTCCCACAGATTTTGTACTCTCACTCAAAGTGTGCGCATATAAAGCCGCCTCTCAGTACTAAATTGAGTCCTTTTCCGCTGCTTAATGCTCTTTAACAGTCAAATTCACACGAAATAATGTCAAAATGCTGGTCTTGGTGAGTATTCACGTCGACACAGTTCAGCTCTCCTCAGTTATGTTTTGTGTGAACAAACAGTTGAGAAAGAAAACGCATGTGTAACAGTATAATGAGGATGTGTATCAGGTCTTAAAGTGACAGCAGCCTAATATACCTGCTGCCAAATTATGTGATAATATTTAAAATATCTGTATTGCAGTTTCTCACCTTGGTATCCATGTCACAATTGTGGCCAGAAATAATGAATATGCGCGTGCAAAATACGCAATATGTGAACACGGCCTCTTACGGGGCACAAATTTCAGTGTGGGATTGCATGTATTTTGCACAATTTTACTCATTCCCACAGATTTTGTACTCTCACTCAAAGTGTGCGCATATAAAGCCGCCTCTCAGTACTAAATTGAGTCCTTTTCCGCTGCTTAATGCTCTTTAACAGTCAAATTCACACAAAATAATGTCAAAATGCTGGTCTTGGTGAGTATTCACGTCGACACAGTTCAGCTCTCCTCAGTTATGTTTCGTGTGAACAAACAGTTGAGAAAGAAAACGCATGTGTAACAGTATAATGAGGATGTGTATCAGGTCTTAAAGTGACAGCAGCCTAATATACCTGCTGCCAAATTATGTGATAATATTTAAAATATCTGTATTGCAGTTTCTCACCTTGGTATCCATGTCACAATTGTGGCCAGAAATAATGAATATGCGCGTGCAAAATACGCAATATGTGAACACGGCCTCTTACGGGGCACAAATTTCAGTGTGGGATTGCATGTATTTTGCACAATTTTACTCATTCCCACAGATTTTGTACTCTCACTCAAAGTGTGCGCATATAAAGCCGCCTCTCAGTACTAAATTGAGTCCTTTTCCGCTGCTTAATGCTCTTTAACAGTCAAATTCACATGAAATAATGTCAAAATGCTGGTCGTGGTGAGTATTCACGTCGACACAGTTCAGCTCTCCTCAGTTATGTTTCGAGTGAACAAACAGTTGAGAAAGAAAACGCATGTGTAACAGTATAATGAGGATGTGTATCAGGTCTTAAAGTGACAGCAGCCTAATATACCTGCTGCCAAATTATGTGATAATCTTTAAAATATCTGTATTGCAGTTTCTCACCTTGGTATCCATGTCAAAATTCTGGCCAGAAATAATGATTATGCGCGCGCAAAATACGCAATATGTGAACACGGCCTCTTACGGGGCACAAATTTCAGCGTGGGATTGCATGTATTGTGCACAATTTTACTCATTCCCACAGATTTTGTACTCTCACTCAAGTGTGCGCATATAAAGCCGCCTCTCAGTACTAAATTGAGTCCTTTTCCGCTGCTTAATGCTCTTTAACAGTCAAATTCACACAAAATAATGTCACAATGCTGGTCTTGGTGAGTATTCACGTCGACACAGTTCAGCTCTCCTCAGTTATGTTTCGAGTGAACAAACAGTTGAGAAAGAAAACGCATGTGTAACAGTATATTGTGGATGTGCATCAGGTCTTAAAGTGACAGCAGCCTAATATACCTGCTGCCAAATTATGTGATAATCTTTAAAATATCTGTATTGCAGTTTCTCACCTTGGTATCCATGTCACAATTGTGGCCAGAAATAATGAATATGCGCGTGCAAAATACGCAATATGTGAACACGGCCTCTTACGGGGCACAAATTTCAGTGTGGGATTGCATGTATTTTGCACAATTTTACTCATTCCCACAGATTTTGTACTCTCACTCAAAGTGTGCGCATATAAAGCCGCCTCTCAGTACTAAATAGAGTCCTTTTCCGCTGCTTAATGCTCTTTAACAGTCAAATTCACACGAAATAATGTCAAAATGCTGGTCTTGGTGAGTATTCACGTCGACACAGTTCAGCTCTCCTCAGTTATGTTTCGTGTGAACAAACAGTTGAGAAAGAAAATGCATGTGTAACAGTATAATGAGGATGTGTATCAGGTCTTAAAGTGACAGCAGCCTAATATACCTGCTGCCAAATTATGTGATAATATTTAAAATATCTGTATTGCAGTTTCTCACCTTGTTATCCATGTCAAAATTGTGGCCAGTGAAAATGCTGAGTGGCTAGTAAGCATAAAAAAAAGTTAACTAACTGGTCGTAACTAATTGTCTGACTGTCTAGGAGGCGTCTCCACCCATCCAGTCACCGGAGCAGCTCTTTTACGCTACTACAGTCGTTGGTCATCGAAGACAGCAAGGACAAGCCCACGTACAGCGTGCTCCTGGGACAGCTGTTTGCCTTCATAGGAACAACACCTGATCAGACTGTAAGATCAGACACATGCAGCAGGACACTTGTGAAATATTACTGTAGCCATTCAGGACTCTCACTTGCAATGTTCCTAAATTGAGTCTTACGCCTGCAGGTGTCCAGCACCAGCTTCCTGTCAGCAGCTCAGACGCGCTGGAGGAGAGGTCGCACGAGGAAGCAGGCTTTGGTTCACATGAGAGAGCTGCTCACCGCTGCTGTCCGTGTGGGAGGGGTCACACATCTGGTCGGCCCAGTTACCATGGTGCTGCAGGGTGGACCAAGGTACATTTAAACTGGTTTATTATCACATTGCTGCTAAAGTTTGGGCTCAGTAAGATTTTTCTAAGAAATTAAGTCAAGTCACGTTTATTCATATAGCGCTTTATACAATACATATAGCTTCAAAGCAGCTTTACTGTAATAACGGGGAAATGATATGAACGGTTCATTTTGGCTGTACAGCAGCTTTAAAACAAAATGGTGTCATTACTCCGTTGAAGTCTGTTCAGTGTTGATTCAGTTCCGTTGTAAACATCATCAATTATTAACTTTGTTCATTTCATCTATAAAGAAACAGCAATGTCATCGTCTAGCTCAGCTCAGCTCAGTTCTTTTCAAATAGTGTCAGTGCAGTCAAATCAATAATATTGTTGAACAATATTGTTCATTTTGTTGGTGAATCAAATTCTTTTATTCAGCAAGGATGCATTGAATCGATCAAAAGGGACAGTAAATATTTATATAAGAGTACTTTTGCGCTTTCTATCAGAAAAAATAATTAAGAATAATTGCACAAAAATATGAAGATTATATTATTAATAATGTAATAATTACAGTAAAAACAGTAATATTGTGAAAAATTATTACAATTTGAAAAGAGAATTTTCTATTTTAAATCATGTTAAAATGTAATTTACTCCAGTGATGCAAAGCTGAATTTTCAGTATTATTACTTCAGTCGACTAACGATCGTTTAGTCATATGCTGATTTATTATTATTTTTATTATCATTTGTAGCTTCATATTTTCTTCATAGCATATGTTGAAACTGCTTTAAAAAGTTTGGGGTAAGAATTTTTAGAATTTATGTTGTTGTTGTTGCAAGGATGTATTAAAATTGATGGCCTTGTAGCAAAGACATTTATAATCTTACAATATTTTAATCAGAGAATCCTGAAAAGTATCAAGCATCAAAAACTGTTTCCATCATTGATAAGAAGATCCATTATTAATAATTGAGCGCAATAAAAATTCATTGCAATTATGTAGCAAAGCATATTAGAATTCTGAAGGATCATCAGACACTGAAAAATGGAGTAATGATGCTGGAAATTCAGCTTTGATCAAAGCATTAAATTACATTTTAAAATGTGTATAAATAAAAAATTGCCATTTTAAATAAGAAATGATATTTCTCTATTTTACTGTATTAATGATCAAATAAATGCAGCCTTGGTGAGCATGAGAGGTTTTAATTTAATATTGCTGATTATTATTGCATTGCATCTCTACTATGAAGCTTAAGTTGTCCATGTGTTTGTAGAGTCGAGGAACTGACCTGTGGTGGCATGATGGAGCAGGTCCAGGAGGCCTTTGGAGAGACTATGACTTCAGTGGTGTCTCTCTGTGCCCGTTACCCCATAGCCTGCGCCAACAGCATCGGCCTGCTGTGCACCATTCCTTACACCAGGCAAGCTTCTTCAGCTCTTCATTTGGTATTTAGGCCTCGTGAGATCAAATGTTGTCTTGCGGCTTACAGACCATGTAATATCACATAGGTGAGGCGAAAAAAAAGAAAAGTTGTTTTAGAGGTATTTTTCCCTTCTTAAAGTCAAATTCGTATACAAAATCTGTATGTGGAAATCTTTTGCTCTCACACTAAACTCCCAGTAGCGCGGGTTCCTATTGAAATGGTTGCATTCCGAACAACTTTAAATGACGTCACATTTAGAAATGTGTAGTAGTTAGTCATGCACAATGACACTAGGAAAGTGCATTAAAAAAGTGCCAATTTTGATACAATGTTAAATTTAAAATCATTAAATGCTATTCTTACATAAGCAGCGTTATTTTAATATTATTTATAAAGTATTACAGTATTCACATTTTGAATTAACTTTTGTTTATACATTTTCAGTATTCATTTTTGTTTTGGTTTTTTAATTTTATTTAGTTTTATTTTTAATATTTTAGTTCTTCTGCGGAAACTCATTTTATTTCAGTTAATTGGCATGGCTACATTTCTAATATTTGTCTTTTATTTTATTTAAGCCTCATTCCAATGAACAGAAATTATTTTTTAAAGGTCTAGCTAACAATAATACTGCACAGTAGGAAATTCGTCAACACTAGACATAGTAACATAGTAAAATAACAAAGTAACACTTTAACACAATAAGGTTCCATTAGTCAGTGCATCAACTAACATTAACATTGAGCAAAATATTTGTTACAGTATTTATTGATCTTTCTTAACATTTGTTAATAAAAATACAACTGTTCATTGTTAGTTCATGTTAGTTTAAGCCCATTAAATAATACTAAAAGGTATCGTTTTTTGATATTGTTTTAGTAAATGTTGAAATTAAAAAGTAGGTCTCATTTGTTAATTCATGTTAACTAAGTTTTTTGTTAACAATACCTAAGTTTTACCAATAAAGTTGAATAGGTAACCATGCATTAATAACCAGGAATATGAAGCCAATCTAAAGTGCCGTCTGATGTTGTCCACAGGAGTGAGGAGCAGTGTCTCGTCCGCAGTGGTTTGGTTCAGCTGATGGACAGGCTGTGCAGTCTGAGCAGTCAGAGGGACTGCAGCTCGAATGAGAAACAAACCAAAAAACAAAAAGTAGCTACGATGGCCTGGGCTGCGTTTCAGGTGCTGGCCAACCGCTGCATTGAGTGGGAAAAAGTCGAAGGTGAGGAAAGTTTACAGTTCAAGAGGTACCGCTACAAACCTGTTTAAATACAACTGACGCTAATGCTGTTGTCAAATAGGAGGCTCCACCGATGCAGTGCATTCTGGACTGGCACGACAGGTGTCAAGCTTACTAACCAATCACCTGGCTCGGGCGACAGACTGCTGCGGGAACCAAGCGGCAGGGAATGATGCCCTGCAGGACGTGCTCAGTTTGCTTAATGATCTGTCCAGGTAATTCTGCTTTCACTTAATCGGACATCTTAAGTTTGTTTGATCTCAACTTAAACAGCTCGTGGAAA